>JACATO010001491.1:0-295152 GCA_018389105.1 Nautilus pompilius | reverse complement strand
CCAAAGATTAACCTGCAATGTTAGGTGTGTAATAAAGTAGATGTTTACCTGTGATCAAGTCCAGTCTTAGTGCAATTGTCGTCACGTTACGCCTATTTTCTAAAATCGAAGTCTTCAAATGAAGAGTCTTTGACATAACCTTAGGAACCTTCAAAGGTCCGTTCACACGGAAGAGAGTCCGTCCTGTACGAACCGCCTCGGCCGACACAGAGGTCCACGGGGACCGGAGGGGTCTGGTGTCTGGGGTCATGGGATCAGCGATCTTGTTGTAATGATGGCATCAATGATGACAGGATACATTAGAGAATACCGGCACCAGTAATAAACCAGGTGGCTAGAATACCGAGGTACAGACAGACCGAGAAAGTTTCCGTGGATACAAATTCCGAATATGGTAATTATTTCAGATGAAAGAAGCTCAGGTCACAACAATCACTTCTGCTCTCGGTATGAAGCAGATGGTGACCTCCTCTGTCTCCCTCATCCTCCTGGAACAGAACATTTTAAGATGGATGAACACTAAAAAAACTATAACATTGGCGATTATCACTCACGACTTCCTGTGGAGGTTAGAATTTGAGGGTCTGACACAGAGCATGAAAAGTGAGGGTTTGACAGTCTAGAAACTCCCGATGGCTACCTTAGCTGGAATAACATCTCTTATCTTTGGACTTGTGGCTGAATAGTTCTGAAACTTTGTCACTCGACTCTCTGCGCCATGTTTGGTCACAAATGAACAACAACACATCAATATCAGACGACAAAATGTCCTGTCAGAGGAGACTAAAATCAAGCTACTAACCTTATTTTAGAAACATTTTCCAAACTATTCAAACATGGAACGAGTTTCGAATTACTCACTGTACACACAGAGCGAGCAAACCGGACTAAGGATATTTTTTACGATTTCACTCTACAACTCTTATTATTGAAGATGGTTGTTTTCCTTCTACTCTTCATCAACTCAAAGCTCGGGTCACGTGACAATTCTCTCTCCGGAACCTGGCTCTGGCTGCCTGTGCTGGATGGTAAGTGGACTGTAAAGGGAGTTTATGATGTAATGGTCACATGGATGAGTTACGTGTTGCGATAAGTGTCAGAAAGGGAAAGAGTCCTATTGTCATACGATCAAATATCGCCATTTATAATTTTTTTCAGACCTTGCATTAAATCAAAACCCTTATCAGCTGAATATGTAAAAGACCCTGTTAAATACTGAATGAGAAATCCCGTGGTGTCAGCTAATGGGAGAATGAAAGGGTTAATGGGAATGATACAAAATGAAATGGAAGTACCCATTTCCATGTGTGGACCTGTTACTATTCTTAAAGTGTATCATTAAGTACAGATACACTAACTGGGACTTTTTATTACTAACATTTAACTTTACCCTGTAAATCAACCTCCTCGCTTTAGTTGTACGTCCTCTTACAATGAACTGATTTACCCTTTTTAAAAAACTTTCATCAATACAAACAGGACGAGTTGGTTATCAGGAAGATAACTGCAGCATCCATTTCTGATAATCCAGAGTTCAGCTACAAAAAAGGATAACAAATACATATGGGTGAAATATTGAAAAAGACACTGGAGCTGTCAGCCCTACCTGGCCAAGTAATTATCTATGGTTGTGATGACTGACTGCACAGGTTCAAGTAGGAGATACAAGAAGTTTCCTACCCTAAAACATGGACCACTGACTGGCTGCAGCAGTCGTAAAACCTTCTGTAGCAAATAAGATTAAAACACTTGAAGATGATGTTTGGACAGGGGACACACCTGTTGGTGGGTCCCTAAACTACGAGGATATCACATGAGTATAAAATGTTATTACCTGTATTTAATTGGATTTTTCTAATTACCAGAAACTGAACAATCCCAGGCAGGTGAGCTCTCGTTATAGTGGGGGGCCTGAGGTATCAGTCACTTCAAGTTTTTGCAAAAGTTTAGTTTTTGGTATTAGGTTGAAGCTTAGGGTCTAAGTAACAATTTTGGTCCGAGTGGACAAAGATCCCATGGACTCTTCACACATTTCCGCCATTTTCCAAGATGGCCGCCATTAAAATCGAATAATGTCAATATCTCGGTCTAGAAACATGAAATTGGTGTCTATACATAGGTTTTCATGGTCAAGGAATTCAATAAAACCATTTCTAAGTATATTAAAATATTTATTTGCCTCAAAACAATAAAATACACAACAAATGTTATAATACGATGTAGCAGAAATATACATGTTAACAATTAAATACATGTGAACGTAAGCTGCATATAAAAATAAAATGAACTCGTACCGAACTGAATATTTTCATTGTTCTTACTGGTATTTCATAGATTGGGTACGTGCAACTAAAAATCAATACACATTCTCATTATTTTTACAACATTTAGTTAGGACATTTGCACTTGCATAAGCGTGAACACTTCAAGTTAGCCTTTTTGCACTTGCATAACGAGCATGGTTTTGTGCAAGCGCATTTCACGTCTAGATCGAACACATCCCTGGCGAGGGGCAATGTGGTTCATATGGGGACCAGTTGACCATCTTGCTCCATCCATCCATGATTGCTTGGGCTTGGGACTATTACTAGGGGCTCGTGCGCTGTGGTCCAGATGCTCGCCTGGAAAACACTTCTTTTCAGATGTTGATTCAGCGCATCACTTGTTGGAGGTATTCTTTCCACATCCCGAGTCTTGTGACAGAAAACTTTCATCCGAACATGGTCAACGTTAGTGTCACCAGTGATAGGTTCGTTGGAGTACATTTTACAAACAAAGTGAATCACCACTTCCTTTAGCTTCGGCGATGTAATAAACGGGTTGCTAACAATTGACGCAAACTCACTCAAGAGGGAAGGAACCACATATTTCCGCTTGAAACAGAATCGCTTTCCTTTGTATTTGAAAGATGACGTGCTGTCTGACCCAGTGAAAGAATGGAAGAGAGCCAAGGCTTTGCACGTTGTCACACCCAGACTTGAGGCTATGTTGTTGAGGAATATCATGTTGACTGTCTTTCCAGTTTTGAAGGAAATCCAGATTTCTGACTCCGGATTTGCCGCCATGATGTGGTGGAAGTTACAGAGAAGTATTACAACAACGTCTGTGTCACCACTATAAACCATTCCTAGTGATAAATATTGTAGGGCATGAAGAAGATGAACCAGGACACGAGTATCTGCCTCCTCATGATCGCATCGTCCCATGGGCGGTGCATTCGCTGTATTCAGGACTTGATCACCAGAAGTTATATAAACCTGTTTGCCATTTTGGAATGATGTTTGCTCAATGCTTGTGGACAGGAATGAAAAGAGTTCCTTCTTGTTTTCAGCATTGGACAAAAAGCTTTCCCAATTTCCTGGTACTTTGGCAGAACTAGATACTCGCTGTCGTGGGCCTTTTCCTCGCTTTTCTCTTGTAGACGCTTTTATTGTCATTGCACGATACTGATCCCATACAATATCCACTCTCGTTGCTCTTTTCAACTCATGCTGGATTCTTGGACAGAAAACTTTGGTGAAATATTCAGCAAACGTTTTGCCTTGGACACTTGTGCCAGGAAGAGAGTGGATCAGCGCACCGCCATCAATAATGATGACTCCATAATCATCTGGTGCAACGAGCTCCATATCCGCGGATAGTCCGGTACTTGTACTTTCTTCTATAATGCATGCCAATAAATCTGACTTGTTGCAATAATTGATGGACCCCTCAGAAGCCAGTGCAGGTGGTGATGAGGAGGATTCGTGACGGAAAAAGTCCTTCAGATTTCCACCTCGGCTATCAAGCATAATGAATGCTTGTCCATACAAATCTGTATGTTGTTTTAAGTGTTGCACCTTCTTCTGAACTGATGTCTTTTTTAGAGTTTTCTCCTCATGGAACAACAGGAATTTGTTTTTCTTGATCGGAGCTTGAAACAGTACGTTATTCGTGTCCAGCACATTCTTCCGAAAGTGGTTATACTGTTCTTCTCCTTTTGATTCTAGGACGCGGACAGATGATGCTGCGGACTTATCAACACACACTCTGTTGTCTAATGTAACTAAATCAGCACTACTTTCTTCAAAGGGATTCGCTCTGCTTTGCAGCACATCCATGAGATTTGCGACATGATGCCTAAAGCGACGCTGGGATTTACTTCCTTCCTCGTGATGAGGGAGCTCTTGACGTCCATCATCATCTACGTCAGTGAATTCGTCTAGAACACGGCTAATTTCTGGACCAGTCGCAATCCAGCGTTCTAGCATCTCAGGGTTCTCTGTAATCCCGATCACTCCTCCAACTCCTTTCACCCGTTTGTTGGCCTGCTCGTGTGCATGATCAATCGGAATGGATGAAAAACGATGCTTGCTTCGACTTATTGTCCAATGACCTGCTTCAAATTCCTCTTGGATGCTAGATGGAAGACTTTCAAGGTCTCTGATGAATACGGAAACCCACCTTGCATAATTCTGGTGATCAAGTGCAAAGAACAAAATCACTAGTTTTTTCAGAGTAGCCACCATAAGTTTGAACTTTCGTTCCCTGTGTGATCTAATAAACATGAAGATTAACTGTTCGTACTTGTGAATGAGCAACCAGAACTGAACTGTAGGTTTCTCTTTGCAAGCTGCAGAGATCCAATCGTCATAAGTTATTTCACTTCCACTGTCTTCATAGGCTCGTTTCAGTAGACTATCGAGCACCACTACAGTAATCTGGTGAGCATACCGTGTTCTCATTGGATCATTTGCTCTCAAGAATGATGTCGCTGCAGCTACTGTTAGGGCAATGCCAGACTCGGCTAAGGATTCAGGCCATCCAGACCCTCGCAGAAAATCTCCCATAGTTGCCCACAAAGCCATTTCGATGTGGAGCCCTCCCAACATCACCAGAAATCTATCTTCTCCAAAGAGTTCAGGAAAGGTCCATTGCATTTTCTTGGCAATATCAAAGAGTGGCTGGTCCACTACCATGATTGGAAATCGTGATAAATATAGTATGCATGCACATAAACATAACAAATAAATCCGATTTCACTATAACGTTTGAGGTGTAATTCACCATTTCTCAACAAATAAATACTCTGATCTAGTCAGAAACGGTTTTATTAAATTCCTTGAGCATGAAAACCTAGGTATCGACACTAAATTTATCTTACTGGGTTCAATAGTTTCCAAGATATTGGCATTTTTCGATTTTATTGGCGGCCATCTTGGAAAATGGCGGAAATGTGTGAAGAGTCAATGGGATCTTTGTCCACTCGGACCAAAATTGTTACTTAGACCCTAAGCTTCAACCTAATACCAAAAACTAAACTTTTGCAAAAACTTGAAGTGAAAATGAAAATTTGTTAATGGTGGGAACCCCACTATTAGCTTTTGTTGCTGTTTCCAAACTGTTGTTTGACTACATTCACCGATTCTTAGAAGAAAATGGAATTAATTTTTGTGCCATTATCTTTCAGCTTTTCAAGTTTGAACTATCGATGATCTCATTACCAATATGTTTTATCGATTTGTAGATTCAAAATTAGTTGCTATCTTTTCAGCAGTTTCCATGTTGTTCATTATTCTGTCAGACACTGTAAGGAGGGAGAACTCTGCACAGAGTTATTTCCCCTGCATGATAAAGAGCCATCGAAAACCAACTGTACTAGAAACAAGAGAAGTCGGAAATTATCCTCGGCGTTCATAGGAAAAGTTTATTTAATACAAGGAATGAAATATAAACAAACATTTGTTTCTGTAATCAGGGAGAAAACGACACCCGGACAGTAACGGGTAGAAGGAAGGGTGCGGTTACTACTTATTGAAGGGAAGCTGAGGACCGTCTGAACATGGAGCTGATTTATTACATATTTCAGATCAGCAGAAGTCGATAATAATCAGTAATATCTGCATACACATTAATATACAGGACAGCAGGAGCTTCTGATGTGGGTAAGGGCCGTCTATTTCCTTTATTTGCTGTAAAACGGGCCCTATACCTGTTAATAGGGTCGTTACACTTCAAAGTCTGTTGTTCCATGACTATAGGATAATCTCTTTTTTTATCCGTGTCACCCTCCTCAACAATGGATCAGATGCTGGTACCTTCCATGCTGCTGAAGATGCTTTACTTCGTTAAACAAACAAACCTGGTTGTTGGTTATTATTTCTAGAGCAGAACAGACTGATTAACGTGCGAATGCCATTAAAAAATATCACTTCTTCATACTTCAAGAAAAGGGACAAACAGGGGCCTTCAAACTGGAAAGTACGAAGAATTGTCAACACAAATTATTCCCTGATCGGTAAGAAAAACCGTAAATAACAGGAAGGTAAAACCTCTTTTGTCTTTGATTTTAATGAAAATGATTGGAAATGTTTCCAAAACTGCGAGTCCAAATAAAGGAAGATGAGAGAGAGATGAAGTATATCGGGCCTTGTTAGAGGACACTCGGCATAAATATTGTATTCTTAACCTTCCTATTTGTGATACAGGAGGTTATTCTGTAACGATGCGTACCCCTTAAAGGAACTACGTTACGCAACAGCGAGAGTGAAACCAACAAACAACAAACATTAATGACTTTGACTTCCAAAAAATATATTATACCCACCAGTGATGTTATTACAATCCTATCACGGACAGTTAGATCCTGCTATATGTTAATCACAGGTGACTAAACTCAATCCAACACTGCAATACAATAAATAGGGTAGCCGATACAAAACTTATCTAAAGTTGCCGACAGTCAAAGCTGCTCTGGATATGGTCCCTCTGGTTGCTTGGTTGGTTGAGAAATCTGTCGTCTTCTGTCTTATTTCGAATGTCTACTACACATACTGCTTGATATTCACTTGCGGGTTAACAGTTCTGCCGAGAAAGGGTCTGCTAGGTCTTCTTTTATAGAGGATCTTTTGCATGAAAATAGACATAGATGGACAGAGGTCAGTGTATCTGGTCAACATCTATAAAGTGGTATTGGCCGGAAAATGGACATAGTCGCTCACAGGTCAGTGTATCTGGTTAATGTCTATAAAGTGGTATTGGCAGGACAATGGACATAGTAGGACAGAGGTCAGTGTATCTGGTTAATGTCTATAAAGTGGTATTGGCAGGACAATGGACATAGTAGGACAGAGGTCAGTGTATCTGGTTAATGTCTATAAAGTGGTATTGGCAGGACAATGGACATAGTAGGACAGAGGTCAGTGTATCTGGTTAATGTCTATAAAGTGGTATTGGCAGGGCAATGGACATAGCTGGACAGAGGTCAGTGTATCTGGTCAACATTTATAAAAGATCACCCAGGCCACTGATGACCAGACCCAGCCTCCAGTGTCCAGGTGCCACAATAACAAGTGAGTCCCAACAGAATTTCCTATCTCTCACACACAAACCAGTTTCATGATGAAAATAAATTTTTTAAAAAATCTCATGTGTATGAGGACTGCTAACAATTTTGAAATGAACTTTTATTATACTCGCATCTTGCGCCGCCAGAGACGTTGGAAAGTGAAGAAAATAAACTGAAGGTGATACATTCATATTTCTGGGGCCACTTAATTGAAGGAATAATACACAGTATTTATACTTCATATATATCACAGAAATTCTGAATCAACAACAATAATTATTCGTAAACAACACGAGTTTCCGCTGCATAGGTTTGGAAGCTGGAAGTTTTGCCCCCGTCTTCTGTTCAGCAGTTTATTGCGCGCACCCGAGCGGCCGGATCGATGGCCTCTACAGATTTGTCGGAGACATTTCCAGGATGTGGACAGGATCTCCAGCAGAATTCAACCAAGTGTGAATTTATTAAATCCCCTCGAGTTCCAGGCACGCTGCGCACTATCACCGACTTTAGGATTTTCCACTGCCTCCAGCTCATATAATAAAATATATTTACCAACTTTTCTAGAAATATGAATATGTTACTTTGTTATTAATTTCACTTTCCAACGTCACCCAGGGCGGCCACGGGGAATTTCCTGATTTCACCTTCGTCCCAGTCATCAGCCGAATGATTACCAAATATGGTAACTGTTCGGCTGCATTTATCCACTAAGATCCTAACGTTTTGTGATTTGCTTTGATATAAGCATAGTGTATGTCGTGGATTGGGGTTTTTAACGCAATTAAAATGGACAAAAACTCATTTCTGTAGAGTATAACAATGGACACCTATTGATCACGTGACAAACTATTATCGGATATTGGCGATCGATTGATGTTGAACTCTGATAGTCTGGTTCGTCTTCTCTCGGAAATATTCGTGTCTCTCCGCCGGTGTGCACTCTGGTACCATATCCGTAGTCTATAGAGTGTCTGTAGAAATGTACATGATAGTAAGGTTCAGTATTTTCATCTGTTATTTTTAATTTATAATCTTAAATTAAAAAGTTTTTGTTGGGTATTAAGAGAAAAGCTAAAGATGACCGATCTACTGGCAGTGCTGATAAAAGCCAGCCTAAGTCAAGAAAGTATCATGAAGCTACACATCTTTTGTTACTGGAGAAGAACAGCCTCAGCGTGTTGAGAAGGCAAAGAATTCACGAGGTCGAGGCTCCTTGGTAACTTTGCTGTCTAAAACTACAGTGAATTCTGTGATCACAGTTATCCGTGAGAAGAAACGTCGGTGGATTTCTGAAGAAGTAACATATTAATGAATGATGGGCCGACCTAGTAGGTGAAGGATGCCCGGGCTGGTTTTAAGACCCAGTCCGCTGCTGCCTGCAGAGCTGCAGACGGCTATAACACAATGCTCTGAAATAAGGAAATGGCACTTTTAATAAGAACATTAAGTTTCATAGATTTGCACAAAATTCTGGACTACCTCCCCAGTTTGCGCGGGAGAATGGTCTTACTGACAGTTGGCACTGAGCAGTGGTACTATGAGGAATATGATCACGTAGCTCCAAGCACTGTATTTTTAACTAATCATTTATATAAGTTGTCTAACAACCTGACCATCCTAGTGCCTCTCGCCCACGATAAATGTTATGGTGGAAGTTTCGCCAACACCACAAAGCGTCTCCTGTGACGGTTTCCCTCCTTTGATCCGCCCTGTGGTGTCCATAGAGACCAATTGTCTTTCGAATCACGCAAACGGACACAACAAAGTCAAAGGCAGATCATATTTTTTTCCTTGCATTTATGTCCCGCTTATAACGCAGGATCTGCTACAGGTGTCCTTCGGTCTTGGAGTGTCGTCGGCCCACGCTCTTCTTCGCCTTGAATGAGATGGCAGCTTTAGCCATCACCCGGAACGACCCCTTCACTGTTTGAAGACGCCGGGGCGTATGGCCGATCTTATGTGAGCATTGGCTTCTTCATGTCGCCTTTGCGGGCTTTGTCCTCAACCTTTGCTGGACGAGCTCACAACAGGGTCCATATCTGAATTTGGATTATGACCGATCGGCTTGTCACAGCAGCCTGACATCGGCGAGCGCAGGGATTTATACTTTTGCCTGCGTCGAACCCTTGATGCCTTCGAAATCGCGCACTTGAACCATCAGGCTATCCCTGCGCTCAACAACAACAACAATCAGAGGCAGGTCATATATCTGAAGAAAATTGTTTTTTCACTATCCGAGGATGGCTCGTCTAACTTTAATAGAAACTGCTCAGTGGCGCCCGGGGCACGCGCCCCGCCTGACCCCCCAGATACGCCACTGATAGCATTATAGATATATGGGGCGGTGCTAGCATTATAGATATCGTATAAATTCAGCCGACCGATCGCCATATTTGGTAATCGTCCGGCTGATGACTGGACGAAAGCGAAATCAGGAAATTCCCAGACGCCGCTGCTGACGTTGGAAAGAGAAATTAATTTTAAAAAGTGAAAGAAATAAACCGAAAGTAACAGATTCGTATCTCTAGAAAAGTTGGTGAAGCTATTTTATTATTAAACAACTCGAGTTTCCGCCGCATAGGTCTGGAGCTGGAAGGTTTGCCCTCGTCTGCTATTTTATCGCACGCAGCCGAGCGGACGGATCGATGGACTCTACAGATTTGTCGGAGACGTTTCCAGGATGTGGCCCGGATCTCCAGCAGAATCCGACCGGATATCGATTTATTAAGACCACTTGAATTTCGTGCACGTGGCGGAAACTCGTGTTGTTTAATAATAAAATATTTGTACAGATTTTTCCAAACATCGTCTGTAATAACTTACAGCCGGGGCGAATACCGATAACAGGATGACTGACCGGCCACCATCAGCATTATTAAGTATCCATCTTTCTGGACTCCATGGAGATAACTTAGAAGTTTGGGGGGAGGAGAAAATTAACCCTTACTGGGAATACCTGTAAATGTGCTGAGGATATTAAACTGATAACAAAGAATCGTAGGCATAAATATCAATCCCTGATTCTCCTGGCAGAGTTACCTCCTCCTACTTCAGGGTTCTCCCAGCGGACTAATTTACGGAAGTCGAATCAAAGTTGACCCTCACACGTCCGACATAATTCACGAGCTCCTCTCCACTACTGGAGAACTGACTCCCTCATCCCTGATGATGACTTTCTGTCTGCTTTTAAGAGGTGAATAAATTAAAAGGTATGAGATGAAGATCGATTAAGTATGGATTTCCTTTTCTACATCTCGCCTAACTGTCAGAGGTCATGGTGCCATTTTATCATAAATCATCAAGATCTTGTTGAGAAGGGAAATAATAATAATAATAATAATAATAATAATAATAATAATAAAGAGATTTTCTACTCTTCTTAGATTTGTGTTGTTTACCTTTCTGATGACCTGATGTATTTCTGTCGAGGTCCGAGTCTCTGACATTTGGGATGAACTGGACCACAGTTTTTCCCTCTACATTTTGTAGAACATGAGGACAAATTTAGCGAACGGTCAGTTGATGGGGAACTTACGGTGTTTTCTTCCCTTTGTGAATTGAAACTTTTCTTACTTAAGAACGAGTGAATTATTATTATTATTATTATTATTATTATTATTATATTATTATTATTATTAGCTTTAATGCCATCATTTTCATACCACGGAAAACTGGCCGTAAATAAGAATAATCCCCCTTATTATTATTATCGGCGGGACCGAGTTGGACAGGACCCCAGGTCCCGTTATTCCAGTCCCCACCCACGTGTCAGCCTGGACCCGATACAGTTAAAGAGGAAGTCGGTCCCTGGACCCAGTAAATAGATCTGCCCGCTCGCTGCCGTCTGACAGGACATCAGTCCCCCGGTGGCCGGGAGGTCTGAGCTTGGAATACAATGACACTGAAGAACAGCGCAACAAAGACGACACCAATTAGTAAATGTTTAGGGGAATAATGGGGTCATCATGTCGCAGACTTCTTGTCTCTCCACTGAATTTGTTATCATAGTTTTGGTAGCTTAATGTTATTTAATACCAAACCGGATATTGTCTCAACGACTCGTTCCTTTACCGAAATCCTGGCTGTAAACACAAGGATCAGTTTACACCGAACTAAGTCAATCCAGGGTCGCCCCTTCTTTATTTACATACTGCAGGTCTCCCTAGAACGATGTCGGTGGAGCGGGAGAGCTCACCCGACAATACCTCCCTCCCTCTTCATCTGGAGCTGTGAGCCTCCCCTCTGTGGACCCCGTCAGCATCCGGTGACTTGACGGTACGGAAGAGACATTAATTAGAGAATGTGAAAGAAGAATCTCATCAGTTTGCCTCATTTGTTCCTCCCATTTAGCAGATTCTTCCTGGTGTCATGTTTGTTGCGCTGTTATTCAGCCAGGATTTCGCTAAAGGAACGAGTCTTTGAAACAATATCCAGTTTGGTATTAAATAACAATAAGTTTCCAACAAATTCAGGGGAGAAACAGGAAGTCTGCGACATGATGACCCCATTACTTTCCAAAACATTTACTAACTCTAGTCCCTCCATTTATTTAACCTGGAGAATTGTTGTACACCTCAACGACCTGGCAGATGAACAGCCTTCATCCTCAACAAGTCTGCTGCGATATCACAAAGTGTGAACTCCTCGTCTCGTTCTCAGAAATACCTGGGATTGTGCTGAGGTCTGATCGCCTTTAGAACTCCGACAGTCGATTGTAATAGAGTAAAGATAAGCAGACAGAATATTTATGTCTCCTCCTGGCCAATGTCATGGAGACAGTTCTACCTCACAAACTGTAAGCGCGGCTTGTAGAAGAGAACCGACGACTGTGAAGTTTGTACTCTCATCCTTCTGTCTGCCATCTCTAAAAATCTACTTGCTGCAGTTCAGGTATCTCCTCATCCGTCTTCTGTTCAGCGAATACCTCCTGGAAGAAGAAATGTACATTTGATAAGATTAGTTTTACCGGGTTCAAGTTGCATCATCCTTCATTATCAAGGTTGTTTAGATGAATAATTCGTTTGCTGTATCTACAGCGGTAGATGAATTTCCCCTTCATAACAACTGCACCGAAGGGTTAATCAATTTTCTTCAGGCAGCAATAGAAGAAGTTGACGAGAGACTCAGTCAGCAGCAGAGTTGATGATGATAGCTAACATCGTGAGAGATGTCTCTCTGTCCGTTAGCTACACTTTTAAAAGGCATATCGATACATCGTAATCTATATCTGATCGATACAATTAATGTGGCCGTAGTTAATTAGGTAAATTTATCTGGATATATGCTTCATTTACTCTCGGGACAAAAGATTTCTGTGGATCTGTTGAATTTTGATTTATTTACCCTGTCACGTGACAGACCTTAGATTTTAATGTTCTAAATTCTATAATTTTCTGCCTAATTTGGATATGTAGATCATCATCAGCAAGAAATATTCATAGGGAGGACAACGAGATTCTAATCAATTAATTTTGCTATTTTGTACAGTCAGGTATTTTAACCCTTCTACACACCATTTCTATCCATTATTCATCTGTTTTTTTTTCTTTTAATTCCTTTGTATTTAAAAATCTCTATAACCTTTAAAAGAAGCAGAAATATTAATATCGTGATATTTGCGAAGTTTGCTGTTCATTGAGCTCATTGGTTAGAACAAAGCAGATTTCACCTGTTAATGATTGTAAGACAGGTACCTCAGCCAGGTGGAAAAGTAAATCTCGCCAATCTGTAATCTACTGATTGGGGGACATCTCACCTGTGGCTGATGGAATGAATGTACGGAAACAGAACAGCAGGTAATTTTCTCTTGTTCACTCGGAATTTCCTTTTGACGTGAGGGCTGCGCACTAAATAGCTGGTTTAGGATGAAGGGGCTGCTCAACGTCACGTGATCAACATTAGTCCTGTTGATGAAAGTAACACAGGTAAATTTGTGAATATTCCTCGTGGATAGTGAAAATCATGTAAACTTGCATTGAAATTGTGATATAAAATTGTTAATTTTAGTCGAATTGTTTATGCGACATTTCTCCGAAACCGACTTATTTTCAAATTAATCTCTTCACCTGGTACAGGTAGACTGATTACACCTGAACTTGAAGAGAAATCTCCGGTCATTCTATCATACTGGAAGTAACTTTCAATGTTGTGGAGCTCAGGTTGAACACCTCAGGGTCCATCGGAAATGGTCAACTTCCGGCCCTAAGTTCGGACTGAAATATTATTACATAGCATATTTCAAGGTAAAGTAAATATTTAAGAACCGTGTACATCATCTAAGAATTGTTCATTCCTAATAATAATAATAATAATATAATAATAATAATAATAATAATAATATCAAATTTAAAACTCGGTCCCGTTAATCTGTTGTGAAGTCTTCAGGTTAAGAAAGAATGGTGGATGTTGGTATAGAGGATGACAGAATAATGTCTCTTATATAAAGTACAAGAACGGACAGGACCCAAGGAAGTGTTATTTCAGGGGACACAACATGTTGTGACGTAAATACCCAGGGGACCCTGATCTTCTCGTTTACTGACCCCATCAGCTGAACCCGTCCTCTATTCCAGCTCTGGCGGAGAGACGGGAAGAAGAACTCAACATATCCAGCTGAGAAGATCAAGAGAATTTGATGCTCCTCAAATATTCATCATAAATCGGAACAGGACAATAAATTAATATTCCCAAAGTAAAGACGACCTACAAAATTATAATCCCCACTTCAATGTTTCCTTTGTTGTTGAAGTATCAAATGCCCTGATTTGACATCACGTGATCAAACCAAAATCTGGCACCGCCCCAGCGAAAGTAAGCGGATGAGGTCCCTTCTACCATCGACAATCAAACTTCCTTTTAAGGTGATGCCTGTAGCAGGCTACGTGGACTGATATCAGCCACGTTTATAGAACAGCTGCTGACGTAGACCAGTTGCCTTTTACGACTGTATTCAGACAGAATTAACGAAGATGTCTGTCTGTGACTTACCTCTGGTCATCTTCTTAATCATCTACCTGTTTAACGGAAGAACGATAAGCGAAGAATCCGAGCTGAGAGTCGGTCAGAGACTCCTCGAGCTGGAAAACGGTTTGAACGAAATGCGACAGGAACACAGAGAACAGCTGTCTGCTATCAGGCGGGAGCTGGAGGAGAAAAGTAGACAAATATTCAGGTTAAATACGGACCTAGAAACGTTTAAAAAGTCTGCAAATAAGGGCAGCCAAGTGATGGACGATCTACATCAGTGGACTGAGAACAAATCTGGTGGAGATGCTCCCAGATTACCCATCAATAAGAGGCGGCCTAAACGGGACGTCTCTCCATCTAACGGAACTGGAGACAATCCAAGTTTGCTGGACCGTTTACAACAGTCGGTATTAAATAACACCCACTGGATTAACGAACTGTACTATAGAGGGATTAAGGGCATTTATAGAAGTTTAGGGGCAGACGTTGACTTACTTCATGATCGTGTGGATGACCTCTATTCAAAGACTCTTCATCTGAATACTTCGATTTTAGAAAATAGGCGTAACGTGACGACACTTGCACTAAGACTGGACTTGATCACAGGTAAGCATCTACTTTATTACACACCTAACATTGCAGGCTAATCTTTGGAGCTCATTACCTGCGACAGCGATTGCCCATTGTAGATCTCTTTTGTTGGTGACAAGTAGTTATCAGTGCTCTGACTGTTACTGGAACTGACTCTTTCCGGTGTGAGGCTGTCGACGGATGCTGACAACAGATAGAAACTTTAATTTGTGAGAATTTTAGATTTTCAATGAAGCTTAACGTTATAAATACACATTTATAGGGTTGAAATGGTTTGAGAAATATTAATATTACACTAACAGCCACCTATCTTAATGTAGTCTGGATGTCGGCTTTATATAAACGTATATGACGTTCTGAATTCACAATTCAGCCCACAGGTCCATTTCTATATCCAGAGAATTTTCGAATTATCCTACATTCAATAAACCCCCTGTATCTTCCTGTTTCTATCCTTTGAATACCTTCAGCCGCATAAATTATTATTTTGCCCGTAACAGATATTTAACATCCCAACAGATTAATTATCTGCTGATTGAATATTTCAACTTCGTTATTCAGAAATAGACTGCGGCCGACCGTCAGACCACGTTCTTAACAGCACTCTGGCGGCGGTGAACAGAACCACATGGAGAAGTGAGGCTATCTACACATGTGACAAGGGACATAACTACGTGTCTGGAAGCAACCAGTCCCGGTGTTCAGGAAACGGGAAATGGACCAAACCAGATATTTTCTGCCAACGTATCTATTCCTTTGTTTTCTTTACTTTGAATTCCAAACCTCAGTTTTTTGTATTTTCCTTTTGTTCTCTTATTACTTATTTATTTTCGTGCTGCCTTCATTTCCATTTTACGGAACCAATACCACAAAAGTCTGCTTATGGACTTCGTCCCTCCATCATTTATTTAATCATTCAAATATTTTCATCTGAACAGGAAAATAGTTGTGTTTAAAGTACTAATATGGCGATATTAAATGACTAATTTTAATTTCGATTGTTAAACATTACTTGATTTCACTTCATGAAATTTAACACGCGACTATTTCCTCTCTTCTACAATAGTAAACATTCTAAACACTGCACATCACTAGATCTCACTCTCTATACACAGCTTTGGAAGTTAAATATTTATCTATCCTGGAAATTAGTTTATTTCATAATTTTATTATTAAATAATTTTCTCTTATTTTTATAAAGCAAGCTGCTGTAATTGAAGCCAACACGGATAAAGGAAACACTGGTTATAACAAATGACATCATCTCTGTTTGGCCATAGTTGTATTGTAGTAATTTTTAAAATCTCTATAAAAATTACAAGCACCTGACTTAGGTCTTCCATCTTGTAATACTAATTATATCGAATAGATTAACAGATTTTCAAACTGACATAAATGAAATACTGAATTAAATATTTCCAAATCATTTATTGAACTTCAAAAGAAGAATGGCAGCGACAGCAAAGTAAATTAGACAGATTTGCATTAAAGATAAAGTTATCGACAATCTGTAACTGAGCGACATCCAACTTAGAATAAGGTTCTTATAAGAGTCAGCCATCAGATATTTCGGCTCTCATGGTACAAGAAGAGGAACTGTACAGAGGAAACAGTCTGCCTTTTCTAATGTCGATCAGTCAACACTACAAACTGGTAGACACTTTGAAATTTTTATTCCGTTATTCTTCAAATGTAGTAGAATGTATTTTTAGACGAAATGATTTAATATAATCTATAGATTCTAGTATAAATATTATTCTGAAAATTTACTCTGAAATTATGGTTTACAGTGACGATTCTGCTTGACAATATTAGTTACAGGTCCACTTGATCATCAGTTAATCACTTCATTGTTATTTCAATTGTGGACCTCCTTTTACCCCGTTATTGTTCTGTTAGTGAATAAACAGATCTACCTACGGTACTGATTGATTTACCAGATTGATTTTCACAAATATCTGAGGTCACAACTGATTGATTTCATACTTTCATTTTCGTTCTGCAGTAATAGATTGCGGCCGACCGTCAGAGCACGTGCTTAATAGTACACTGGCGGCAGTGAACGGAACCACGTGGAGTAGCGAGGCCACCTACACCTGTGACAAGGGACATAAATATGTTTCGGGAAACAACAAATCCAGGTGTTCAGGAAACGGGAAATGGACCAAACCAGATATTTTCTGCCAACGTATCTATTCCTTTGTTTTCTTTACTTTGAATTCCAAACCTCAGTTTTTTGTATTTTCCTTTTGTTCTCTTATTACTTATTTATTTTCGTGCTGCCTTCATTTCCATTTTACGGAACCAATACCACAAAAGTCTGCTTATGGACTTCGTCCCTCCATCATTTATTTAATCATTCAAATATTTTCATCTGAACAGGAAAATAGTTGTGTTTAAAGTACTAATATGGCGATATTAAATGACTAATTTTAATTTCGATTGTTAAACATTACTTGATTTCACTTCATGAAATTTAACACGCGACTATTTCCTCTCTTCTACAATAGTAAACATTCTAAACACATGCACATCACTGGATCTCACTCTCTATACACAGCTTTGGAAGTTAAATATTTATCTATCCTGGAAATTAGTTTATTTCATAACAATTTTATTATTAAATAATTTTCTCTTATTTTTATAAAGCAAGCTGCTGTAATTGAAGCCAACACGGATAAAGGAAACACTGGTTATAACAAATGACATCATCTCTGTTTGGCCATAGTTGTATTGTAGTAATTTTTAAAATCTCTAAAAAAATTACAAGCACCTGACTTAGGTCTTCTATCTTGTAATACTAATTATATCGAATAGATTAACAGATTTTCAAACTGACTTAAATGAAATACTGAATTAAATATTTCCAAATCATTAACTGAACTTCTAAAGAAGAATGGCAGCGACATCCAAATTAGAATAAGGTTCTTATAAGAGTCAGCCATCAGATATTTCGGCTCTCATGGTACAAGAAAAGGAACTGTACACAGGAAACAGTCTGCCTTTTCTAATGTCGATCAGTCAACACTACAAACTGGTAGACACTTTGAAATTTTTATTCCGTTATTCTTCAAATGTAGTAGAATGTATTTTTAGACGAAATGATTTAATATAATCTATAGATTCTAGTATAAATATTATTCTGAAAATTTACTCTGAAATTATGGTTTACAGTGACGATTCTGCTTGACAATATTAGTTACAGGTCCACTTGATCATCAGTTAATCACTTCATTGTTATTTTAATTGTGGACCTCCTTTTACCCCGTTATTGTTCTGTTGGTGAATAATCAGATCTACCTACGGTACTGATTGATTTACCAGATTGATTTTCACAAATATCTGAGGTCACAACTGATTGATTTCATACTTTCATTTTCGTTCTGCAGTAATAGATTGCGGCCGACCGTCAGACCACGTTCTTAACAGCACTCTGGCGGCTGTGAACGGAACCACATGGAGAAGTGAGGCCACCTACACCTGTGACAAGGGACATAAATACGTTTCGGGAAACAACAAATCCAGGTGTTCAAGAAACGGAAAATGGACCAAACCAGATATTTCCTGCCAATGTAGGTTTTGAATTCTGAAATAAATTGTGAATCTTTTCTCCATTTCTCTTTTTGGATCTTTAACAGATTATTAATAATTAATTGACTATAACAATAATTAACATCGTAATTTAACTGATTTCCGAGATCTCTCCTGTGGATGCAGTTTCCCAGTTTGAGGTATGAAAGCTGTTATCTGTTCATAGTTTACATCTGACGAAATTCTGCTGGAGATCTTCATGATTTCCTCCTGTATTTAAGTGTCTGCTGCTACGGTGGAGAGAAACAGAAAAGGCTCCTTTATTTCTGTCGAGGTTTGTGTCCCTCAACTTTCTGGGGAATCGGCCCGGGACATTTTACCTCTTATCTATTTAGGGGAAACCGGTGAGAATTCCAGCGGAAGGTCAGAGGTCGGGAACTGACGATGTTTCTTTTCTTTGTAAATTAAATCTTTTGTTACACAACAGCAAGAAAACCTCGGGACTTTTATAATAATAATAATAATAATAATAATAATAATAATAATATTTCCTTTTGAATTTACATGTATATATTTTTTCCTGTTACCATGGTGATAAGAAGAGGCGGCGCCATGCTCAAGTTTTCTACTTCCTGTTGACGTGAGGCCTCGAGTTAATTTTGTTTGAGAGGAAAATCTAAGCAACTTTAGAAAAATAAGGGTCCAGATTTTTTCCTTATTAAAAACTTTCGGCCCCTAAAGACGGCTGGGGACTCATGTACCCGGCTCCTCCGGTAGTTTCTCCAGAATTCTCTCCAACCATTTATAATCCAAGTTCATCGAGTGAATTTTCCCGCCTTTCAGCTTTGACTTTTGCTTCCTTTGATGTTTGATCAATAAATTTATTATTATTATTAACAATAATAGCGTAGGCACAGTAATAATCATATTAAAAGAATAGTTTAATGATCTACTGACGATGAACTGATTTATTGGTGAATCACTTGTCTACGGTAGAATATTCCTCAGCCGATCGATCGATCGATCAGTCTGTCAATAACCGATGTTATTCGATCTGTTACAGACCGGGGCTACAGGTTCAGCGACAGGGCTCAACTCTGGTACCGTGTGTACAGTGACAGGGGTCAGTGGAGGTCGTGGACCTCAGCAGCCGGGACCTGCCGGGATGAAGGAGGGACCCTGATCTACTCAAACTCCCCCAACAGAATAGAACTGGTGGAGTCACTCGCCAGGGAGCATGGAGGTGGGTGTCAGGTGACTGTTTCTTGTTGCTAGGATACCGCCTCAGGGTATCTGCTCTCCTCGCCCTCACTTGATTGAGAGGTGAGAGGAGGAATGGGCGACGTCGACGACCTTTGTTTGTTGCCCACATGTAAACTAATGCTTGTTGTCATGGTAACAGTTGTTTTCTTGTTTTCAGTATGGCCGTGGGTCGGTTGTCATAAGGAGGCAGGACGATGGTTGTGGAGGGATGGTACAGAGGTGGACGGGACCAGATGGGGGTTTGATGAACCTAACTCTTGGGATGACTGCTGTTATCAACGTGGAGCTAAGGTGAGGGGTTCTTCCTGTGTTTCTGCCGGTCCTTTTATTTGTGAACTGCTGCCGTAGTCCGCCTCACAACCAGCGTTATCGGCTCCCATCAGGAACATAAACGGTCCCCTTGTTATCCCCTTATTTACCCTGTCCCCACAAAATCTTGAGAAAATGGAATAAATAATAAATTGAGGTAATAATAGAGTAATCGTCGTTGTTCTCTTTACATCTCAGTTGTTGTTATCGTCACGATGATGAGATAACCTGGTCATCCTCCCTCGGTCGACACCGGTAGGGGCTGGCCGGGGTTTGACGGCACGGGCCCGTAAGCAGGGGCCAGCTGTTCGGCGGGTGAACTGGTAGTTTTGACCGACTTCCGGGGACAGAAGATGTACAGCAGCTGATGTTTCCCTCCGTCCGACTGGAGGGGATATGGACCTGGGTAGAAATTAGGGCGGAAACCCCTAAATATCTGGCTGGGGGATGTTCACCTTTTCACTGCTAATCTGAGGGGTCACGAGACAGCGAATTATACTAACCCGTCATCAAAACTTCTTAATAACTGTCCCTCTAAAAATGTACAGCGATATCTGTCTGTCATCACCATGTCAAATAATAATCCAGGTGGTGTCAGGGGTGTAGGGGCAAACTTATCGCTGCGGTACAGGTGAGAGTTCCTATTTTCCTGACAATTCCGTCACATCTCGTTTTCCTGTAATTTCTACCTTTTAACCAAACCCTAATTTCTATCCTCCCTGTAATGTCGGAATCACAGGGTCTTAGATTCTCCCCTCATTACAAAACAGTCAAGAAAATAAGTCGGTTACATGCAAAATTCAGCGATTCTTAAAGGCAGGAAGGGGCCAAACAACTTTCCTTCTCTTGGTTCCTTTGTCTGTTTTTCTCCCTCTTAAACTCTCTCTATTTTCTCGACTCCCTCTTTCCGTTTCTGTTTTCTTTATCTTCTCTCTTCTCTTTATTCCTCTCTGTCTCTCTCCTCCGCCTCCTACGTTTTTTCTCTTTCTTTATGTTTCTCTCCTTCTTTTCCCTTCTCTAATTACCCATGACGTGTGAGACTGTGATGAAGTCCGCTCCTGTTAAAAACTTACACATTTCCAGTATATTACATCTCTAATTACCTTTTGCTTGGCTCACGGCTTTAAAACCTTGAAATAAAGTCAAAGATGAGACAGTTTACCTCACCTGCCATTGAGAACGAAACAGCAGCACTTATGTTATAACCTCAAATATATTAATTATCGGCTCTCGCTCACAGGAGAGTTTACCTGACTGTTACAGGTGAGACAGGTATTCCAACTTGATTAGAATGAGAAAAACATTAGACACAGATAAAGGAAACGTTCTGAGAGAATCAGGACTGGAATACAACAAAACCCCTCCCGATCAGTGTATTTGCGGTGTCTAGTAATATAATGGAGGGAGTCAGGTGTTTGGTCGGTCAGCGGATCTGCTGAAGATCAGTTTCTGAAGCCTGACGGTCACAGACAGGTGATCACAATGGAAGATCTAGGGTTCATCTGATTTAGGGGGATTTTTGGGAGAATAATGTATTTTCATCCACAGTAGAGTTGAAGAAAAGCAGATATCGCTATTTCCAGGTGGCTGCCTGATGGTTTGGAACACTTTGGTTCACGACCTAAAGTCGGGTTCCATTTGGTTGAATATGGACGAAGTCACAGTCTGGAATATTTGTACTTTTGTGGGGTTTTAATCACCGCTATTACGGTTTTATTTTGTCAAGCGAGAAATACAGATTTTCTCACTGAAAATTCACCCTTTAATTAAAGGAGAGATGACCAGGTGTTTTCACTCTAAATATTAGATTAAAAAAACCAAAAAAAAAAGCCTCTATACAGAAACCATCAGATTTCACAGGTGTCGATCCATTTAATCTGAACTCAATTAATTAATTCAGAGATCTCATCTTTATGCCTAAACCCAAATACCTTTATTCATGAAACCGTAACTTACGTCTTCAGAGAGGAAGCTTGAATCTTTCTATTTACCTACACTACAGTCTAATCAGAGTGATACATACATCTGAATCCATGGACCATTTTAGGCAACCTTCTGCTGTAGCATAACGAAAATGGTGGGGTTTGGCCGGTCTTTGGACCTCTTTACGCTACAATTGTTTTCCAATTCTGTTTTGCATTCGTGTGCTAACAACAATTAACAAAATGGCTCGGAGCAGCAGGTCGTTACCAACTTGGCTCGCATTTTGGAGGGGATCAGGCTGTGTCCGACCAGGTTCTCTCTCTTCCCCTAAGGGTTTGGGGTTTGGTAAATCGGCAATGCCAATTCAATGGGTGAAACTGCCAGAGGGGCGTATCGCAAGCTCCCTGAATAGAGGAGCTGATCACCAGCATCATCCTCAAGCTCGAGTTGAGAATCCTTATATTGTCGTAAGGCATCTCCCAAAGATTACGTCCCATCCCAAACTTCATGCGATTCAGTACACCTCCCTTCAAAAGGAGTTATACACAAATACCCATGAACGCACTTGCATACACGTATTATGGAAAACGTTTGGTACATAGCTAACAGCATGGTTACCATGGCTTCTCTGAACTAGCCATCTGTGTGTTTCTCCCACTTTTATCCAGAAGAGTTCCAGTAGGTTTTCCCCAATGATGAAGTCAGTAGTAATGAATGTACGCGGGAGAATTCCAGGAGTGTGTGATCCCGAATGAGTCCCTGTGAAAGATAAAGGCTTCTGTTCCTAAGCATCTATGGTTGGACAGAGAATCTGGGAAGGTAAAAGTATGGCAACCTAGGAAAAGAATAAAGGCTAATACAGATAATTTAAACAGCACGTGATACATATATTTAATTTTTTTTTTAATTTGCTTTAAAAAAAAAAAGAAAATAAAAGCTATTTATGGCCAGCACTGTAACTTGTAGGAGAAAACCAACTAATCCAGACAATAAGATCAACCAGGAAAGCTGAGGGCACCAGGCATCTTCTCTAGGGACTTGACAACTTCATTAAAGTTTGCAAAGAATACTGCAGTTACGGCAACACAGTTTGGGGTTTTTTGTGAAATTCAAACAAAGTCGTCATTAAAAAGATAACTCTTTCTTATTCCAAAGACAGGGAAGCTCCATAAACATCATTGCACAGCAGAGACAATTAAAGTTTTAAAAAAACCTGTGGAAGACCGATTTTATTGAAAACAGCCTTTACGAAAATTTTAGAAAACCCCAGCAGTCTTCAGTCAGGCCAGCTTCAGTGGCTACCCCTGCAGGACTACCATCTGGTCACAGCGGCCACATCAACTACCCTGCACCAAAACACCTGCATACGACGACCACCTGGCTAATGCAGCCACATAAACCTGCCTCCCTAGCAATCTTTACTACTGTACACAATGTCTTCATTTTATATTTTTTAGAAATGATGTAAGTACACTCGGTACATTATACCTCTAGTGCAGGGTGGTCGAACTCAAATAAGCAAAGGGCCATTATTGATCAGGTTTATGCAAGTGAGGGCCACTCTCCAAAAAAGTTTGATTAAAAAAGATATTTATTAATACTTATACTAATAGAAAATTGTATTTACTACAGTAGCTAGTGCGAAATTTGATGTTTTTTGTTTTTAACTAATTCTACAAAATCAATTTCTAAGTCAGTCAGTCAACTCTGACACATGAAGCTAGTGTTTCATCATCTAGCTGATTTCTCTCTTTTGACTTTATTTGGTTCATAAGAGAGAAGCTGCTTTCACAAACATAGGTTGAAGAAAACATTGAAAGCATGTGAAGTGCAAAGTTATTTAGTTCAGGATATGATTCTGCGTTTACCAGTTTCCAAAATTCTAATGGATTGTCAAGGTTTTGAGAAAGAAGAAAATGATAATCTTTCAGCTCACATAATTCCAACTGCAGTTGAGCAGGTGCCTTATCCACTTCTATAGTAAAGGGATTGCTCAGTATCTTAAGGTCATCCTGAATTATTTGGAAGTCCTGAAATCTCTTTTCAAATTCAGTAGAAATATCACTAAGTATGGAAACGTAATCTGAAAAGTCAGTTTCTTTATCAGCAAATACTTCCTTGCAGCTTGGAAGGTGTGTCAAATTGTTTTCCTTTAATTGTGGAATGAATAGTTTGTTCAACTTCAATTTGAATGCATCAATTTTACCCACAAGATAACAGATATCATGATTTCTTCCTTGAATTTGTTTGTTCAGAACATTCAGGTGTGAGGTAATGTCAGTCAAAACAGCTAATGCAGATATGAAATCTGGATTTTTCAGGTCATTCTCAAATTGAGTAGTGTTAGCAGATATTTCACTTTCAAAGAAAATAAGAATTTCATTTCTCAATGCAAAGAACCTCTTCAAACAATCTCCAGCACTTAGCCATCTTACATCACAGAAAAGTGACAAATCTGGATAAGCAGCATTTACCTCTTCTAAGAAATTTCTGAATTTTCTGTGAGTTAAAGCTTGAGCACCACCACGAATAAAATTAACCATTTTAGTGATAGACTTCATTACAGGATGCAGTCTGGCAGACTTGGCACAAAGAGCTTCTTGATGAATTATACAGTGGTGTACTGGAACTAAGATATTGTTTTTTCTCAGCTCACCCACAAATCCAGTTTTCTGGCCCCACATAGCAGGTGCTCCATCAGTACAGACAGAAGAAAGTTTTCCATATTTAAAATCTTCATTTATAAAATTTCCAACTACCATGTCAAATGATTCAAATATATCTTTTCCTGTAGTTCTTCCAGACATTGATTTCAGATCCAAGAGTTCAGTTGTCACATTAAAATTGTATTCAATAATTTTAATAAAAATAGATAGTTGACATATGTCACAGTTGTCTGTACTTTCATCAAGAGCAGCTGACCAATATGCACAATTAGCTATTTTGTCTTTCAGAGTTTTTTCCAGTTGTAAGTCAATATCTTTAACTCTGGTAGAAGCAGTCTGGTGTGATAGAGAAACGTTTTTAAATTTATCAGCAACTTCCATTTCTCCAAGTGATTTTGCCATTTCTATAGCACATTCTTTAACAATCTCTGCTGTACGAAAGGATTTACCCTTTTTAGCCAATAATAAAGATACACGATAGGAGGCATCCAAATACTGAGCACAAGCAGTAGGAGTTATGATTTTCAAATTCTTAAAAATATTCTTCTGTGCTGTAAGTTTATCAGTTAATTGTTGCACAAGCACCAGTCTAGCAGCTTTTCCTATCACATTGTCATATTTTTTAGCATGCGTTTTATAATGACGACTCACATTATATTCTTTCAATCTTTCGAGCAGCTGATAGTTTGATGACAATCAAGGCATTTAATAATACCATTTTCCTCGATGCATAAATATTTATATGTCCAGTCTGCATTAAACTTACAATGTTCAGAGTCAATTTTTCGCTTTTTTGATACATTAGACGCCATGACATGAAAACTGATACTAATTCAAATTAAAATGAGATTTATGAATACGAAAAATGTTTGCAAAAAACCTTCAAAATTAACGGAAATTAATTACTATATATGCGAAAATAATTCATATAAATATAATTTTGTTATAATATGTAAAAATTTATTTAAAGGAATAATTTTTTAAAATTTAGTATGACCTTGCGGGCCACATTTTAAAGTACTGAGGGCCGCACATGGCCCGCGGGCCATATGTTCGACCACCCTGCTCTAGTGCATCACCAAAACAAACCAAACTTGGCTGTTACCAATTCTAAAGTATTTCATCATTTAGCTTGGAAAAATTACACCCTATATATATCTATATAATTTTTTTCCTTTTTGGCTAAATCATGTACACCTGTTTTGACGAAATTTCTCCTTTCGTAATATTTATCTTTCACCTGTCATCTGCATATAATTACGGTAACAATAGGTGACCTGAGAATATCATTCTTGCGGGATCTCTGTGAGGTCGAGTTCTCCGCTAACCATTAGACCAAACCTAGCGTCTGGATTACAGCCTTTGTTAGCGTAATATCTTCAATTACAATCAGTAAAAATCACTTACCCATGTCCATGTCCTGCACCACTGATCCAGTCTTACCTTTTAGGTCTGTCTACCTGTACTAGGAATGTTCATTGATGTACAGCTGGATGAGCATCACCCTAATGATATCCAGCCCCTTACTCCTCCCTTGTTTCATTTCAACATCCCCAATAGCTTCAAAATTTCTGTAAGACAGGTCTACCTCAACTTCGGTTAGTAGTCGGGGGAGCAGATTTCAGATTTTCCAGATGTGCATAATCCTGATCATATCAAAGGAATTGAGAGATTCCAAAATATAAAGAAAATCTTCCTGCAAGCATTTATCAGTCTGGGAGTTTCTTTTCTAAATCTTTTTCTTGTTTTCAACTACAGGGGCTGAGCAAGAGCTTTTACAATTGCCTGAATTCTATCATTACACCAGGTGCTTAAACATGCTGTTTTTATGAAAAGGGTACCATGTCAGTGTCTTTAATAATGTCCTCTTAAACTAGCTTTTAGCATCTTCATCAATGTTGATATTTCTCTTTGTCATCTTTAACTTTGATGGCTGCATTTTCTAAGATGCTGGCAATGGGATTTCAGAGAAATGACTACAATGTAATCCTGATAAGATGAAATTGAGGAAACCACGTAAATAATTTCTTGTTAGCATGCTTTTATGTCAACTAATGTCTGTGTGCTGCCAAACTATACCACCATATTCAAGGAAGAGCGACTGTGTTATAGAATCAAACAGATTTATGTCACAGAAACATTTAGTTTCAAAATTATGAACTTTGAAAAAAATTTTTTTAATTCTGTTGATATTAGTTCTCAGATTCTCTCTTTAAAAATAACGCCAAAATGGTTTTTAGCTTTGCTCCCTTCAGTCCACATTTCTCCAAAGTCTTCCACCTCAGTAATACTGTCCATCAAGTGGTCCCAGCTGACAGAAAATATCAGGGGATTGTAACCGTTGCTTTGCTCTGTTTACAGTGGGCACAGGAGGGAAAGTACGGTTGTTTGCCTTCCTTGGCTGATTCAGTCAATGATAAAACTACAGCAGCTATTCCCCCGATTGACAGTGCTGCCATTGTTTGTACGCTATTGTTGACGTGTTAGTAGGATAACAGCATCGCTGGTTATTTTCAACTTTTAACAACTTCTGGTAAAGCTGAGGCAATTCTTCGTTAGCCACACAGACAGCAGCACATGACAAGAAGTTGTCTGTCTGGGCTGGACATCTGTGCTTTCAGTCTTACAGCCAATAGGACGGAAATAGTCAATGCTGGTCCCTAAGGTCACTGAGGCTATGCTGAGTGCACCAGGCACAGCACCGACCAGAAACTGCTCGCTCTCACTCAGGCTGACATGGATCGAGTCCTTCTGTACCGACAGCTCATGGTCACGTGACTGGAGTGTACTGGTGGGGTGGTGGATGGCGAACACACAGGTCTCTGCAATCAAGAAATGTGAGGGTGGGCTGAACAGTTGCCCAAGATGAGTACAATCCATTTCCCTTCTCTCTTATCTTTGCTGCAGGGTCATGAACCTATTACTCAAAGATAAAAATCATCTAAACTGGCACTGAGAATGTACGTGACTGGGAGTAGCGCTTGTTGTGCCCAGCTGATCCCAGGAGCGTGCGCACGTGTTCACAGATGGTATCAACAAGCTTAGGCAATTGTGATGCTCTGATGACAGATGTGACCTATGTCACTTCTTGGAAGCAGTATGTTAGTGTGCTCTAATGATGATAGATTCAGCATCTTGCACCTCAGGTATTTTTTGCAATTATTCTTTAACTGGGACTTGGAGACAGATGAGATGCTGCCAGGGGCGGACTGAGCCATCGGTCAATCGGGCACTGCCCGAGGGCCCACAGCTGCAAGAGATTCCCATATAAATTCTATTAAATGAATACTCCTATATTCTCCAGATGCAGTCTGAGACAACTAATTTTTAAATTTTTTTTTTGAAATTGACACCCCCAAACCGCCCTCCCCCTTATCTGGCACTTTGTAGCCTCTGACATCAGCACTAAGGGGCCCATTGAACAGTTATGCCCGAGGGCCTATAATACTCTCAGTCCGCCCCTGGATGCTGCACAGCTCACCGCTCACAGAATACTTCTTGTTTCTGTATAAACAATCTGCACCCTCAAGCATCTTGCTTGCAAATGAACATTTATTGTCCTGATGCATAAGCATGATTTGCTTAGACAGAGGCTTGAACAAACATGGAAAATTATTCTGACATCTTTTCATTACATTTACATGTCTCTCCAGCAACTATTGACACTTGTCTTATCGTGCTTGATGCCATGCGCAATTTCAGTACACTTTCTGATGTCAGAGTTCTCCTGAAGGGATTTTTAGCGAATCGTTGTTGAACAGATTCCAATGATAAGACAATCACAGATTGTGATTCATGGTATTTCTGAAATTCCAGCCATAGATTTTCTTGCACAAAGATACAACACTTTCTGCAACAGATTGGCTTGATTGTTGGATGCGTGTATGTTTCTTTCTGCTTTCTCTTCCTGTAAACAAGTCTTAATCTTCAACGCCAGGCACTGCACTGTAGTTCTCAACTTACAGGAACTCAACAGCATATCTATTCAGCAACAAATGGCATAGTTAGATGCTCATATCAACAGAAGAATATACGAAACTATGAGCCAATGCCTCATAAGCAGTGACAAGAGAATATTCTGGAGAATGAGACTGACTAAACTCTGAAAGTTGCACTAATACTTGATAATCGGTTCATGAAAAAAAGCAAAGTGTAGGGTACTTTTTTGCTATACAAAGATGGAACTCAAACAAAAATTAACATCATAATGTTCCAGTATATATTAGTATGCGAAACTGTTATTTTAATAGGTAAATATTAATGTGATTTTGTCAGCTATGAATTAAAAACAAATTTTTTCATTCTAGTTTTTAAACATCTACTAAGTATTAATTTGGTATTATTTTGGGTTACTTCTCTCTCTTTCTCTTTCAGCCAAACTTAAGTCAAATTGGCTTCTAAATCAAAGTTGAGATGTCGAGGCGGAGAAAGTATTCACCCAACTGTCTAATACTCAGTCTAATACCTGTGTGTGTGTGTGTGTGTGCGAGATCACCGTGAGCATCAGCTAGAGGTAGCTAATTCTGCTAGTAGATGTCTCCTCACCTGAAGAAAATTTTGAATTTTTAGTCAGGTCTCTTCTAAAATGCTATTACTTCAAATCAGGCATTCCTAACTTTTCTACTCTCACATCAGATCGTTCTAGTACATTGTCTTTGAATAGTCAATGAAACAAAACTCCTTTGGTGGTAAGGATTCTGGTCCTGGACTGCATACTCCAGGATGGGTCTGAGTAGTGATTTGTACAAGGGAACCAGATCTGTAACTTTTGTAATGGTTTGATATACCTGGCCCCCTCTTGGTTGTATTATGCTCCCTTTCACTTTCCATTTAACTTATTGTATGCAATAATGCTAATGTTTCCCACTTTTTTATATTTCTAAGAATGTTATCACCTAAATTGTCAAACTGAGGAAATCTAAATTTGCTTGAGGTTAAGGCAACTTATACGTAGTAACTTTGTTCTGTGGATTTGTGATTTTTTGTTGTTGCTTTGGTGCTTTTAGGGAGAGAGAGAGAGAGAGGGACAGGAAGGGGGGGGGTGGATGGACACATGGGATTTTAGTATCTTTTACTGTTCTTGGAAAGAAAGGAGATTAGATTGACTGAACAAGTTATAAACATATCATGCGCAGCCAAAATTAATTATTCTTTCATTTACGACAAAAAAATTTTTGTGGTTTTTGACATCATTTAATTTAGTTTTGGAGAAACATTGATCTGATTTTAAGAAAATCGATTTCCTGTGATTTTGTGTATTTTGTTGTTTGTTGTTTTTCCAGCTAAAAGAAATTCTAGCAGCTGACAAAGCTAAATATGAATTGAAAAAATCCATGGGAACAGTTGAGGCTGAGTTGCAGCCAGTTGAGGTAAATTTCAAGCCTCCACTTAGAGACTGTGCTGTCTTCTCTTTCCTTTTTTCTCACAGTGTGAGCAGATGCTGCCATATATTATTTTGAGTAAATTCATTCCCCACAGACATCTTTGGTGGTCCTTACAGCCAGATTGGAATAGAACCTAAACTTTATCCTACCTTTCAAATTACTGAATAAAATCTATTCTTAAGAGAATTTATCTTTGGTGGTTTTTGTGTGCTTAACATTTGGTGGAGGGGTTATCACCACTTAAAGGGATCTAGTTTTTATTATGTTTCAGCAAACTTTTTATGTTGCTGTCTTCAGGATTCTCTTTTGTCAACATTTCGTGTGGTTTGTACTCTCACAGCTGTTCCATTGAATTTTGCGACTAATACCATGGCAGGTTATGAAGCTAAAGCAGGTGTGTACTACCATATTTCTCGAGTTATCAGTTGAATAGGTCAATTTTCCCGTTTTCCAAGCCTTCGTTCACATATAAGTCGATAGTCCAATCGTACATCTGTACAGTAATAACAGTGTGAAATATCTGTCTGGGTTATAAAATAGCGGTGGTGGATATAACATCAAAGCGAGAGATTTAGAAAGAGAACGGAGGAGAAATAAAGAAGCTTCAATCCGTATGGAACACAGTTTGATAGGATTTTTGCCTATCAAATAAAAGGTTGAGTCATGTGTGGTGTTACAAATTATGTACACTCTTAGAAATAGTTCCTAGAAATTAGTGAGTATGTTGGTATAACCATTTTAGACTGCGTTATTTGTGTGTTTGTGTAGTGACACAATTATTGTCGGTTCTGGTATCAAGAGCCCGGTGTCTATTTTTAGTCACTGCATGACGACGGTGATCACCGTGTGATCCTGTGTCATTTGCTCTGTGTTCAGTTGCCTACTTTAGAAAGCCAAACATGTCAATTTTACCTACCTTTGATGTTTTAATTTTGAGATATTTCAACACACTCAAATCCAGAATTTCATTTTTGATAGCATGAGTTGATATTCAGCTGAGTTCCAATCAAGTTTCAAGTTATCCAACATTTGGAGGAGTTTACAAACTTTCCAACATAGAAGGCAACATGCTCAGCTTTTCTCTGATTGGATAATATGGTACACACATTTTGGAAACTACCATGGTGGTGGGATACTGTACAACACAACTGCAAAAGAAAGACAGGGAGAAATGTAAAGACAGCAATCATCATTTGTGACTTACAGCCTTTAGTCTCAGCCGTACTGTATTGAGTCCATGACACGCAGCACATTGGGTTGGTACATATTCCCTCAACTTACCCTCAATGTTAGTCTACCTGGCTCTGCAGCTGTGATTTGCTTTTGGGTTTACTTTGTAGACACATAACATATTCTTTGCCTTACACCAGTCTCTAAAGACATTTCTTGTTGAGATCGCATTTCCTGTGTGGCCATATTACCACCATTTTTTTAAAGCTAACTTAACAACTTCTAGCTTAACTCTAGGATGCAGTCTTGAAATACTCTACACTGTTCCAGTGGTTGGGTCTGGAAGACTCGTACTAGTATTTTTGTATATTTTCATAAAAAGAGATAACTCATTGATCCCATTATTTAACAATATGTTAAATGTTGTATAGATGGCCAGAGAGAAACATTTAAAATGTATAACAAAGATATTTATTGATAAAGTTCAATTTAAAAAATGAAAAAAAGTAATCCGTATAACAAATGCTCTACATTATTTAGTTATTTGTATTTTTTCTTAATTTCTTATTGCTTTTCAACACAAAAATAAGTCGTCTTCACTGCAGGAAGTTGGCACACACATTGTGGCTGTGCTCCTTGCACACTTCATGGAGCATTTGCGGTCCTTCTTCAGAGGGCAGCATTCACGTCTCTTCTTTGGTGGACCTTGCTTCTGGACATACAGCTGGTGTTCTTTCATTGCTATACCATGCTTCTCCGTTGAGGCAACAACAGCTTTAGGAAGGTTTGGACTGTCTTCCAAACAACTTCTCATGTGTGTTGTGACAAGTACCCTCACAAGCTCTTTTAGAAATAAGCATCACTTGTGCCGGACCTTCTCCATAATCTCGGTGCTGCTGTGATCTGTATAGAGAATGGTAAGCATTCAGGCTGGCCACACCAACAACATCGTACCACAGTACCGTAGATCACCTTCTTGATTGTCATTTACAGGAATGAGTACAACTCATCTGGTCCATCATGTTGATGCCACTTTTTGTCTCATGGTAGTACTTGATAATTTCTGTTTTCTGTCTTCTTGCTCTGATATACTGCCTTGTCATGATGCATTGTGCTCAGCAAAATGACCACCTTATATTTCATGGGCACATAACTCACCATGGTGCTGTGTCTTGAAACCAAAATCAGAACTATGAAATTCTTGGAACTTGGAAGCCTTCATCAAAGCAGATGTCTGGCTTGTTTTGGCAGAGCGTCTCCACAAGTACCAGTCCTTTCTCAAGTAGTGCCTCAGTAATGGGCATGCTTGTGAAGAAATTGTCTGTTGTTATGTTGTGACTCGCATTCCCCAATTGACTGCACGATGCTTGATCCAGGATTTCTCTGGACTTCTTCAATAGGCTGTTTTCCAGTGTAGACAATCCAATCACTGGCATACTGAGTGAACTTGTATCAACTGCTCATCTACTGTCAAACAATCACTGGGAACAAACCTCTTTCAGCAGTTAGCAACAAAAAGATCCTATGCATATCTGAAAGTTGCCATGAGGTCCATTTTCAGACGAAATTCTCTTGAGGTCAAACCTCAGGAAACTGAATGTCTTCAAATATTGCAACAGGCATTGCGAGTCTGTACACCAGGTTTGAAAATCGGGTCTCCGAACAGCTCCCAAGTGGAAATGTCCCAATATAATTTTTTTATAGAATTATAATTCATGAATATTTTCCACAACATTGTAGAAAAATACATGGAGAGCCAAGTTGACAAATGCATCTATAAAGAGAGTTATTAGAAAACAGAAATTATGCTGGATCTCTTGGATTCAGGGCTGCATCCAAGGGTTAAAGGCTGCCATGATTGTGAGATGAAGTAAAGGGTATCTATACATAATTAGGATTGAAAAAGATAGATTATTGATTCAGTAATTTTTCAATCTTCAGTGAGCACACTGACCAGGTGAATTGCTCACTCGCTCAGCAAACCTTCCGGACAGTAATTTCTGTAGTCTGTTTCAAATGAACAGTTTTACAGTTTATAACTTTCTTATGTTTTCGTTAAATCGATTTCAATTTCCATCCATAAATAAGTTGATTTGGAGTTTGAGTTGAAATGCAGATTTCTGGAAGCATTGACTTCTACAACCAAATGTACAGCATATATACCTCTCTAATAAATGCCTTTTTTCTTGTGTTAGAATCAGTTGTATTTTGATATTGTTGAGATGTTAACCTATCACGACAAAGCTGAGATTAAAGTGTCAGAGACACTTGGAGCTTGCAGTGATTGCCATTTTGGCTGATCTAGAAATCTTACCTAAATACTGAATTGTTTTTTCATGTCTCTGCAGAACAGTGGCCCTTCATGAATACATCCTTTGAGTTGGCAGCTGCCATGCAACTGTCTTATTTGATGTGGATTAATGGGAATTGTGGAGTAAAAAAAAAATCTGATCTACAGTTCAAACAATTGAGGACATAATCAAAAACAACATCATGACTGAATGTGGTAGGATGAACTGAAAAAAAGATGGCTGACTGTTTTGTTGTATTCACAAACACGTTTGGTTTGCAAATTTATTATCAACAAAATTAGAAAACAACATTTTTCACAATCATTCTTACTAAAATGTGTATTTAATGCGCTATATCATTGGTCTTCCCACGCTTTTCTGCGTGGTTTGTATCCCAGCTTAACATTTGATATATTGATGTCAAATGAAGAAGGGATCTCTCTCTCTTTCTCTCTCTCTCTCTCTTAGCAGCAAATGGCCGCCTCAGTTTTGTAATTCTAGTTCTAGCGCAGACATTCATTTATTATATGGCTAGGCTGCTGGGATTTAAATTATTTTGTATTAGCGGGCATAAGCAGTGATGCTGAGCATTGAACTAAATGGATTTCTGTAAAGAAAACATTTTATAATTAACTAAAGAGATTCTAAGTTTTCTCTCAGGAAACTACAGGAATATTTCCAAAGGCATGGCTGCTAACTCTTCCCAATTTGTGGTAAGTGGGCTGAATGGTCATCTCAAGTATGAGAAACTAATTTTGAATTTAAAAAAAATTAAATTTGTTTCACTATGGTTAAAAAAAAAGTCTTAAGCATTGTTTTGCTAGTTCCTGACTGGTCAACTTCAGTGAACCTTGAACTAACGGTACTCAGGTTTGGTCTTGAGTTTGCAGCCTATTGGCAGTCCCATTGGTACAGTGTACTTCAAAAGAACATGAAACATCAGCAGCCAACCTACAGCCTATTGGCAGTCCCATTGGTACAGTGTACTTCAAAAGAACATGAAACATCAGCAGCCAACCTACAGCCTATTGGCAGTCCCATTGGTACAGTGTACTTCAAAAGAACATGAAACATCAGCAGCCAACCTGCTGCGGGTTCACGAGAAGCGCAGGCCACACATACAGCCCACACCAATAGAAACGGCTATGGCAGAGGAAATCATTTTACTTCAAAACAGCCATCAGGACTAAATCCTGATGATGGTGCAAAATGTAGATCCATTTATTAGTTCTGTTACTGCTAATAAAGTAGCAGGAAACCATTTTCCATTGTTTTACACCTGCTTTTAGAAAGAAGACCTTCAGACCCGGACAAACTGAAAAGGGAAATCAGTAAACATATTAGGGAGAAAACTGCTATAGAAGGGAGATTGACTAAATATTATGTTTGTGGTTGTTTTACCAATATCCTCTGTACCAATTAATTAATTAATATATTTCAATTATTTCTACACTTATAAATTGATGGAAGATTCTGACATGGATATAGAGGGCTTTGTAACAAACTGGCTAAAACAACTGATGGAATTAACTTCTCTGATTTTTGTCATAATCACTACTCAGTTGGATTTTCCCCCAGGGATGGGTGGAGACAGAGAGATGAATGACCAGTAGATAGTTATGCCACTAGTAAAATTGTTCCTAAAAGGTGTATCTTCATTCATAATGAAAACTGTAGGTAGATATAATATTTGTTGACTGTCTGCTAGAAGGGAGCGACAATACATATAGTGATACATTCGTACCAACCCCTTTATTTATAAATTGGTCCTTCTTATTCTTTAGTTCCTTATTTAATTTTTTGACTAAAACATATGATAGATATACTTCGGATAGAATTGAATTTCTGTCATCACTCTCCATTCATTAGAAATAATAATAATAATGTTAGAAATAAGATGCTGGTTTTAGAGCAGTGACTTGTATTCATGACGCATCTGGTCATATGAGGGCAATAAAAATGTCTGTAATGATTGCTGAATGTTTTCACACCTTTGTCTGGTGGTGTCTCCTTGCACAATAAGATCAGAGCAAAGTGCTGAGTTTTAAAAAAAGAAATGTTATATTAGAAGCTGTTTGATAGGATTCACCAGCTGGATGAATAATACTGTTCATCTCCGCATTGTGCGAGGTCACTGTTCTGTCTGCTGAAGCTGGAGGAAGTTTGATTGGGGCCTCGTTAGGTCGTAAAATTTAGTTTGGTCAAATGTCATCAACTACATCATTTCATTGAAACTAACGTGCTTTATTTTTCAAGTATTCATTTATTTGCTATTTTACCTCATCTTTTAAATGAATTATTTATTTATTTTTATTTCCATTTATTTATCTTTTTAACCCGATTATTGAGACCTGCGCAGTTGGAGACGGTAGCACACCTGTGGCGAAGTGCTGATGGCTTTCTCTCTCTGATCTCTCCCGTTACTTCAACGCATCGAATATAACTCTCTACCCCTTATGCCTTCTCCTCACCCCATCACCCAACCATTAAGTATATAGGCAGACCTGCTTCTAAATGGAACAGTCCTTAGCCAAATGCTCCCACAAGTCTTCTAGCCACCCATATAACACCAAACTGCGTCTCAGTATGCACATACATCAGACTTCAACAACATCTCAAAAAAATATCGAACTGTCTGGTACCAGTTCTCCTTCAGGAGATTATAGATTCGGCGGCAGCGAGCATCCATCCAGCGCAGCCCAACATCAACATCATGCACGAACTGAACGATGTCGATAAATCCTGGATGACACCGACCCACGGGGTGACCATTGAACATTACCTTCGGAAATGTGTTAGATCCAAAATTCTCTTGTTAAACAACCAAACAAAGGAAAACTGGATAGCGCAGTCAGACAAGCCAGACAACGCTTCTACTGCAATTCCTGTACAACGAACCAGCCCAGGTTTCAGTCCGCCTCCTGCAACTTAAAAAGGGATGGATGGGAGGGCTCGGCATGGGACGTCCTGTCGAGGGTGACTACTTCAGTGGCTGCCAACAATCGACGTAGAGCGTCCATAGAGCGAGCCAGGCCACCTGCTTCCTTCCCCGCAAGCTGACAAGCCACCCCACCACAGACTGAGGAACCAACGAGCACGGCAACCGAAGAGGGAGTTTCTCCACCCCCCCACATTCACACAAGAAACAATGTGGCGAATTCATTCCATGCAGGCGGAAATCGCTATTTAAAGGCAATAATCTAATATTAATAGAACCACGGACACAGTTCCTGGGATTAAAACGTTCACCGTAAACAAACCACAGAACATCATCATCCATTTTGGTCTAAAGACTGATCATCGGCAAACAGCAAGGAAACCTTCACCAAAACCGACGCGGGGATGCGCTCGCCTTCCCAGACTCTGCTGTTTTCTACACAGGGGTACCAATCCCCCCCTCCTCCAGAGAAGCTACTGTAAAAAAATGTACCATCCTCAACATATTAAACACCCAACTATGGAAACTTTTCAAACAAGGAACCAATCATCCCTTACCCGCATCCAATCTCAACTGACCAGGATCGAATCCACTGGAAGGAATCACATGCAAAAAGGATTTTACAACACCTTTGCCAGTCAGCCCCATAGGTTTCCTCCCACATCTGGAGGAATGAGCTCTAGGAGGGATTTCCCAGCTGAAGACAGAAGTGCCATTTGCCATATTGTGCAGGACTGGCAATAGTTCATAGTGGACAGCCATGGTACTGTGCTCACTCGTCAGTGCTTGTTTCTATTGTAGGCATAACTCTACAAGAAAAAAAAGTTGGAATTAATTTTCAAAAAGCTGACTCTTAAATGTTTTTTTTTTGCCATAATACAGTTGAATTCTATCCAAATTTGCACTAAAGGTGAGGTGTAGGAAAGGAACAAATGTGTTTATTGCCATTCTTTTACTTGTAGGTTTGCCCATGGTGCTACTGAGTACGCAAAATGGCTGCCAGGATTTTACCTTTGAACATAACCACTCTTAGCAACAGGGGCAGTTTGAGTTCCTGGATGCAGTGGAATCTCTGTAACCACAAAGCATTCATGGTTGGTTCTTCTCTCGCTCTTAATTATGTGAATTTTTTAAAAAAAGTTCTGTGGTGGGGGGAGATTGTTAAACGCAGAAGTAAAGATGACACTGTGAAACCAACAGCCTCATTGACCAAAGCATTGTCATTCTATTTAAATAGTTGTTAGTTATGTGGACCAATTCTTTAGTTGCTCACCTGCTGGCAGTCTGTGTCTTTATGTTTGAATGATAATACATACATGTTGATCCTCTCAAGTCTAGAAAGTGCAGAGACTGTGGTAAAATAGAAACACAAAAGAAGAAATGAAAGATTATTATATGCATTTTTTAAATGTCATTCTGTCCAGCAGCTGTCACCTTGAGTTGCAGAATGCAATAGGGATAATGTTGTGTGTTGATGCTTCCTTGAAGATATGGAAAGTTGTTAGTCCCATCTGTGATGGAAGAATATGGTTTAGTATTTTTTCTTTTTCTTTTCTCTGTCAAAAATGTCACCAATACTTGTTCAAAGTGATTGTAGTTTCTGAGAATCTCTCACAATCAAAATTTACCATTCAGTCAGTCAGTAGTAGCAACAATCAGGAAAACAGGTTAAAAAGTAACCCATCTTGGAATTCTCAGTAATGCCTAATAGACAAGAGGTTCCCACCCAGAAAAGGTTTAGCATGTTATGTAATATTGTGATAAAAAACTAAAAATTACACTCAAAAATGCAAAACATTTAAAAAGGGTTAGCCAAACACCTTTTGTTCCCCTCTATACTAATTCAGTTTGCACCCAGCCCAAAAACACTAGTTAGTATTTGTGTTGAGCTGGTGTTTATTCTCTTGTAATGTAAAACACATCAAGTGTTGGAATGATATATGGATTCGTCATTAAAATTGGTTATATTAATGAAGGAGGCGCCACGTGCCACAATTTAAATGTAGCTGTTACCAATTTTTGTGCTGGACTATATCATTTACTGATGTTGATACCAGGGAAAGTGCTTGGATTGTTTAACAGCTGGTCATCACCATTATTGAGAAACGAGATGGTTCTTATGCATTTGTTAAATGTGGTATTAACTGAGCACAGCCTACATGTATGGTAAACTGATGAAAATCCTTAAGTACCATGTCAAGTCTATTCCACTGTGACTCTGACTGATGGATGATATTACCTTTACACCTCTATGAGAAACCTGTTATCTATTGTCATGCTAAGCACACTCCACTGCAATGATTGCAGCTTTTATTACTAAATTTGCATAAAATTAGGTCCTACTACTATTATAATTCAATATAATATCTGTACATCTTTAAATCTGAAGGAATGAATGGATAACTTTAGCACATCAAATATTTATAATTTGTTGTCTCATATAATTGGTCCCTGTCACCCATTTCTGAATCGTCCAAAGATTGACATGATGTCATTTCTAGAACGTGATACAGGAGCAGCTATACTACACAGACTCCTTGCTACAGCTCAGTCATGTGTCAGATAAGCGGAGACATGCAAATGTCATCAGAACTTGTAGGTATGTATCGTGAATAATCTGAAAGGATAAACAAACAAACATTTTGATTAGAACACTGTTCTTGTTTGGGCTCGAGAACAGTGTATGTATGAAATGTTTTGTCTGTGGGCAGGGTCAGCACGAGGTGTTAGGATAACCTAGACAAGTTTGTGATGCCGTCTTTCAGCCACAGTACAGCAAGCTCCTGTTCACTATTGCATGCAGGCGCACTTGTCTCTTTTTAAAAACTTATCGAAAGAGCCTGACAATTTACTTAGTTCTAATTCATTCTTAGTCTTTCACTTTCATCGATATTCATTCCTCAACAACAGGTTTTGTCCCAGTATCAATTAATAAAACAGATTTGGTGTCTTTACACAAAATCTAATGCTCATTTGCACCCTAAAATAAGATGTGCAAAAGTTTCCCTCAAGGAAAGGCATAAACTGAGATAGGTCAGGGAGAAAAATGCTTTTGACTTAAACCTGGAATGCCACCGACTGTCAGAACCTTTGATCTGTAGTGATTGTCTACTTGTTATAACTGGCAGCCATCACTGGATAACTGTTTCCATGCGCAGTTACATTCCAATTCCTTGGTTAGATGTTATTGTATAATCTACAGAATTGTGTTTGCAACCAATTTTTAAAATAATATTGATTCTTCAACATGTTCATTTAAATTTCATGTTCTATCAACTTGAACCCCTAAAACTTGCTGCCTAGATTAGCTGAGAGGCCCAAAGCACAACTCAGATAGAAATGAGGAAGAAAAGTACACTCCCTCCCAACAAAAAAGTTTTTTTCTAGATACAATAGATGCTTATTAGCAACCTAAAACTATTAGTTGCCAACAGAAGTTGTGATTGTCCAAAAGCTGCCAATAAGTGAAAAGCCATCACAGGTGTAGAAGAATAGCACTAAAATTATTAAATGAACTAGAAATGCAACTGGAAATACCTGCAGAGAATTATGTAAGCGATGAAATCACTTTGAGGGGAGAAAATGTATTGCCTACTGGGACCAGTAGGAATTAGATGTCATAATTTAGAGAATAATAGGTGTTTTTTGTTTTTTATAATCTTGTAATATTAATTTCTTCACAGTGGCTTTTTGTTTCATCCTAGCCAGTGCATCAGAGCATGTAGGGAAGCTGGAGGTGTTCACTACATCATTAAACTATTGGAGACACACAAACAATGGACATTTACCAAGCTGCATTATCAACCCTATGAAATCTATCAGTCAATGGTAATTAATTTTTTAAAAATCTTTGTTTTCTATTTATGTATAACTGTGGGTTTTGGAGTGAAAGAATTTTATTCCATCTTTTCTCAGCGATAAAACTAAATAGATCATGAAATTTGTTATAATTAGTGATGCATACTAGTGTCTGGAGATCTAGGAACTTCTCATTTAAAAGTTGAAAGGGACTTTGTAAATTTGAAAATTCTCTGTTTACAGTTCTGCATTAATTCTCTTGTGAAAGAGTTAATTTCAGAGAAGTGCTCAGTAGGCATCTCTAAACATACTGAAACTGACTACCAGCAGTGTCTGTAATGCGTACATGGTATGTGGCGCAAGCCTGGTACCCACTTGTTAAGGGTGTTGGCAGCAGTATTTAAAGGTATTTTACTAAATTGATTTCAGATTTATTCTCTAACATTTAGCAAAACTGAAACATGACATTCTGGCATATTGCAGATTATTTGGCGATCTAATGGAAAGTTTTAAAATTCTGAAAGATAAGGTAAAGGCAGACAAGTTGCACTTTTTTGCTCTCACAAGAACAAGATGATGTGTTTACAAACTTTTTAAGAATCAAAGCAAGCTAGATTATTTTAAGCTTTCTTTTAGTAATGTAGTAATATCTCAGGTAGTCTGCTTCAGTCTCGTTTCCTAAAACTGGGCACAAAAGCCATTGTTCACAGCCTGACTTGAACAAAGTCATAATTATCCAAAATATGCTAAAAATAAACCTGTAGCGCTGACCAATGTGAAGCTGCAGAAAGTCTCACAACAATAACGTTACTGGTGGTTATGGCAGCCTTATTGCAGAACGATTGTCAAAAGCCAGGTTATGACAGAAAAAACATGAGGCCACGTGCTGAGAGGCCATTCACAGGCAGGCAGTGGTTAGGCTAGTGGACTCATGAGGCTGAGAGCCAGAGTTCAATCCCTGGTCAGGGTCAGCTAGATTTGGTGTACCTCCCTGACACGGCTTCTTCTCTCATTTCTTCACCGGTCATGTGAGCTTCCTTCCACAGCTAAACACAAAAATGTTTTGGTAAATAGTGTGTGTGAAGGGTTAAATAGATACATTGCCTGGCCAGATATTGAGAGAAAAAATGTGGCAACTCTGCTTACTGTCAGTTTAGTTGGTGTACTGCAACATTCTTTCTCTAAGGTTTGTTGGAGGGCAGAGCATTCTAGAATGATCATGAATGCTTGCAAGATCACAAAGAAAATTGATTTTAGCATAATACTTCAAATTATCAATATATAAATCTTCAAGTGTTTGTGCATTCGTTTCTTACTCTTTTCATAGCCAAACTGTAGCATGAGACGCTCCAAATTTTGGGTGTAGATCTTTCCCAGATTCTGAAGTGTTTCAAACTACTGCACGTTAGCCTGAAGCCATTTTTTCCCGATGCAGCACCGGGTACCCCTTCCGTCTAGTTCGTTGTGTTACAGGTGGCATAAAAGCAACCTTAGATAAACAAACAGCACCAATGAAATTAACTATTACTGTTGACAGTTTCTGATTTTAAAACAGATGATGTGATGACACAATTCTCTGAGAATGAACTCTCATGTTTATTAGTGCATATTTTCGATGCTTTCATGAGAGATGCAAAGATTGTGAATAACTGCTGCATGACTTTGGCAAGCATTGCTGAACATGATGGTATGCACAGGTTTGATTTTAAAATTTCATAGACACAGAGACTGCTTTTCATTTAATATTAATTCAGTAAAAGAAAAAACAAGATGGCATGCTTGACAGGTAGATTTGCATGGACTTGTCACTAATGAGGCTTTCGTGTAGATCGCAATGTTCATATGCTTGAAGCTTTTCTTACAGCATTCGTGGTTGAGAGAGCGATGAAGCAATGTTGTTGTTTTGCTTTTGCATAGGCCCAGCTAACTTTTCTGGAAGTTCCAACAATGAATTATTACCGTATCCCTTTTCACCACAAAATAAATGTTGGTTATCATATGGAATCAGACTAATATCTCTGATCACAAACAGATAAGTTCCCCAGTAACAACTCACTTATTTTCAATTTAATGAGGTGATACACGACAAAAAAACCCCTAACCAACCAAGTCTTTAATTTGCTATTCTTTTCACAACTTATTTGGGTTTAGAAATCAGTTATAATAGGAGGCACATGCTTGAAGGTAGCCAGAATTTTGTGTAAAAATTCAGTCACTTCTTAACTTTTAGTTTAAAAGGTCCCCACTAAGGACAGACATTGCAATGCCTCATCTTTGTTGTTTATTCCATTCTATCGGGTTTCAGGACAGATGAAAGATAAAGCCATTTATACAGCAGACATTTAGCTGCTGTTTCTTTGTGAAGAAATCAATAAATTAATTTGGGAACGAAAAACAAAAATCTACATAGAAAAAGTAAAATAGAGAGAGAAAATTAGTTTATGAGGAGAAATTTTACAAGTGTATTGTTAAAACAATATCTCCTATTGTGTTCAGAAAAAAGAGATCATGACACTAGGTTACAATAAGTCTCCACAAGCTCAGGCCATACACACATCATCCAAGAACTGCTCTAACATTCTATTAACATTTGTAATATCCATATTTTCATAAATTTCTTATATAGTAGAAAACTGGCCACTGCTTGTGCTACTATAGACAGAATTCATTTTGGATGAAATGAAAGATCTTAACCTTGAGGAAATACTGAACGAACATAAAGAAAACAAGGTAAGTAGTCTTTAAATAGAAGTATATTGTTTTCTTTTTTATAAAATACCTCATCACCCGTGTTTTTGTGGAGGTTTGTTTTGGCAACACTCTTCATCTAAAGTACAATATTTTAAATTTACAGCCTTATCTATTATTAATGCGAAAATCAAAGTAAAATAGTACAGATCAAATAATTAGGAAGGTTTCTTTGGAGTTTTCTTGAATAAAATAACAGACATGCAGCAATAAAGATGAAATTCTCTCTCATACAGACCAAATTGTCGAATGTCTGTGGAACCCTATTTCTGAACAGACTAAGAAATCAGCTACACACTGCTAATCTTTATGCTAGATACCCAGTGTCTTACATATCCCTAACACCAGCACACTGCTGGATGAGGGTGGAGGTTAGGTCTCATTTATGCTGACCTTTGGCAGACTAAAGCCAGGTTCTCTTCTCTGAGGAGAATAGGTCCAACCTTCACTTTGTTGATGATCATTTACATGTTTGGCAGAAGCCAAACCAATGTAATGCTGGCTGTAACATGTTAGAGAGAGACCGTTTGGGAACGCCAGTGTTCTAGTCTTGCATGCTACACCATGTGATCACAACAGCAAGCCGATTCTCTTTGATAGAATTGCCACACATCAGCACTACATGGATGAGGTCATCAGTTCTCTTATGCTATTTTTATGAAGTTATAGTAATACATTTGCCTTCATGAACAATAAAACAAAGGCCTATCATACAAGAATAGTTGTGAACCATCATCAAGAGGAAAATATCCAATGTCTTTCTTGGCTTGCTCATTCCTCCCAACCTAAACCCTATAGAACTTGTCTGGAATGAGCTTTATAGGAACATCGGACAATAGCCGTGTACTTCTGGGAACATTCTGGAAATGCATCTAGCCTTGACAGAAGTGAATGCACCCTCACAAATCTGGTGGACGGTATAAGATGCAGGTGCACTACTGTATCCCAAGCCAGAGGTAGCTAAAGACTGTGTTATTTTAAAATGTATGAATACCAGTTATCATGTCACTAAATGCATTGAACAACATTGAGAGAAAGCTGAGATACTTATTCTACCAAGTTTGCCACAAATTATTAGAAATTACAAAACAGCAACTGTGGATTATTAACTAATCCATTTGACTCTTGCCAATTCAAAATTGTTAAATAGTAACTTTTACATTTAACATTGTAAATTTCTGTAATTCTCAATGCAATAATGTATCCACATAAACATGATAAATTTTCTTTTACTAAATTTTGACTGTTAAGTAAATCTTGAGTGAATTTATTATTCCTTTCATCTCATTCTTAATTCTTTCTAATTCCAATAGCTTAGACATTTTGCTTTTTAGCATCACAACAGTGAAGAAGACAATTTACACAAATATTTTTGAATAGCATATTTTTAGAATTATTAACCAAAAATCATTTTGAATTATCATAAATGTATTGTCATATGCATCTTTCACATATGTGAAAATAAATGTTGAGCCTTTCATCTTCAATGTGAAAGTTCTTGTCAGTTACTGATTTGCTTTCTTTCAAGGTTATAGGTGAACAATGTATGGCTTCAATAAGGAAATTAGAACAACTTAAAATAAATACAACCAAAAGGAGAGCCAAGCAAGGAAGATTTGAAAGAAAAGTCTGAAAGTGAAGTCGAGGATGGTGCTGATTCAATAAAGCAAGAGGAGGAGAAGAAATCAAAGTCTGACACTGATTGAGTTTGACAAGGCTAACTTGGTAGATGACCAGAAACCAGAGTGTGAAACTGAACTCAATTAAAACGAAGCACCAGAGACTGCTGTTAACACACAAACACATTTTAAACAATTTATACATATTTTTAAACTACTGCATTTATTTTTTAAATGTTAGTTATTTCAGCAGTTTAGTACAAACAACAAAAAATTATTTTAAAAAAACTAACTGAATTCATTCATCTATCTCTAATATTAATTAGTCTGCAATACTCTGATGATAAAGTTTCTTTGTTTATAAAAAAAAACTGTGCTCATAAATTCCATCTTTAGTAACTGTCATTAAATGCATGGGTTATTAAATTATATAATGATCACCTTTGATCAGCTCATGCTGTGGCTCCAATGTCAATGTGCAGATTTTCTCCCAATTTGGCATCATTTGTAAACACACGAATAATATTCGTCCTCCAGTTCATACAGTTCTGAGGCCATATCATCACGCAGCGCTAGCAGTTTATTATCCAGCTCATTCTGTTTTTGTTTGTATAGCTTCGTCTTTTGAGCAATGAATTCATTTACTGAAGGGAAATCGTTTAGAATGAGGAACTGCTTCAAGTCAGACACAAGCTTCATCAGAGACTCCCCAGCACGCACCTGAAATAACAAAACACATCACTATCTGCAGTTCTGCTTTACACGACATCCAAGGGAAAATCATAGGCACAAGCTCTCTTTGCTGTAATGTCTGCAACTACAGTTCTGCTATGCATTTTAAGACTTTGTTTCCCCAGAAAAGAAATTTTAACCAGTTTCTCACAAGGTTTGGTGTATAAGAGAAACTACATCTATCAGATAAGGTGTTTTCTTCTAGATTTTTTTTTATTTGCTAGCACATTAACAAAATACTGAACTAATTCGGTAGTCTATGGAGAATACTTATCATTATAAAACAAAACAAAAACATTTTTATTGGCTGAGTTCTAGCTGCCAAATGTGGTAACATGGTAACAGTCAGTGATAAAAAACAAAACACTACAATTCAGACATTTAGGAAATTGCACGTTCTTTGTTTCACAGAACAAGGATATAATACTATGGCTGAGATAGATTTACTATTCTCTCCAGTCCACGTTGGCTTGCTCGTGTCTGATTAAAGTGTAAACCGAGTTGACAATGTTTTTGGAGAAAAGGGCACTTAGCTTAATTCCTGTTGTACAAAAAATCATATGCAGATTCAGTCTGATCTTACTTGTGTATATAAAGTTATTCTTTTATATAGGTGTAGTATGACTTATTCTAATTTCTCATTTCCTTTTCTACACAAAACTTGCAAGACCTTGTAAAAACAAGATTCAAGAGGTTTTAAGATACATAGTAACAGATCCCCAGTTATATTGCTATAAGTTATTGTAAATTTTTTTAAATATCAGTTTATGAAAAAATGTAATATTTGCAATTCATGGTGTACTCTAAAATGGATAATAATTACAATCAAGATTTTGATTAAAATCTACACCTGAATAATTTGTAATTCTCTAGTCATTCAACTGAATTCAGCCATGAAGCTATAATTCAAATTCAAAATATTTATCTTCAATGCCAACCTTTTCTATTTCATATTCTCATTGACAAGGATCAACTGAAGATCTTATACCATTCAGGTACTTTGTTGTTGGTTCTTTTTTTTAAAACACTGTAACACATTCTAATAAATACCAATTCCAGCTTGGTACACTTAATATGTACTAATTTCTTATGACATTTTTTCATGTTCCTTTCTTCTTCTTTTTTTTACTTTATTTGAGAGCTGCTAATAAAGACAAAACAGTTTATATCAGAAATTCAGGGGACACCCCAAGAAAATAAATGAATGGACAGTTTGTTTTAAATCCTGTCTTTGTACATAGTTATAAAAATACAGACTTGTTAGTAATGAATATGGTGGTGGTTGGAGAATTATCTATCTATACATGTATATACTCTAGTCTATGTCTGAGGGAAGAACCTATAGAGGCATTTAAATTTTAAAATTTTTAAGATCTTTTCTCAAACATAAAACTAAAGAAGATAATGCTCTCAAAACTTCAAGTCTTTTTGTAAAAATCTTTCATTAAAAAGTGCTTTGCATCCTCAATGAGCTTAAATAATACACCATTCAGTTGGGGTATAGCCACTGAATATATTAAGATTGAAGTATGGAAGCTATGCATATAAAAACTCAGCACCAAATGCAGAAGCACAATGCAATATATCTGGAGCAGAGTTATTTCTTTAATTCAACACAGAAATGATTTGTAAACCAACTCACAATGTTAGCTGATCGAACTTGCATTTCATACTGAACCTGTTCACACTGTGTTGCTTTATTCAACTCTGAATCATCTTCAACCTAAACAATTAAAATACATCTTTTAAAAAATATCAAATACTTATATATCAATCTTCAAAACGAGGAGTTTTTAATTTTATTGATCAGACTCCAAAAGGGTCTATTAGTAAACCACAACATGTGCCCAGCAAAGAAGTGAGACTGTAATTTTAGCCATTATTTTTGTTTTTTGCTTGTTTAGATTATGGTTTATAATTCTACTGGCAAAAAAATTATTCCAACATCAAGCCTTGCTAACACTTAAGCCAGTTTATAATTACAGCCTCTGTAGCTTGTCTACACATTCAAACTCTAATTAGATCTCTCAAACACCTAATAACCAAGCTATGAAAATCTATCAGTTTTAACCTCCCAACACGTTCTAAAGCCTGGGAACATTCTAGTGAATCTACGCTGAGCTCTTTGTAATATTTTACAATTTTTTCTTAAATATGAACTCCGAGTATATGCAGGGTATTCAGGGTACAAAGAAACAAGGGCTTTAAAAATAATGGAACATCTCTGGTTTGATGTTTTGAGGGCTTTGCTAATTATTCTACCATTTTTTAGAAGTTTTGGTAGCATTTGCAACTGATTGTTCATCACTTAAGACTTTTGGTGATAATAGCCCACAGGTCCACTTTCTAATTATGCAGTTATGTCATTAAATAATAATTTTGTCTTTGAAAATGAAAACTTTTATATTTTTAGTGTTAAATTGCATTTTCCACTTTACTGAGCAAATAACAACAACAAAAAAAATGTCCAAGCTTATTTCAAATGTATTCTTATTTTTAAAACTAATTCTAGCAAATCTCTGCAAACTTTAAAATGTTTATTAACCCTCTGTATACCACATTAGGTGCATTGGCACCCCGATATTTTTAAAATCTGCATTACTCAGCACAGTTGGAGCCACAGGAGCTGTGACACCATATCTACTCCATTAATAGTCCTTTGTAACGACAGATCTGTACCAGTCCAACCCCCCCCACACACATTTTGCATTATGAATGCGTTGACTAAATGTACGGCTGATTCAGCATGAGTACTAACTAGAGCTTCATAATGAAGGTAGAAATTGGTGGTATAAGGAGGGTTAAAGAACAAGATTACTTTTAATCAGTGGTGAACAAACACACTAGAATTAATCCTTATGATGGTGAAAGAAAGGAAAAGTTTGTCAATTCTACCAAACAAGTTGATGATAAAACAAAACCTAAAAAATTCCTTCGTTGACTGAGAAGTTAGGAAGATAACCTTAAAATAAACAAAAGTATGTGCTGTGCTAAACATAATCACCAGATCAAAAAGCATTAAAAAAACACCTTTGCTTTCAAAATAAGATGATGTTCCATTTCACAATGAAACAGCTTAACCGATCTCTATTTAAAAAAAACAGTTTCCCATATTATGTTGTACTTTGGTACTCTACAAGTCATATGATGTCGCTTTGCTGGTTGATTCAGACTATTTATCTAATACTTTCTTTTTAGGGTTTTCATTCACTAAAATTTAAAGTAAAAAATAAAAACAGCTGCTCAAATTATTTACAATTTATCTGCACTTACATCATAAAAAATGTTTTAAACCTGATGGATTAGATCGTTATTTCTATCCCCCAAGGGTAGTTTTAATTAATTAGATGTCAAAACTGTTGGTCTGTATACTTCAGTAAGAATACAGTGTGTACAAGAAAACTGTGCTACAGCTTTCTGATCGAAGACTTTTTAGTCGTGTGGGGACATAGCCAAGACACATTTCATGTGGATAGGAATGGAAAGTTATTGGTGGTATCCTACCTGTAGAAACTACTAGTTTGGGCATTTCCCGCCACCCAGTTAAAACTAATTAGAGAATCTGTGTTTGAGGAATCTTTCTGTCACCCTCATCAGCGTGTAGTCTTGGGGACTGTTTTGGTGTGAAATGGTGCAAATTTGTAGATGTTTAGAGTAAAAAAGTTCTATTTTGCATATCAGTAGCTGTTCTTTTCAACAAAATTAATTATTTCTGTTAACAAGTTGTTTTGTTTCTTTCCATCATTAAAAATGCACTTCTCTGAAGTCTGAGCTACTAGGTCTGCTCATTTCTTCCCTTTCGGTGCTCTATCTGGTCACTGTTTCTCACATGTACTTTTGTTTATTTTAACTATATTCCCTTCATTGCCTTTTCAATATGCCATGTAGTTTAATATAAAAAAGAATGTATATGATAAATATGATGGTGTAATGTTAAACAAGACCAGCACAGCCCAGAAGAAGCATCATTAAAAGAACACCCACTCTGGCTAGTTTGATAATCTCTTTGAAGTTCTCAACCATAGATTTCACATCGTCCTTCAGCCTTTTTGTGTAGGATCTGAGCAACGCTTCTTTGCTCTGTGAAAGTGCACCCCTTTGAGACATTTTCTCCCTCGTCTTTCACTCCATTAAGTTTTTCCAACACAAACTGCCAAAAGAAAATTAAATCAAGTAGAATAACCATAAATCAGACTCTCTGCTTTCTTCTACCTGATGTTTAAAATTTCAAAAGAGAAATCCCACTGATGAGGTTGATAAAGCTACCAAGTTTATCTACTGTCTACCCAGAAAGATAATGGAACTGATTATCTTTAACAATCTTTCTTAAAAATTCAATATAGCCATTAGAAAGAAATCACATGAGTAAGTTTGAATTTTTTCTTTCTTCAGATGGATTTATAAAGTCTTACATTAATAAGTATGATTTTGAAAAAGTATCCATTCTTTACACCCTCAGAGAAGCTGTTCCACAGTCAGTTTAACAAACTTATTAGATTTTCTTTATTGTTCCATTTGAAACAAAAGAAATGGACAGCACTAGTTTGAGATGAGACCAAAATTTTACGGTGTAATACTTTTTCTTCTTGAGCAAACATTGCTGCTTGCTTGAGGAACTAGTCAACTATTTCATTTCTTTCTGTAGTTTACATCATTACACACTTGAATAAAAAATGAACTACATGTATTACAAAATTTTGTCCTGCACCAGTAATTATTGATGTACATGATTAAATGAATAGTATTAATGTCATTCATCAAAATCAAACATATTTTTACAGTTTTCTGTAAAATGCTGCATGATTGCAATTAGATGTCCCATACCACATGTGCATGCACATAAACCACCACACATATATATTGCAAGCAAAGCAATTACATGGGAAGTAATAAAAGCATATCTTGAGGCAACACATTTGTTTTTTCATAATAATTCTGTGATAAGGTTATTTAAATATTATTCATAAAAATATTTTTAACATTAAAAAACAAAATTTATGTTAAGATGATGAATACCCTGACATCAGCTTTATTCCAGCATATGAATAAGAATTTATGCAAAATAAAAAGAAAAAATAGAAATAGATAATCAAAAATAGATTTTTTAAAACTTATCTCAGCAAGATATGTAGCACATTTATTAAATAATTTAGATTACTGTTATCAAGTTAAACATGTTTAAAGTTAAATGGTTTGTTTGCTATTTTTTAAAACTAAAATTGGTCTTTATAATTTCAAAAAATTCATTAGAATTTAAAATTTTTCAGGTAGTCACAACAAACATTGCAGCAGTGAAAGAAAGCTGTTTACTCCACTGTTACCAATATACATCAGTTCAATTTGAAATCAATTACCCATTACTATCATTAACTTATTAGTACTAAGTACTAGCAGAAGAAGCTGGGTTGCTTTTGGACACCCTCTCTGGCAGCTATTTTTGAGACAGGGAATTCAACTTATCAACATCAGGTCAGAATTTTACTGAGGGATACATTTCATATTCAGGGTGAACATATTACCGCTGTAGAAATTTAAACAATTATGTTTTTTTAACAGTTTGAGTACTTTTTCACAGTCTAGGATAAAATCTGTTTATACTTCATTATATTAACATCTTAGTGGTAAATTATATCTAAGTAAAGTATATTTTACCCCAAGCCAAATTATTTCTGGATTTGTATGTCCCCCACTCTTGGAAGGAGAGGTCTATAGGTTTCAGTGATAGCAACAAAATGGTTTGCATTAGAACACAAGACCCATGCTTGGTCACCTGAAGAAACAATGAGAAACAGTTAATGAGAAGAAACTTTGCATAGTAGATGATCGCAGACAATTCTGAAGAAAGATATGAACCTAAAATCTATGAAGCGAACCTGAAATATTGAAAGATATGAAGGTTGACTTAGTTGTACTAAAGTACACTTCCAAAAAAGGCAGTTTCTCATTACATTGAAGTGATTTTGCAAAAGCTGAATAAAAGATACTATTGAGGTAAAATTTTCTTGTTGTCAGCCATCCAAAATACAGAATACGTTGCTTGTTTTCACAGAAAGAGAGAATGTTGATGACACCGACTTTGAAGACATTAAACTTCTAAAAGCAACTCATGCTCAGATCACAAAAATGCACAGCAATAGTTTGTTTCTGGTGTGGACATGCGTTACTGTGTCTATAGTCCATTGTTTTCTAATATTCAATATAGCTATACCCTCTAGCAAAAATATAATATTGTATACTGATAACTCTAGTGTTTCCTTGCTCATACTGCTGAACATTTTTAAGATGTACCAATATACCACATAACCTGTGGGATGTCAGATATGAAGCGTAATTCTAAGAAAGGATTTTTCAATGATTTTTTACAAATGTTTTGATTATAATTCAAACGGTGTAATTCTTTGTCTTATAAGAGAGGTTTTTTGAAAACAATGGAAAGTGTCGCAATACATCCGTCTTCTTGACCGGCGATGGATGGCAATACCCAGCATCACCATCACCGTCATCACCGTCACCATCACCGTCATCACCATCATCATCACCATCACCGTCACCATCATCATCATCACCATCACTGTCACCGTCATCATCATCACCATCACCGTCATCATCATCATCATCATCATCATCATCACCGTCATTCATCATCATCATCATCACCATCATCACCGTCACCATCATCATCATCATCACCATCACCATCACCACCGTCTATGTGCTAACCAGAACAATGAAGCATGAAACGATTTTTAGAGAAACTGGACCGGTTGTTGTAGGACCGAGGGGGGGGGAGGGGGAGATATATCGCTGGTGTCACGCGGTCTGGAGTTAGGTATTTGACTGACTGTAACACTCGCTAATAGCCATAGTAGCCACCACCCGATCGGGTCGAGCACCACCACTCCACTACCCCTACACGTGTTTCCGTCATTACGACCACCACTGTCAAAATTAAAAGAAATATTTTAACTCAATAGCTGCTTTTGAATTAAAAAAAAAGAAAAGAAAATGAAACAACTTAGCAACAAGATATTCGTAGTTCGTACCAAGTACAGGATTACATTTTGAAGCTCACCGCAGGAAGCAGCCGGAAGTGACAGGGGGGATACGAGATCGAGGCTGCTCTCGTCCTCTTCTCGCTGCCCGCCAACATGGTGAGTGTGTCTTTCGTTCTCCTCCTCGCTGGATTATCCCGTCCCATCGCCGGCTTTTACGGGGAGATCTGTCGTTCTTTTGAAGTTTCTCGGCCGTTGATTGTTCTGCTCGATGGAAGTGGATTTCTCACGCTAAAGTCTCGTGTTCTATCCCCTGACAGCCCAAACCGCCGGCCCCGCTGCCGGAGATCATCACGACGAAGAAGCGGCCGCCGCGGAGATCGGTGGACCCGTTGATCGAGAAGCGACCGAGAAATTTCGGAATCGGTGAGTTGTCTGTCTACCTGTCTGTCTACCTGTCTGTGTCGCACGGAGCCGGCATGTAGGCTAACACGGCCTTTTCCCGGTATTTCGTCTGTCGCCAGTCACCAGGGTCGCAATGGCGAAATATCCGCCCTGGCTAGGTGGTTCTAGCCATCACAAAGTGGCTACACGTGGCTAAACACAACAGGTCCAAAGGCTGATCTTTGGGCTGCCGCCTTCTACAGGTTAGCAAATCAAATTATTAGTTATAATTGTTTCCCAAATTAAAAAAAAATGTCTAAACAATGGTTACGGCTTCACTACAATAACATCCAAGAGACTCTATATTAGACTATATAGTTAATGAGAAGATATATCCATGTATATACATGTTTGATTGTTCGTGCTTTTTGAATTATTATTACTATTATTATTATTATTATTAATTATGCATATTACTGTTTATAAATTTTATGTATTCTTCAGTTTTCTGAGCTAGGTGAAAATAAAAATACTTTACTGTAGTGTTAGCTGCATTTCCATTGAATGTTACCATCTTGGCACAAAAAATAATAACAAAATTCTTTACCTGAGTCTTTGATTAATTTAACATTTGTAATCTTTCACTTTAAAAATTTCCAAATAGCCACTGGATTGTCACCAGCAGAGTGGTTTTTTCTAAGCCATGTTTTGACCGAAGGAGTGGCCATCCCATGAGTCCAATCAGATTAATTGTCATAAGGTTTGCTACATTCTCAACTGTAAGGCGGCGGCTTTTATCTGAATATATAATATTCATTCTTGAAAAACCTCTTTCTGCCTCTGCAGAACTGACAGCAATAGTACTGACAATATTTTTAGGCTTTTGTACACTTTGAGGAATCACAGAGTTGTGGGAATTTTGTAGGACATTTTCCACATAGTCACGGAAATCATTAATGCTGATTTCATGGTGGAAAACTTCGCTGAATTCACTCAGTTTTTCTTCGGCAGCTTTCCAGGATACAACAACTTCCTCAGTGTTCCACGAATTTGGCTCAAGCAAGTTTATCAGTTCATGAATTTTGTTGTCATTTTCTTGTTCATTGTTCTTTGATGTTAAATGATCACAGTTCATCAACCTGTTTTTCATATTTTCTATCACTGCCTCCGGTAGCTTTTGACGAGGAAGGCTAACAACTTTGTTGTCTTCAACAAACTGAATATCCTTGAAGGCATCTGAAGCAACTCTGACATCAATTTCCTTTTCAAAAGTTGCCTTATGGACCTTTTTATTAGTTTTTCAGTTCTTGGCAAAGTTAGACTTCTAGCTTGAAGGGCATTAGAAAGTAATGCTTGTCGCAAAGACGAGCACCTATCCCTGAATGTTTTGTCTCACTAGAGAAATATTTGTACAATGCTGGATAAGCACGCCACACAGCAAGTTCAGATCTTAGACTGCAAGCAGCCCATCTTGGTCCCAGAACTCTACCTATCTTCAGAATTTGTTGTCCAAGTTCTTCTGAAATTTTGAAGAGTTGCATTTGGTTTTTGTTTGATTGTGTATAGTTTTTATCCATGAATATTTTGAAGTGATTCTCTTGTTTTATATCATTGACAGAATCATCAAAAACAAGTTGCAAACGATGATTTAAACAATGCCAAATGACAATGTTAGGAAAATCATTTTTAAGTCTAATTCCTACCCCAGAATTGCAGCCATGCATTACACTTGCCCCATCTGAACAGAAAGCAATCAAATTATTTCTCAAATGTTCATTATCAAATCCACCATCGCGCAAACTCTTTAACAAAGATGCGTATATTGTTTCTGCTCCCTGTCCTTCCAATTCGACCAAATCAAAGAAAATTGTTGGTGATAGATCACAATCTTCAATCTTCAAAAAAATTATAAACACAGGCTTCTAGATATGGTTGAAGCTTCATCCACAATGACACAGATTTTTAAATTTTGTTCAATAATTGTGGTAAATATTTCATTTTTTATCTCCTTTGCAATGTGATCAACTATTTTCACAGCAGTTTTGCGAGAATGAAGTCCAGCACTCATGTCAACTCAATCTCATCTTCAACATCAGAAAATGGCCTGCTGCTTTTTGCTAAACTATAGACTGTATTGAAAACTCTGCATGTAGAGGCAAATGTTTCTGGTTTGTTTTATCAATGCATTTTGTAATTGCATCATCTGCAATATCCTGTAGTTGCTTTACACAAACACTATATGCCTTGTTGAAAAATGCTCTTTCATTTTTTTCCTGAGAAATGCTTGCTGGATAGTTTTTTCCTTCCCTGAAGCTTCAGCACTGCAGATTCTCCATTCAATTGACACGTGAATTCCCTTCATGTTTAAGGAATCAAATTTGGCACAGTGATCACATCCAAGTTTCTTGCTACGAACAATCAATCAATCCATATTTTTTTTTGGAACTCATATTGCTTCATACTCCAGCAGTCTGGAAGAGATGTAGGTGGCACCGTATCAGAAGCAGAAGTTTCATCAGTATCATTCATCAAAGATGGCTGTGTTGTGTTACTGTTACGTCCTCACTGGCCGCCTCTTTTGAAATTTCAGTTCTTGAGATTTTTCGCATGAACTCTTAGTATATTTTGTTGCCGCTTCATTTTAAGGGCTGAAGTCTGAAATGTAAAAAATTGCTTCACTAGGTACTAGGATTGCTACAATATTTTCACTGCGCAATGTAAAACAGTGTTTTTCTTTAATGGTAATTACAAGAATAATTTTCATAATCAGAAGGTAGTAGCATAAAAACATCTACAACCATATCTAACAAATATTATTTTAGATACCTCTTGTAATAGGAGTAGGAATTACAAATTAAATGTGCAAAAATGAATATCTAAAAAATTATTATTAATGGCCTAGTACTATAATGCGGGTAATGAAAACATTTGTAAGTGTAACTGGTAGTGTTCACCAGTTCACGTAATTATTTCATAATTATATAACACGATACTTTTTAACATTTAAAGTCTTGAATTTATAAGAATTAATAATTTCTTACAGTTTATCACGCAAGAACTGCTCAATCTGCAACGTCAAATCAGCAGATACAATGGCAAATTACAAGCTCAAAACTAATTTTCTCCATTATTCAGCATAAAAAATACTGTATGTTTTAAAATACTAAGTCAACTGTTTTAACTATAAGTGCTTTAAAAGTTCAATGTGCTCAAAAGTATTGGATGTACTAATAGATTTTCTGCAGCAAACCAATGCTAAATATAATTAGCAGATGATAAACTCATTTGAAATGGCCCGTAGAAAGCAGCCGACCATTGATTATGTTGCCACAATTTGATTTTTTCATTTATTTTTCATTTCATATTCGAAGACTAATTTGGGGGGGGCAACCCACCTGGACCCCCAATCAGGTCCGCTGGTGGCTGTGCATAATTATTAGAACATTTCACTTACTAATAAGGGATGTTTTATCTATTTTCTGCAGCCGTAGATATTTCTAAAACCAAGATGAATCATGCGATATGTAGCAAGAATAATTGGATTCATGCCTTATATTTTGATGATAAAATAAGTTAAGGGCTAACAGCCGGTTCGCAGAACTCATGAAATTCCAAGAACAGGTTCGCACAAACTGGTGCGAACCGGCTGAATCACTCCACTGCGAACACATGAAAACATTTTCAGCAAGGGTCAAAATCCATTGTTCACTTATGTGAAGTCCATTTTAGCACTTTAAGTTAATAGTCCAGCTCTTTGGGTCCTCTAAGTATTCTGTAGATAAAGACCAGTTTTGCAGATTTCTGTAGAGCCATCATCAAGTCAATGAAGATATCTGGTAGGTCTGCTGTTGATGAGCCCAACACTTTCCACTATGTTACAGGATGGCTAGCTCTGCCCCTATCTGTGAAGAGGGATGCAGGGAATGGAGCTGCTGCAGCCTGGAAGAAGATGGCTGTGAGGAAGAAAGTCTCATCTTTGTTGACTAACCACTCCTGAACATTCTCAATCTGCTCATGGGTCAGCCAGGTGGCAGGGTTTGATGATGAAGTCAAACCTCTTCTGGACTTTGATGCGGTGTTCTTTCAGAACTGATTCATTCAGAGGGTCAAGAAAAATGTTGTAGGCATCAGCAATGGTCGTCTTATCATTCTGACCCTGGTCTAAGGCAGCAGCAACTGGATGCAATGTTGACCAAGTCATTAACCTGCCTGAAGACGTTCATGTTCATGATCTTCTGGATGATGACCTTAACTACTTCATCTGGATGCTCTTGAATGAACTTGATATAGCATGTTCTGTTGGTACAGACTTGGCAGGAGAAACAAATTCGTGGACGGGCATTAAATTCTCTTGTGGGGTTGGAGGGGGCACAATGATTTTTCAATGTAACATAAGAAAAATCATATTAGAAAGCCATTGTCTCCCACAGCAGGCACTTGCGGTTGCATCACAGCCACCCAACAACTTCCTGTCGTTCTGTCATCCTGATAGAAACATGGACAATACATGCTGGCAACGGGCTGGAACTCGAACTGTTATCGCAGTAGGAATGACGTAATCGAGCCGCGCTCCCATTGGGGCCGGCGGGTAAAAGACTCTTGACCACGACGCCTGTGGTCAGAACACACTGCAAGGACTGGACAGTGACTTGGGCCGGATGCACACTAGCCAGCTCGGCTATAGGCCCAATGAGAGATTTACAAATACGGGCCGGGCTGGGCTGCTTTGATTAAAACGAGGGGGTTGCTACATTGAGGGCGGGCCCTGGAACCACAATGCCCGCCTATGCTGCTGGGACTGTGTTGGTAAGATAAGAGTCCAGGCTAATGGCACATGGTGAATTCTGAAAAACTTACTGATTTCAACTGCATGTTTCATGATAGGAGCAGGTGTTAGATCTTGCCCAAGTGGGTTAATGGCATGGGAAAAGGCAGCCGTATGTGATCAGGTTCTTGTCTTCCTCCTCTTGCTCTTCCCTCATCTTGTCCATATTTTTGGCATTATCTGTTACAGAGGACTGAACCTTACATCCATAGACACCCTCAGCATAAGATGTAGAGTCCTCAAACAAGTCTTTACATGCCTCTGCACTCATGTGGGAGGTACCAGTATCCTTGGCATCCACAAAAAACCCTTTTCCCTCACTGACTACTGATGTTGCAATTACTGGCTCCTTTTGGATGACACTCCAGCCATCTCACTGCATAGTGACAGTCTTGTTGTTGAGCTGCTGCTTCATGATGGCCTGGTACTTGTCATGGCATTTGTCAAGCAGTTTGTTACTGCATCTCTGGTAGGTGGCTGGTAACCCGGCCAGAGACTGGACACCATAGCCTTGAAGCTGGGATGTTCATACACAAACAGCAATTTTTCTATCCAGGTTGTCTTTGGTAACAGCTGGAGTATGCTTAAGGTCAGTTTGATGCTTCTTGGCTGGTGGTGTGTCAGGACCAAAGTGTAAAACAGCTGGGCGTTTCTCTGGCTGATGAGCATTGACTTGAGCGGGGTCACACACCACTGCACTTTGCTGAAACTCGCTGGCTCTGGACTGCTTGACACATTTCTCATAGTGTTTCTTCATCCTGCCTATTTGGTTACTCTGTACATTTAAACAGAGCTTACACTGAGCAGTGAATTTAGAACCATTCGCATTGCAGTGGAAATGGTCCCAGATAATGTCCTTAGGTCTACCTCCTTTGAGCACGTTGTCTTGTAAAACTGATCAGTGTTCAGACTAATTATGAAATTAAGACTAAAATCCTCCTGTATTTATACCCAAATGTGACCCACACAGGCTGGATTAATTACAATTCTCTCACCTAATACAATGGGTGACTCAACCCTGGACCATTACTCTTTGATTGCCCTTGACACAGGGATTATCTTTCACACCTAATGCAATGGGATTGATATCTAAAGCACACATGAAGATTATCTAAAATACCTAAAAACATCACCTAAAATGTTTACAGATGTTACTCATACAAACTATTCAATTACAATTCTCTCTGTACCATATTGTCCATTGAAATTTAAACATCTATGTTTTAATACAGAAATATTGTAGTTACATTATAGGCACATTTTAGCCAGTTTCAGCCAGCTAAAAGTGCCAAAAACTGGCTAAAAACATGGTGTGGCTAAAACCCAACCCTGGTTGTCATTGAAACGATTAAAAATTCTCATCGGACTTCATAGTAAAAATGAATGGAAAATACTTTTCAAAATGCACGCTTCATTTCCACTGATTATTAAAATTATTGTTGACTTTAGTTTTAGCATTTGTAAGAATTAGTTAAAATATATGAGCCTCGGCATCTGAAATTCTGTTTGTTAAAATAAACAATTTTAAATGGCGCTGTATGGCGTCAGACTCTGTTGAAAATATACTGAAAACGTGTCGTCTGCTAGAGAAGAGTAACGTGGAGGAAACTTGGTGTACGTATGTCGGCCAACCTCAAACTGTCTTTAGCAAAATGTGTTCAAATGTAATATTGTTCTGTACTGACCAACTAAGGCTTTTATTTTAAAAAAAACCCCAACCAATAGAGAACTAAATTAATATAAATATGTACTAACTATAAAGGGCACCAAAGGGGCAATGAGACATGAGAAGAAAACCAAGCAGAGCAGCAGTCTGAAAAATAAAGACTACAACCTTGTATGCTGGCACTTTGGTCATCAGCAGAAACCTCCCAACTGTCATAGGGGTTTCAGCACTAGCTCCACTGGCACTGGACTTTGACCAAAAGGGTCTTACAAGAGCAGTCTTCTCAATTTGTAGAAGAATAGATTTAAATGGTTTACCTGCCCTGATGTACATAGTTCTTGGTGTACTTGTGTAACTCGTGTATACAAACATCACATGACTGTATATTGACATGATAATTGGGTGAGTTATGAGGGAAGTTGTTGGAGAGGGTGACTGGTGGATCGTGGGCGAGAGTGGCATGCAGCTAGAGAATTTGAAGAAAGAGGAAAGAGGGCCAACAGTAACACTGTCACCATGGAACCCAGCATCCTCCCCCCCCCCCCCCCCGATCAAACCTGGTGCAAAAGCCTTTAAAAATTATATTGCAAACAATTAATATTTTGGGGGAAAGAAAAACAAAATCCTCAGTCCTGCAATCCCACTCCTCCAGAATTCACATCACCCAACCACTAATTGACACACTGGACTACCAAAGCACAAGCAAGTCTGGGAGGGCCAAAGTCCCTTAAGGTCAGGGATGTTACAAAAACAGATGTATGTCATTCAACTAGATTAGGTTTCCACCACCTAGCTTTTCTTAAAAAAAAAAACAATACTTCAACCGGTAAATTTTAAATGTCTTTAGGGCAACGTTGGTATGATGACTCTATCAAATATTACAATGATCAAACCATTTAACGGAAAAGGCATGCAAAGTTTGTTTTTCAAATACTTTAACCCTCTCCTGTTCAATTTCCAAGATGGCTGCACCTACCTGCTTAAAATTATTTTTAAAAAAGACTGCAGAAAGTAGAGTAAAATCATCTGACTGTTGTCACAAAGTGCTGATTCGGTGTTGTCTGGTCTGTGCTGTATAGTGGTTTGTCGTCTCAGCCATGTGGTGAGAGAAATATCCTCTGGAATCAGCTCAGAAATATTTCACTGGGTTGGCATGTTGATCACTCATGGATCAATCAAACTCCCACTTGCTGAGAGATCCAAAGTATGAACGCTTGAGACCTTCAAATCGCCAGAAGGAAAGGATTCAGTGTCGGATCCCATCATGCAGATAATGCAGTCGGGGGAAAATTGATACGAATAGCCAAAACTAGTTATGTGAACCGGCATCCTGCGTGTACTATCTATAGTACGGGTGGATGTATTCATTAAATGATTTGTCCATGCCTAACTGCCCCGGCTGATTTACCATTGAGAGAATGAAATAAGACTGGCTGTCAAATGCGTTAGGGCTAAGTAACCTACCCTATGGCTCATTACAGTAGCTTTACCACTATTCCACTAATGGTTCTCCAAAAGGAATAAAATTCACAGCAGACCAAAAATGATGCCTTAAAAACATCACTGAAACCACTCATCAAATTATAAAAGCCTAAAATCTAAAATGTAAAATAAATGCTTGCCTTTGGAACAACACTTTGAAAAACTACATATGAAGTAGCAATATAAGGACATTTATGCAGTAAAACCTTGATTTAACAGATGCTGTCTGGTTCTCCTGGCGGGCCGCGTTGAGCTGTGTGAAAAATGTTTTGCGTGTGCGTACATAAACATCCAGATTTAATGGATGTCCCTTCCCCCTGTTGGTCAATTAACTCTAGGCTTTGCTATAGTCAGCTTTATACCAACTTCTTTACTGTGTTCAGAATACTTATGGGGTAAACTGAAGATTTGTAGGCTTGTTTCTCATTTTGTTATAAGAATTTATTAAAATGCCAATAGATTCCTTTTAGCCTTTGTAATTTTCTCTGTTTTTTACATACTACCTGGCTCTCTCTGTGCACTGCTAATCTCGCTGGCTGGGTGGTCACCAGGGAAACCAGTAGAGCGTCTGACCTGAGTACCTGTTGGATTTGGTGGTCGATGCAGATATTTATTATTTATGCTGCCTCTAAATCTTTTGGCTTTGAGTCAATTTGAAGAATGTTCTGTCATTACAGTTGTGACAATCATTTTTATTAGTTTGTTCTGGATGTGTAAGTCAGAGTAATTTACTGAACTAAAGACATTTATGGTAGTGATGCATAACAATAAACTTAATGATTCTTGTAGATTTTTGAGAGGGATTGGCAGGTTTTCTTTAACTAGCAAGCAATAGTTTTAGCTACAGTGAAACTGGGAACAGGAGTTCAGTTGCTGTTTTTTAAAGATACTTGATTATATTTTAAAATTACTTGATGAAATTCATTTATCAGAAGTGTCGCAGCGGGGACCGACCTTTGTAATAAGGGATCCATGAATGCCAATATTGCATTTCTCAAAACACACATGCAGGTTTGTTTGCTCGTTTTTTTTTTTTTTTTTTAATTTGGAGTAGGGGCTGCGATGTTCTGTAGAATGACTGTGGGTAGCAATAGAATTTTTGTTGAAAATTATGCAGTATTCAGCTTTCTCAGAAATTTGTGCTGCACAATTTGATGATGATGATGTCAGAGTCATCCAACGTTTTTGTTGGAATAGATGCATTATTGACAAGAAAAATTAAGACTTGAAAATTTGGTCTTTTAAAACTCAAGGCTTGGAGAGGTGTGGGTGGAATTATTACCAATTTCAGGTGTTTGAAAACTAAACTTTCACTTGCTGCAAACCTGCAATTATGATCTTATTAACTATTATCTCAAAAAAAAATACTTAGTAAAAGTGATGCTAAACTTTGCTTAACTAATAGTGCAACAATTTATGTTTTGAAAACAAATTATATATTTTCTGTGTTAAAATTTTTTTAAATTTTGCAGGTCAGAATATACAGCCAAAAAGGGATCTCAGTAGATTTGTGAAATGGCCAAAATATGTTAGAATTCAACGCCAAAGAGCCATTTTATATCAACGACTGAAGGTACCACCACCCATTCACCAGTTCTCTCAAACTGTGGACAGGCAGTTAGGTGAGATTGCTTTCTTTATCTACACACACACACACACACACACACACACACACACAACTGTATACACATTTTGAATGATGTCTGGACTGCTTTCCTAAATTGATTTGCATTACATGCATAGCCAGTTTGGGAATACTGTCGGATCATATGCAAAGATGTACGCAGGTCTTTTTAACATTCTAATGTACCATAAGCACTGGACTTAGAAATGATTGCATTTGTGCAAAGTGGATTTGTCAAACAGAAAAACAATTATCATTTCTGTAGTTAAGCTCCAGATTATCTTTCTCCCTAGAACAATAAAGTGATGATGATAGAAGCTATCTGAAATGTTTATAAAATTATGGACATAATTGCCAGTAATAAATAAGTTCTAGATTATTTTTATTCTATGCATACATAACAGATAAATTTTCCTGTTGTTGTTGAATACATACATTGCAATGAGCACAGTATAGCAGCAGCAGACTGGGAGGCGGGGTCCTTGAGGCCTGTGCTCGAGTGTCATATACAGAATGAGTTGCTTTCTTCCCTTTTTCAAACCATAAAAACATCAGGTGAGAAGCATTAGGGTTGTATTTCTCATTTAAGTTGAAAGAGCGTTAGGATGTACAATATTAAGTAATTCTTTAATGAAAATCTTCTGGTGCTTGTTGTACACGTTAGTATATTGGGCAAATAAAAACTTGGCAGCGAGATTTTATAATTGGTGTTAATTGATCTGCTATTAAATTTTCAATTTTTTGTTCTACTTGAGCCATCAGGAAAGCAAATGGAGGTGTAGACCTAAACAGCATCATCTAAATGAATTATTTTCTTAACATATTATTGACATTGGCAATAAAGGCAATGATGTTAATGTATCATCAGATTAATAATGTTGAATTTCACGTTTACCACTGAGATCTCTGAGCCCTTAATCGTATGCCTGTCAAAAAAGGTGATTGCTGCAGTAGATTCCATTCTGAGTATGGATAATAAAGAAATAGGAATAAAATCCTAGTATATCTGTATTAGGTATAGCCAGGAGTTTATCATGTTATCGCTATCAGATTACATGCATGTGCATGGTGACGTTTTTACTGGGTACTACGCCTCTCCACATCAGTGGCCAGAAACTGTTGGTTTCCGTTTCCATTACATGTTGCCATATTTGAGGTCAGGTGGTTAGTCTGGCTCTGCGCCCTTTTGATGGTAACTATCTGCAGCAGGTGGTTCTTTACCACCTAGATATGGAAAGCTTTTTGTTTTTCTTCAATGTCCCATCAAACAAAAATTAAAAGAATAAGCAAACTTGAATTGTAACGTTCATTTGAAGATCTCTCCATATTAGGATTTAAAACAAATTGGTATTTGATGAAAGCTTTGCCAATTGAAAATTCTGAGTCATGTGTATCCTAATATAGGACCAAAAAAATATGAGGAGAAGCAGATTGGTTAATAAGCCTTCCTTTTATTTAAAATAAACTAGCAGTGACTGGAGCACTTATATATCAATATATTAAGTTATCTAGTCATCGATATTCATGGCTAACGTAAATGAGAAAATGGGGCTTGTGTATGGTGCTAATGTCTTTCGCACGAAACTGGAACTCACCATAGAAACCTGCAAAACTTCAATTTGTTGGGAGGTGTTAACAGTTTAGGAAAGATTCTAAAATTGACTCTGACAGCTGTAATGAGGTTAATGTGCTATCTGACATTCCGTGTGATATTGTAAGTGAATTCTGAGCTGCATTAGTTGGAAAGAATATTTTGTAAATTCACTGCATTACAAAAATGCTGATGTGCAACAAAGATGTTTAAGGAAGTAAGAGCATTGGGAGAAAATCAAACTGAACATTAAGCAAGAAGAAAGGAAAGTGGGTAAAATGTATAAATTGTCAAACTCGGTAGGTGCAATCAATCATAACAGTATAGTGATTTCTTTTTATTTGAATGTCAATTCTGCCTGTGAAGCTGGTTCATTTAGAATTAGCACATTTGGAATGTCCGGGTGACTAAAGATTTCTGTATAAAATAAATAGCTTGGTGGATGATTGAGTGTGTAGTCGTAAAAGGATTAAGCAGCTGTGTGGATGTTTTTAAGTTAGCACACTCCTTTACTTCTATTAGAGATGGGCGTGAGAGACTGAATGTTGTTGGTGATGGCTGATAACGTAGGTGTGCAGCTGGAAGTGCAAGAATGTCCTTAACACCATAAGGCAGGGGTTCTTAAACTTTGCGATACCATGAATAAAACTGATTTCGTCGCGGTTAGGGTTCGGCAAGAAATAGATGTACAGGCAGGAGTACTGATTAAAATAACGTGTTTTTTAACTGATTCAATTACATTTCATTAACGTTTGGGAAAATTGGGTGTGTTTTGTTGCTTCATTTCCTCTTGAGGTTTGTTAGGTGAGTCAGCATGACTAGTTTCCAGGTGTCCTTTTAGTTTACCTGGCTTCACACACTCAGCAGACGGCATTTCATGACAAACAACACGCTGAGGCTGTTCTTCTCCAGTAACAAAAGATGTGTAGCTTTCATGGTACTTTCTTGACTTAGGCTGGCTTTTATCAGCACTGCCAGTAGATCGGTCATCTTTAGCTTTTCTCTTAATACCCAACAAAAACTTTTTAATTTAAGATTATAAATTAAAAATAACAGATGAAAATACTGAACCTTACTAACATGTACATTTCTACAGACACTCTATAGACTATGGATATGGTACCAGACGAATATTTCCGAGAGAAGACACACGAAGAGTTTCCGACGAATCGATCGACAGATATCCGATCAATAGATTTGTCACGCCAATAGATCAATAGGTGCCCATGATGTTATGCTCTACAGAAATGAGTTTTTGTCCATTTTAATTGCGTTAAAAACCCCAATCCACGACATACACTATGCTTATATCAAAGCAAATCACAAAACGTTAGGATCTTAGTGGATAAATGCAGCCGAACAGTTACCATATTTGGTAATCATTCGGCTGATGACTGGGACGAAGGTGAAATCAGGAAATTCCCTGTGGCCGCCCTGGGTGACGTTGGAAAGTGAAATTAATAACAAAGTAACATATTCATATTTCTAGAAAAGTTGGTAAATATATTTTATTATATGAGCTGGAGGCAGTGGAAAATCCTAAAGTCGGTGATAGTGCGCAGCGTGCCTGGAACTCGAGGGGATTTAATAAATTCACACTTGGTTGAATTCTGCTGGAGATCCTGTCCACATCCTGGAAATGTCTCCGACAAATCTGTAGAGGCCATCGATCCGGCCGCTCGGCTGCGTGCAATAAACTGCTGAACAGAAGACGGGGGCAAAACTTCCAGCTTCCAAACCTATGCAGCGGAAACTCGTGTTGTTTACGAATAATTATTGTTGTTGATTCAGATTTCTGTGATATATATGAAGTATAAATACTGTATATTATTCCTTCAATTAAGTGGCCCCAGAAAGTATGAATGTATCACCTTCAGTTTATTTTCTTCACTTTCCAACGTCTCTGGCGGCGCAAGATTCGAGTATAATAAAAGTTCGTTTCAAAATAATCTCCTATATCACAAATATGAAGGCGAACAATATAATATTTTTGGCGGTTTTTTGAACCTGACTGCCATTGCTAAGAAAAGGAAGCAGGTGGAAAATGGGTTCATAGGGTCAAAAGTGCGAGCCCAACTCATGCCAGAGGCAATATTTTATAAAAAAAAAAATTTGGACCCCCCCCCCCACCCTTTCCCATCTAAGATACTTGTGACCCCTAGGGGGGGTTGGGGTCATGACCCACAGTTTGAGGACCACTGCCATAAGGAAAGATTTTAGTAAATAAAAAATGGTTCATTGTTTACAGTCAAGGGATATTAAAAGTAAATTGGGTTCAGGGTAATGCCCTTTTTCCCCCTTTTTTCTGTGCGTTATTGGCAAAGCTGTTTTGTGGAGTTCTGTCTTGTATAGCGTTTTGTTGGTTTTATTTATGCCCAGTGTGGCCCCTAGAAAGAAGTCTTCGGGGAAACTCACTCAGTTGTGTTTGTTTTAGCAACGCAGATTTTTAAACTGTTTGACAAGTATCGTCCAGAAACCAAGCACCAGAAGAACGTCCGGCTGGGTATTCGTGCCCGGAAGCGCGCTGCAGGGAAGGAGGATGTGCCCACTAAAAGACCACACACAGTTCATTCTGGTGCCAACACAGTCACCAAGCTGATTGAGCAGAAAAAGGCCCAGTTGGTGGTGGTTGCACATGATGTGGATCCTATTGAGGTAAATTCGCACTCAAATGTTAATTGCTATTAACAAATAATCGGTTTGAAAGAGGGCGTAGCTTAATAGCCAGGTCATCTTGGCATTATCTGAGTGCATTATTTCTTTATATACATTATGTAGCCTGTTTAGGGTTTGGCTATTCTAAGCATGGGTGGGTTGGTGTGTGTAACTTAGATATTGTATGAACTAAGAATGTGTACCTTAACTGTATCTTTTCTGGAAGATCACAATATCATCTGAGCAGGTAAGGCAAGGATACTTCACCTGCAGGGGGCGCCACATCTTAATTGGATCTTCTGAAATTTCTTGATGAGAAAGCTGGCATGCTTAAAACTTAAGAAATGTATGAATATATTGACAGTATTTTAAAAGTCACATTGCTAACAAACTGTAATTAGTCTTCAGAATAACATTTTAACCTATTACAACACAGTGCAGTTCATTCCCAATATCATTATTGCACCTAGTATTTTATTTATAACAGGAAAATGGTTTTGCTTTTAACATTGACATAATCTAATCTAATCTAATCTAATCACTTGCTTGGATGGTTTAGTATTAATGTACTGACACCTAATTTGGAAAGTCCAAATTTTATTTGTTGTTTTCTTTTTTCATTTGTGTAGTGTTTAATTGGTATATATTCTGGCATAATCTTTCAGAACTTAATATTTGTTCACTCACAACATTTCACAGGTGTTTGAATATTGAAGAAGTTGTAGCAAAAATGCTAAAAACATCAAGCTTTAGTGCGTGACTCTTAATCTTCTAAAGCAGGGGTGGGCAAACTTTTCTCCCCCAGGGCCACGTGGAACATCCGTCAGGTCTCTAGCTGGCCGCATTCGACAAAAAACTAAATTTACTAAAAGTTATTTTCACACAAAAATACAATTATTATTCATACAACTGAATTTAATATTGCTTCATAAATGTTACTGAACGGTTAAAGTCTTAGTGAGATTTATGCAATTGCACACAGCCCTGCACAAGTTTGCTGTAGTCAGGATTCAGCATGCTTGTAGTTATACGCAAGACAGAGTGCAAAACTGAGTCTGTTAGAAGAGACCTGTTCTTTGATTTGTTAATGTTCATACATGAGAAAGTCTGTTCACAAATATAGGTTGAAGCAAAGAATACACATTTTTCTGGCAAACCTTTTCAAATTACCAAACTTCTCTGTACTGAGTGATGCATAGAATTCATTCAGTTTCATATTCTTAAAACTCTGCTTCAGAGTATTTATTGTCTGCTTGGAGACCAACTGGAGATCATTTGACGCTGCTTCAATATTAAATGAAGAGGGGGTACCTCAGCAAATTGAACTGATCTTCCATAGATTTAAATAAAATCAGCAAACCGCCTTGAAAACTCATCTTTTAAAGCAGATACCTGCTGACTGTATTTCTCTGAACAGACTTGTGGGACAGTCTGTGTCTGTAACAAGGGAAAATGCACAAAGTTGTGCTCACTCAGTTTTCTGGAAAAGAGTGCTAGTTTCACTTGAAATGATATAATTTCCACAAACAATTCATGTGCAAAATCACCCTTGGCTTGTAACTTAATATTCAGTTCATTCAGTTTGTCGAAAATGTCAGCTGTGAATGCTAAATTGCACACTCAGTCTGTCCTTTTCATGTTACTTAAATATTCGCAACTAATGTTCTTCATTTCCAGAAAGAACAAAATTTCTTCTCTCAGATTCCACACTCTTCTCAAAACATTTCGCAGGCTTAACCAACGTACATTGCTATGATACTGTACATCTGAATATTCGCACTCCATATCATCCAGCAGATTTCTGAACTGCCTGTGATTTAGCCCCCTGGCTCGGATTAAGTTAATGACACGTACCACGGGATCAATCACATGTTTGAAATCCAAGACAGATTTACACAGACTTTCCTGGTGAATAATGCAATGGAATGATAACACAGTCTGAGTGGATGCTCACCTTTCACTTTGTCAGTAAGAAGCTTTATGAGGCCAACATGTTTTCCTGTTAATGCAGGTGTACCATCTGTTATGCTTGCCAACTTGTTCCAAGGTAAACCAGATCCATCCAAGCAGTTTTTAACACATTCACACAAATCTTGGCCAGTTGTGGTGTCCTTCAGTAATTGCAAAATTATCATCAATTCCTCTGATAAACACAAGCAGTTGTGCTGTGTCTTGTATGCCAGTGAGTACCACTCGAATGACTTACCAGCCCCAAGTATCTGTTTGACAGATTCTGCAAAATGGTATCAATACGACGAACTACAGATCTCCTTGACAAAGATATGGCTTCAAGTTTTGTTCTGACTTCTTCTGGCCATGCAATATCAACAGCATCAGAGCATACGGTCCTTTGAAAATTCTGCTTCAGAAAACGCCTTGTTTTGTTTGGCAATTTTATAAGCAAGCACAAAGCTGGCCTTTGTGGCAGCCTCTTGTATGGTTGGTTGTTTTACAAAAGAAGTTTGTTGTTGCTTTAAACTTCTCAACATGTCATTGGCGTTTTGCTGTAGTTCACTTTCTGATAAATTACTTCCAAAGTTTCTGTGCTTAGTCTTCAAATTATACTCCTTAAAACCAGCAACACTGTTATGGCATATTAGGCACACTGCTTCACTTATAATATTTGTACGTCCATTCCATGTTAAACGTACGGCACTCATTGTTAGGATAACAAAATTTGAAATATATGCTAATATACATATATTAAAAGACTTTAAAATAATACCACATCCATCGCTATCGTCCGTTTCTGTTTAAACATGGCTGCGAAATCTCATTGTATTCTCGTTAGACGCATTATTCTGTGCGAAAATGTCTGGGACCACACAGCTTGACATCGTCATGCAAGAACGTTTGCAGGCCGTAGTTTGCCCACCCCTGTTCTAAAGTATTGTGCTACCTTTCATGAACTCTGTTTTATTACCTACTTGAGATTTCATTGCAGCAAGTGCTCATGGCGTTTGTGGTACATAGATTCTTTTTGCTTTATTTTTTAAGTTAGTGGATAATGATTAATTTCCCCTTAACGTATGCAGGGACAAAAGTGCGGCAGAGTTTGTTGGGGCCTGCAGTGAAGGGTTTTCTGGTATTAGAGTTAAAGTCTGGGTTAGGGAGTGCCTTATGGAATTCAGACTTTCATAGTTTTATGCAGTACACCATGAAAATGATGCTATTTGTAGGCCAGGCAGGATTATTTCCACAACCTTGTAAGATGCTTACATACGAGTTAAATGAATGACGATGAGACTCCTTGGGTATTTTATTGCTTTCACTAAACAAAACCAGGTTTATATTTTCTCTGGCTTCTAAAAGATGAGCCAGGAAAGATTTTTTTTAAAACTATGGTAGTTTTTATTTAGTCTTCCTAAATTATACCCAACATTTTCACAAATGAGAGCTTGCTTGAACTTCTGAGACGAAGCTTGCTGGTGTTGTCACATCATCGACATGGAAAGATCTAGGTAAAAATAAATATCTGAGGTGTGCTAAGCAATGAAGGGCAGTGATGTTAATTTATAAACAGAAAGGTGTGTTGAATTAAAAATCTACCACATGAGATCCCTGAGCCCTGTTTGTGTCAAACTTTTAAAAAGCTTTTATGTATATCAGTTGGCCATTGTAAGTTGTCATATTTTGAGGGGTAAATTCATATTGACATAATAAGGTGGCAATATATTATTAATGCTTTGTTTTGCTAATCTGCTACTTGAAAGAAAATGTGTGTTAGCTGTGGGCTCGAGTTTGATTTCCAATTGGTTGGGGCGGGGACTTTTGGCAAACCTCATTGGTGGGTCTTCTCCCACATCTGAAAATGAAGATTTCTAGTAAGGATCTCTCCCTACCAAACTCAGCGGTGCCAAAGCCTTTGTGATGCAGGATGGCGCGCACTAGTAGATAACAGTACCAGTAAGTACATTCCTTTGTCAGTGCAATATCCCTTGTGAATTTTAAAAAAAAGAAGTTATGCTTTAATGAAAGCTTTACCGATGCTGAGACCAAATGTGCAGAAATTAATTGCTTTAGCCAACGATTTTCTGTAGGAAAAATTATTTTCGGGGGGGGGGAGAAAAGACGACTATTCAGTTGGCAACAGTCAGTACTATTCCTTGTGTATAATCCAGCTCTCATTGATTGATTGTAAATGTCTTGATCTGGTAGATGTTGCCACTTTTTATAAAGTGGGGGGGTGATCAGGCCTATTGTAACAGTAGCAGCCATGAAATATTACTACAAGTTATAATAATCTTCAGAGGAAAGATTTTAGTAATTGCATTGCTGATTTTTAAGGTTATTTAGCTCAGTGGAAAATCTACATATGGGTGTTCAAAATGAAACCCGGCTGGAGGTGATCTGTGTGGTTCTATTTTAGCCTGATTTCATTTGAATGTTCCTTTTAGATGTATTTTTATTGGTCGAACAAAATCAAATAATACATATAAATACTTTGTGGTAATTATCTGATTGTTTGATGGGTCACTATGATGTGTGAATGAATTTCTTCACCTGATTTAAATGTTGATGTCTTACAAAATGAGCCTTGTTAAACTGAGTGACCAGAGTTACTATTGTGCAGACAGTCTCCGACTTACATAAGGGTCCGGGTCCTCCATCCTCTTATACATGAGTTGGGGGTGATGTAAAATCATGTAAATAAGCAGTGGTGGTGTTAGTATGATGGCTGATTAATCACCGCTTTGCTTGGCTATGCTTACACGGGTAAAACCTAAACACACGAAATGCACTGCAACAGATGCCATGCACGTAGTAGGAACACACTGGCTCATGAGAAAGGAAGCAACCGACCACAATACCCAGCATGCAACAGCCACAATCCTCGTACACGCTGGCAAGTAGTTCCCCCCAAAAATTGTATTTTTGGTATGGAATTTTGTTAAAATTAATTTTATATCTTAAGTAAAGTCAGGGACTGCCTGTATTTCTTGCTGCTAGATTACATTATTTAGAATCGCTATTTGGGCCTTCTGTCGCTTCCACGGCGTCAAGCATTGCTGAAGGTCACAACTGTTTTTTAACACTTCATCTTGCTCACCTAACTAAATATTCATCTAAAAACCTATTTTAAAAATGCCATTGTTCACAAGCTATCTAGATTGATTTCTAAATCATGGTTTCAGTTGAGCAACGCCAAGTTTCTACCTGAAATATGCTATTGATAGTGTTCAATGTTTATTGGGTCACAGTGATGACGGGAGATTTTCCACCTGATGAAATTTTGATGTTTAGAAATGAGCTTTTTAAGAGTGAGTGACCAAGGAGTCTGCATTTTGTAGTACATTGTGTGCTTGGAAATACTTTAAGCTAGTGAGTTTTGAATGTGTAATGGCTTGTGCCACAGTCGGTCAGATTTCACACAATACAGACGAAATTTCTTTGTTACTGTTGTTATGTATTTCTTTTCTATTTTAAGCTTGTTCTGTTCATGCCAGCCTTGTGCAAAAAAATGGGTGTGCCATATTGTATTATAAAAAGCAAGGCAAGGCTTGGTAGGGTCGTCCATCGTAAAACTGCTACCTGTCTTGCTCTAACCCATGTGAACCAGTAAGTTCTTTGTTTTTTTCCTCTTAGTGCATGTTTCTTTTTGCAGTTATTCATTTTTCATTATTATAACTATCTAGTTTTTATCATGTTATTTATTTTAGCTGAGTTTCAATCTCGTACAGAAAAGGTTTGATTGGGTGATTTATTGTGCATGTTTTCTTCATGAGCTGAGTTTTCACAAACAGAGGTAATGTAACCACGGTGTGGCAGTATGGGAAACATCGGCTTAACACGACCGGTACAAGAAAGGCAGTGAAGGCTACTCGATGTGAGCTCATGCTGATGATGTACAGCAGTCTCAATTTAAAAAATGAAGCGTACAAAAATTATGGCTTTTAAACAATGCTAATTCATTCTGTTTGGGATGAGCTTTGTACCAGATGCTTATTCAGACCAGTTGTTATAGTGTTCCACTTAACCAAAACCTTTTTTTTATCATCAGCTTAGTAAATGTTCCTGAATGTTACATTTTTTTTTTTTTTAAGTTATAGGATGTGTTGTATGAAAATGTAAAGAAGCTTCCATAAATTGTGGCTACAGCTGTTTATGTATAACTTTTTAACTGTTTCTGCTTCCAGAGAAGATAGATCAACTTTGAGTAAGTTGGTAGAATCTGTGAAGGATAACTACAATGAGAGATATGATGAGGTTAGTTTTCGTTCTTGTCAGAAGACTGCACTTTGTTATCTTTTCATAATGGCAGCCATTGATAGCTTTAAAAAAATTTGAGGGATTGCTGACATTTCTTAATAAGCAGATCTGATTCATCTCCTAACTACACGTGCCGTTTGTAATCGTGTGCATCATATAACTTAAAAGGTACTCTGTCTCCTTGTTCTGGATGGGTTCGAACATGAAATCGCAATCTCCATAGCATTGAAGTGTATTTTTAATTTTTATTTGCATTTAATAATTTTATCTTCAAAACTGTTGCTTTTAAATTTAATGAATGTCTTCTGGGATAGAATACTTCACAATAAAGTAACCAACACTTTGTCTACATTTGAATTTCATTAGAATTTATGCAGATAACGTTTACTGCTGCAGACCAGAATTGGGCGGTGTTAAACGTTTTGTGGTAGTTCAGCTTATAGATTCACTCTCATTATTTTATGACTGACCGATTCCAGTTATAGTAATGGATTTAGTTTTTCTGAAATCCTAATTGGATTTTAATGTAAGCTTTTTGCATAAAGATTACCTGATGGGTTTTAGTTCCGCTGCTTAATGCTTCATTTTCTTTTCCAGATTCGTCGCCAGTGGGGTGGTAATATCTTGGGTGCCAAATCTCAAGCCAAGTTTGCTAGGGTGGAAAGAGCAAAAGTAAGAGATTTGTCTCAAAAGATGTCATAAGATTCAGTGTGTGTTTGCACAATAAAACATGGCATGCGGATTGTTTGTTGTTTTCTTTTATATATTCATAAGCCTTCATTTTTAACCAAGTAAAATTAATTCTTTTGATAGACATCACAATACAGACTAAAGAAGGTAGCTTACACAATTCATGAATTAACTGTAATGTTGGTATGAGGAATTGTTGGAAACCTTAGTTATGTCCATTACTCTGTGAGACATCTGCTGTCATATTGCCACCAGCAAGCTAGATTTAATTGAGCTGTTAATATTTGAAGTGGAATTTGTTATGGCCTGGTGTATTTGTGAATATTATTAAATAGTAATCTTGATCCAATGACTCTGGATGTGAAGATACCTGAATATTCCAATAACTTCAGTGAAAATATGCACAAAATATCGAGGTGCCCATATAATGAGATTCTAATTTCAGTTCTGGGCAGGGTTTGAGAGAAATAATGCATTTGTTTAGTACATCAGTCTCTAAGATCAAGAGACTGCTTCACTCACTAGGTGCCAAACACTTGAGACTTTAGCAGGAGGCAAGTCTTATAAATGTACTAATATTAAGATGAAAATAAAGGGCATTATAGGGAGAAAAGTTAAAAATTTGTTTACATATCCTCAACAAAATGAGTGAAAAACATTTCCAAACCTGTAGTGCTTGTAAGGTACACCAAAATGTGTCTGTGGTACAGTTGAAGAGGACCCGCATATTGAAGAAAGAAAAACCCTAACGACATTCCATGTGCAATACAGACTTTTTGTCATCTCTAGTCTACATGTGTCTTTAGGTACATATCATTACCATTGCCTCAGACTCACCATGCAAGTGGTGCAAGACACTTTGGCAATGTCTAGATGTTTCAACACCAAATGAGGTGGTTCATGTAGATCAATGTGCAAAACCACCTCAACCACAATATAAACAATGTAACCATACAAAGATTTATTATTTTTTATATAATATTTTTTCTGATGTAAGTACTCTCATGAAAAAACTAAGTATGCAAGTACCAATATGACTGGTGTCAGTCGATGGGTGTCCCTTTATCTGCCATGATACAGCGGTGTGCAAAGGTCTCGCATAAAAATAACTTTTCCTGTAAATTAGCTCGCATTTTGTCGAAAGCAGTTATCAAATCTTGGTATTTCTATATTATTGTTGTGCATCTATTCCAATAATATCAAGCATATTGTTTCATTGTAAGAAAAGTTATAATTTTTAGAAAATCATTTGCATAAAATGTGCAAAAGTGTTGCATAAAATCTAGACAGCGTGAATATCCGAAATTCTTGATAAGTTGTTCACAAAGATGAGGCATGCTGGTTACCAAACACTGACAATTGTCACTACTGAACTCTGACCAGACTTCCTCGATTTTCCGTTGCAAATCAGTTTTATTTCTCAATTTTTGGCACTAATGCTGAGTTTAATCAAGTGCCAAATGTTTTTGATGCGATTGGGAGACGGCTAGTCGAGGATGATGATTCGAAACTCTGCCATCAAGGCCTTGACACTCCTAGCTGTGTGGATGGGGGTGTTGTCCTCCTGATAGATGGCCGTCAGGGGCATGTGGTCACACACAAGGTTCGACAATGTCCGAGATGATCTTAGCATAATCATGAGCATTCATTCGACCCTCCATGTGATGCAACAGACTGACACTGGACGATTGAAAACACACCCAAACCATCGCCGAATCTTCCCCTGCCTGCAGAGTTGGTTGAGTGCAACTAGGATGGTATTTCTTGGACACCGATTGCCGAACGTACACCCAACCCACCGAGTGGACCCTCACAAATTTGCTTCCGTCGGAAAAACAACACTGGGTCATGGTGCAGTGGCGATGGTTGTGAGCCCACTGCAGTCGCTTTCTACGATTGTCCAGACTGATGAACAGCTTGTATGCTGATTGCCCGAACAGTCCCATGTGGATCAAACACCGTCTGATGGTGCACAAGGCCAACTGGATCCCATGGTGTCTTGACAAGGCGGTCTGGATGTCGGTGGAAGTGTGGAATCAGCCTGAGTTTGACATGCGGGTGATCAGACGATCCTGTCGAGCCATCGTTTTCCGCAGTCTGCCGTCTCTGCGTTTCGAAATTAGGCTCCCTTTGGCTTCCCAACGTTTCAGAGTGCGAGATATCGTCGACTGATTGCAACCGATACGATCCGCAATGACCCGCTCAGTTTCACCATCTTCTTTCATGTGAATGATTGTGGCTCACTGTTTGGGAATCAAATATCCAGCTCTCGGCATCACTACATTGAACAAAAATGAATCAGAATAGTGGAAAATGACAGTTTTTCATATTTATATTCTACTATCCTAAACTATTATAGCACAAAATATATATTCTAATTTTTTGTTGCTTATGCAACACTTTTGCACACTGCTATCAGTATCATCTTGTGGTTTTGTTTATCTGTCAGACAGTTTATTCACAAACGTTGGACACCATCTACGTTATGGCAGCTGACCTTTTCTATTTGTGACCAAATAACGGAGCTTACAAAAATGCTGATGTGCAACAAAGATGTTTAAGGAAGTAAGAGCATTGGGAGAAATTCAAACTGAACATTAAGCAAGAAGAAAGGAAAGGTTTCAGTTTTTGCTATTGTGGGTAAATAGTATAAATTGTCAAACTCGGTAGGTGCAATCAATCATAACAGTATAGTGATTTCTTTTTATTTGAATGTCAATTCTGCCTGTGAAGCTGGTTCATTTAGAATTAACACATTTGGAATGTCCGGGTGACTAAAGATTTCTGTATAAAATAAATAGCTTGGCGGATGATTGAGTGTGTAGTTGTAAAAGGATTAAGCAGCTGTGTGGATGTTTTTAAGTTAGCACACTCCTTTCTATTAGAGATGGGCGTGAGAGACTGGTGATGGCTGATAACGTAGGTGTGCAGCTGGAAGTGCAAGAATGTCCTTAACACCATAAGGCAGGGGTTCTTAAACTTTGCGATACCATGAATAAAACTGATTTCGTCGTGGTTAGGGTTCAGCAAGAAATAGATGTACAGGCAGGAGTACTGATTAAAATAACGTGTTTTTTAACTGATTCAATTACATTTCATTAACGTTTGGGAAAATTGGGTGTGTTTTGTTGCTTCATTTCCTCTTGAGGTTTGTTAGGTGAGTCAGCATGACTAGTTTCCAGGTGTCCTTTTAGTTTACCTGGCTTCACACACTCAGCAGACGGCATTTCATGACAAAGAACACGCTGAGGCTGTTCTTCTCCAGTAACAAAAGATGTGTAGCTTCATGATACTTTCTTGACTTAGGCTGGCTTTTATCAGCACTGCCAGTAGATCGGTCATCTTTAGCTTTTCTCTTAATACCCAACAAAAACTTTTTAATTTAAGATTATAAATTAAAAATAACAGATGAAAATACTGAACCTTACTAACATGTACATTTCTACAGACACTCTATAGACTACGGATATGGTACCAGAGTGCACACCTGCGGAGAGACACGAATATTTCCGAGAGAAGACGAACCAGACTATCAGAGTTCAACATCAATCGATCGCCAATATCCGATAATAGTTTATCACGTGATCAATAGGTGTTCATTGTTATACTCTACAGAAATGAGTATTTGTCCATTTTAATTGCGTTAAAAACCCCAATCCACGACATACACTATGCTTATATCAAAGCAAATCACAAAACGTTAGGATCTTAGTGGATAAATGCAGCCGAACAGTTACCATATTTGGTAATCATTCGGCTGATGACTGGGACGAAGGTGAAATCAGGAAATTCCCCGTGGCCGCCCTGGGTGACGTTGGAAAGTGAAATTAATAACAAAGTAACATATTCATATTTCTAGAAAAGTTGGTAAATATATTTTATTATATGAGCTGGAGGCAGTGGAAAATCCTAAAGTCGGTGATAGTGCGCAGCGTGCCTGGAACTCCAGGGGATTTAATAAATTCACACTTGGTTGAATTCTACTGGAGATCCTGTCCACATCCTGGAAATGTCTCCGACAAATCTGTAGAGGCCATCGATCCGGCCGCTCGGGTGCGCGCAATAAACTGCTGAACAGAAGACGGGGACAAAACTTCCAGCTTCCAAACCTATGCAGCAGAAACTCGTGTTGTTTACGAATAATTATTGTTGTTGATTCAGATTTTCTGTGATATACAGGGTGTCCGTAAAGTTACTATACAGTCTTACCAGTTTACGATCACGTCCCAATTGAACCAGCCTGGAATAACTGTCTGGGCAGGAATATCGTCTGATGGAATTGTGGGTCCACAGTTCTTCGACGGAACTGTTACAGGAGAAAGGTACCTGGACAAACTGAGAAATGTCATCGTACCGGCATTGAAACAACGACCAGTAACTTGTAAGACTGTATAGTAACTTTACGGACACCCTGTATATGAAATACTGTGTATTATTCCTTCAATTAAGTGGCCCCAGAAATATGAATGTATCACCTTCAGTTTATTTTCTTCACTTTCCAACGTCTCTGGCGGCGCAAGATGCGAGTATAATAAAAGTTCATTTCAAAATTGTTAGCAGCCCTTATACACATGAGATTTTTTAAAAAATTTATTTTCATCATGAAACTGGTTTGTGTCTGAGAGATAGGAAATTCTGATGGGACTCACTTGTTATTGTGGCACCTGGACACTGGAGGCTGGGTCTGGTCATCAGTGGCCTGGGTGATCTTTTATAAATGTTGACCAGATACACTGACCTCTGTCCAGCTATGTCCATTGTCCTGCCAATACCACTTTGTAGACATTAACCAGATACACTACACTGTCCATCTATGTCTTTAGTCATGGAAATGATACTCTATAAAAGAAACCTAGCAGACCCTTTCTTCGCAGCAGAACTGTTAACCTGCAAGTGAATATCAAGCTATACGGGTCCTATATTAGGATACACATGACTCAGAATTTTCAATTGGCAAAGCTTTCATCAAATACCAATTTGTTTTAAATCCTAATATGGAGAGATCTTCAAATGAACGTTACAATTCAAGTTTGCTTATTCTTTTAATTTTTGTTTGATGGGACATTGAAGAAAAACAAAAAGCTTTCCATATCTAGGTGGTAAAGAACCACCTGCTGCAGATAGTTACCATCAAAAGGGCGCAGAGCCAGACTAACCACCTGACCTCAAATATGGCAACATGTAATGGAAACGGAAACCAACAGTTTCTGGCCACTGATGTGGAGAGGCGTAGTACCCAGTAAAAACGTCACCATGCACATGCATGTAATCTGATAGCGATAACATGATAAACTCCTGGCTATACCTAATACAGATATACTAGGATTTTATTCCTATTTCTTTATTATCCATACTCAGAATGGAATCTACTGCAGCAATCACCTTTTTTGACAGGCATACGATTAAGGGCTCAGAGATCTCAGTGGTAAACGTGAAATTCAACATTATTAATCTGATGATACATTAACATCATTGCCTTTATTGCCAATGTCAATAATATGTTAAGAAAATAATTCATTTAGATGATGCTGTTTAGGTCTACACCTCCATTTGCTTTCCTGATGGCTCAAGCAGAACAAAAAATTGAAAATTTAATAGCAGATCAATTAACACCAATTATAAAATCTCGCTGCCAAGTTTTTATTTGCCCAATATACTAACGTGTACAACAAGCACCAGAAGATTTTCATTAAAGAATTACTTAATATTGTACATCCTAACGCTCTTTCAACTTAAATGAGAAATACAACCCTAATGCTTCTCACCTCTGACGATTTTATGGTTTGAAAAATGGAGAGAGCAACTCATTCTGCATATGACACTCGAGCACAGGCCTCAAGGACACCGCCTCCCAGTCTGCTGCTGCTATACTGTGCTCATTGCAATGTATGTATTCAACAACAACAGGAAAATTTATCTGTTATGTATGCATAGAAGAAAAATAATCTAGAACTTATTTATTACTGGCAATCATGCCCATAATTTTATAAACATTTCAGATAGCTTCTATCATCATCACTTTATCGTTCTAGGGAGAAAGATAATTGTTTTTCTGTTTGACAAATCCACTTTGCACAAATGCAATCATTTCTAAGTCCAGTGCTTATGGTACATTAGAATGTTAAAAAGACCTGCGTACATCTTTGCATATGATCCGACACCATTCCCAAACTGGCTATGCATGTAATGCAAATCAATTTAGGAAAGCAGTCCAGACATCATTCAAAATGTGTATACAGTTGTGTGCGTGTGTGTGTGTGTGTAGATAAAGAAAGCAATCTCACCTAACTGCCTGTCCATTGGTGGTGGTACCTTCAGTCATTGATGTAAGGGAAAGAAAATTTTTCTCTGTTAACGTGCACCAATGTCTAGAATGGAGACAACCCTGTGAGGAAGCTTATAGTGCCATGGCTTTGTGCTTTGATCTCCTAGATCTTTTCAATTTTACATATGAAAGAAACCAAAAGTATCTGGAAAAATCCATATAGAGAATTATATGTTATTTCTCCCCCAACTTCTTATTGTTCTATTGTCCTCTTTCTGATTACTTGGATAACAGCCAATGACAGTGTACTCTATGAATGCATGACTGTATTATGGAACATTTCATTTCAACATAAGGATGTTGATAAACACCCAGTATATCACTTACTTTATCTTGCCCTTTACCAATCTAGACAGTATGACTGAATCTACCATGACATATTCAAAGATATTACTGTCAACACATTTCAAATATACTTAGCACCACCATTCCGAGGAGGAAAACTATTGTTTTAATTTAAAACTGTCTGCATGTAATTTCTATTGCAATATGGTGATTTTATATTCCTGTTATACTTTTGCTTCATATCTATACCACCTGTCATACCAGCAAAACCATCAAGTTTAAAATGCCTTGCATCTCCAGCTGGTTGATTTATAAAATTATCATCAATATAAATTTTATTTGTAGCAATTGATCCAGACATCACCACAGCCAAATCTGTAATTTTCTTAGTTTATATCTGTATTGCTGGCTGAGTCACACTTAATGTTTAACTATTACTTAAAATAAGAGAGATGGCAGAGATTGACACAGATGGATTGTAAAAGCTTCACAATAAAAGCAGGTTGTAATTTTTTGCCCGTCATTCAAATTAATAGCCTAACATTTTAGGCGAAATCACTAGCTTTCTGTAAAGAAATATTTGCATCAAGTTATTAAAACTGCTATTTCATAATACATAAATAACCAAGCAGATGTTTAGTAGTGAATATTTTTGAAATCTAAAGCTGATTAATTAGATTACACCAAAGGTGTATTGTGAGAAAGCTAACACACAATACAGAAGACATACCTATTGTGAATCAGCATTACCCTCACTTTATATAGAAATGAAAACAAAATTTAGTAATAGCTTTCAGATACCAAAGCTCCCTATGGCATTATCAAACATAATGTAAAGATTCTTTTGGTTTTTTTATGAAGTTAATAAAGATTAAGTGAAGATTATCCATAGCTGGATTGTGATGTTATCAAAGATAGATTAAAGACGATCATTTCCTTCTTTGTGATGTTATGAAAATGATGTAATGATAACCATTTAGCTCTTAAAGATGATACAAAGATAACCGTAGGTTATTACGTTACAAAATATAAAGGAAAGGTTGCTGTGCTTCATTATGGTGTTATTAATGATCATGCTCTTTTACTTCTTTATATAACGGTATTAAAGACGACCATTTAGTTCTTTATTAAATTATGCAAACGCAGCTATTTGCTTCCTAAGACGATAATTGCCGATTAGTTCCTTGTGACGTGATTAATGTTTGTGTGTATATGACCACTGTTACTTTATTAAAGTTTAAATTGATTGATTAGTTCTTATTGATGTCATTAAATATTAAGTAAAAACTTCTGTTCTGTTCTTAAGGATAACTACATCAGCATTGCTAGGACGCATTCTGTGAAATGTCCACTTTTTCAAAAGCAGCATACAAATTATTTTCCATGGTGGCATAACCAAAATTAATTGGATTAAATAAGAGTTCTAAGCCTGTAGAAAAATAAACTGAATACAGTATTTCTCTTTTTTAGAGAAGCAAAAGCTATAAACAGTTTGTTTTAATTTGATTCACGGAAACATGTAATGTCATTTACATTAGGCTGGTTACCACATCTGTTAAAATATCACAGTTTTGTCCTTCTATACCATGAATAACGCAAACACAATTTGTAAAAGGTTTTCACTAGCGAGCAGCACTGGATAGTTGCCAAAAACATAAGCATTGTCTAGAAAAAAACGTTACAGATTACTACAGAATTTGTTCTGCATCGCGGTACTATCTACGTGTGAGCAGCATATGTACGGTACATGCTGCTTCCTCAAGTTATTTGTGAAGAATACTGATCAGCTATTTTCATCACCAACATCCTTGATATTATACCACATTTGTATGCAGCATAGCACGAATCCTCAGTGATTATTCGTGCGATACCACTGTCGTCATTTTGGTATTGTCTTTGGGTTACAACGTAAACTTGAGCAGTTCCATTAGGCTGGGATTAACTATGCAAGTACCTATACGTCGAGTAATTTTCTGAGAAAAGAAATGTCGCAAAACCCCAGAGCTGTCCAGGACTATTGAGAGGACTTTTCCAAGTAAATCAGAGGTAAGGTAGTACTTTTAATTAAGACATAATGTATGAGGATGTGTTCTCCTGTTAGATTTTGTCACATTTCATAGTTTTGGTCTTTTCCCATTAAGTCCACAGTAAACTACGTGTGTGAAATTTGTTATTTACAACAAGTTAAAAAGTTCTACATTTAAAATGCAAAATTGTGAAACTGGAACATATGATGTCACTGTGATTACCTGTTAATTCTAATGGTGTTCTCTTATTGCTATATTCTTGGCTACAGCCCAACACGGTGGTAAAGTTCGAAAAATCTGAACTCATTCATCGGTAAACAATCCTGGACTTTCTGTAAACTATAATGTCTTCTTGCCTTGTTGTAATAACTAAAGTAGCCCAGTTTACCTAGAGCCTGAGCCATAGTAGCCTTCACACTCAGAAAACCAGTGTTCCTTTAGAAAATGTTTGCAAGCTTCATAGCATCAATAGATTACAGAGATCTTAATACCAAGAAATTATGGTAATTAGGTTTGCTAAATGAAAATGCCCGTGGCCATTGTTTACACTGACTGTACCTTCTCACGGGTTTTCTGAATGATTGTTAACTTTCTCCTAATTTGCTGACCCATTGATGACGAGCAGAAGTTACCCGGCCAGGCCGAGGTTGATAGTTCCGAACCTTGGCACTTGCTAAAGACCAATGAGGCTACTATCAAATTAGTGTGATTGATAACAATGTCAATAAGATATAAAATGTAACCTGTTCTTATTTTCTCGTTTAAAAAGCAAACACACAAAATGCGCATTTACTTAATTTCGTTGTTTCTAGAACTATTATTTTATTAAATAGACTTATTTCAACCTGTCACTAAAATTGTTCTTAGAATAACTTGCATGGTCAAGTAATATCAGGGGAAATTTATTATATTTAGAGTTTCAATATTTTAAGCACCAAAATGCAATGACAAAGCTCTTTTGTGAAGAAAACTCGAGAATGTACTAACTGTAACTTGGTGTATCGTTACACAGTGTTTGTAGATATCTGTCACACTGCATAATATGATAATTACGAATTTCTAAAGAGTCAGGTATAATACATTAATATTTAACTTTTGTGCGTTAGGCAAATGTTTGAGAGATCCATAGTAGTCAAATAATATTAGCATTTACTACAGTGCTGCTTTAATTTGACGGTAAACTTTACTGGCTTCACAGTTACCTACTATTTACTGTAAAATTACCAGATGTTCTACCGTCTTATTGTTTACCTATACAGTATTTTGCTATAGAGTTTTAGCATTATTCCTGAAACCTCGATGCATTTCTCTTTCATTTAGTTTTCTTGCCGCCATCTTGCATCGTTTGCAAGGAGTAAAAATAATTTCACTAGTTTCGAAATAAATCGGTTTCGACAAGTGCCTCCCTAGCCACCATTTGAAGGCAGAGGGTTCAGTCTGGATTCTCGAGCAATAGTGTCAAAGGATTCTAGAATCCACTAGCCAAACATAGTTTGAAAAGCTCTGCTGAGTACCAGTCAGGATATCCCATAAGTCCATTCACCACTATGGCTGATACGAGTCCCTGCACTGTAGAAAAGCACCCGTTGACTGCTTCCTGGGTATATGAACCATCATACACCGGCATTCAAGTGAAGTTCACAAAGAGATTTCACAGGCCATCATCACCAAAGTGGTTGTTACTGAACTGGAAGGTTGAAACCATCAGTAGAGATAATACTAGAAACCTTCCTCGATCTGGAAAAAAGAAAAAACACCCAGTGGCCATACTGAGAGTCCAACAGTAAGCTCCATTCTTCAGTCACAAATATAAAAAGTCAGCTACCATAACATAGATGGTGTCCAACATTTGTGAATAAACTGTCTGACGGATAAACAAAACCACAAGATGATACTGGTAGCAGCAGTGTGCAGGTGGCGTTACTATCATAGCCAATAAAGGGACACCCATCGACTGACACCAGTCATATTGGTACTTGCATACTTAGTTTTTTCATGAGAGTACTTACATCAGAAAAAATATTATATAAAAAAAATAAATCTTTGTATGGTTACATTGTTTATATTGTGGTTGAGGTGGTTTTGCACATTGATCTACATGAACCACCTCATTTGGTGTTGAAACATCTAGACATTGCCAAAGTGTCTTGCACCACTTGCATGGTGAGTCTGAGGCAATGGTAATGATATGTACCTAAAGACACATGTAGACTAGAGATGACAAAAAGTCTGTATTGCACATGGAATGTCGTTAGGGTTTTTCTTTCTTCAATATGCGGGTCCTCTTCAACTGTACCACAAACACATTTTGGTGTACCTTACAAGCACTACAGGTTTGGAAATGTTTTTCACTCATTTTGTTGAGGATATGTAAACAAATTTTTAACTTTTCTCCCTATAATGCCCTTTATTTTCATCTTAATATTAGTACATTTATAAGACTTGCCTCCTGCTAAAGTCTCAAGTGTTTGGCACCTAGTGAGTGAAGCAGTCTCTTGATCTTAGAGACTGATGTACTAAAAAAATGCATTATTTCTCTCAAACCCTGCCCAGAACTGAAATTAGAATCTCATTAAATATGAGAATATGGGCACCTCGATATTTTGTGCATATTTTCACTGAAGTTATTGGCATATTCAGGTATCTTCACATCCAGAGTCATTGGATCAAGATTACTATTTAATAATATTCACAAATACACCAGGCCATAACAGATTCCACTTTAAATATTAACAGCTCAATTAAATCTAGCTTGCTGGTGGCAATATGACAGCAGATGTCTCACAGAGTAATGGACATAACTAAGGTTTCCAACAATTCCTCATACCAACATTACAGTTAATTCATGAATTGTGCAAGCTACCTTCTTTAGTCTGTATTGTGATGTCTATCAAAAGAATTAATTTTACTTGGTTAAAACTGAAGGCTTATGAATATATAAAAGAAAACAACAAACAATCCGCATGCCATGTTTTATTGTGCAAACACACACTGAATCTTATGACATCTTTTGAGACAAATCTCTTACTTTTGCTCTTTCCACCCTAGCAAACTTGGCTTGAGATTTGGCACCCAAGATATTACCACCCCACTGGCGACGAATCTGGAAAAGAAAATGAAGCATTAAGCAGCGGAACTAAAACCCATCAGGTAATCTTTATGCAAAAAGCTTACATTAAAATCCAATTAGGATTTCAGAAAACACTAAATCCATTACTATAACTGGAATCGGTCAGTCATAAAATAATGAGAGTGAATCTATAAGCTGAACTACCACAAAACGTTTAACACCGCCCAATTCTGGTCTGCAGCAGTAAACGTTATCTGCATAAATTCTAATGAAATTCAAATGTAGACAAAGTGTTGGTTACTTTATTGTGAAGTATTCTATCCCAGAAGACATTCATTAAATTTAAAAGCAACAGTTTTGAAGATAAAATTATTAAATGCAAATAAAAATTAAAAATACACTTCAATGCCATGGAGATTGCGATTTCATGTTCGAACCCATCCAGAACAAGGAGACAGAGTACCTTTTAAGTTATATGATGCACACGATTACAAACGGCACGTGTAGTTAGGGGATGAATCAGATCTGCTTATTAAGAAATGTCAGCAATCCCTCAAATTTTTTTAAAGCTATCAATGGCTACCATTATGAAAAGATAACAAAGTGCAGTCTTCTGACAAGAACGAAAACTAACCTCATCATATCTCTCATTGTAGTTATCCTTCACAGATTCTACCAACTTACTCAGAGTTGATCTATCTTCTCTGGAAGCAGAAACAGTTAAAAAGTTATACATAAACAGCTGTAGCCACAATTTATGGAAGCTTCTTTACATTTTCATACAACACATCCTATAACTTAAAAAAAAAAAAAATGTAACATTCAGGAACATTTACTAAGCTGATGATAAAAAAAAGGTTTTGGTTAAGTGGAACACTATTAACAACTGGTCTGAATAAGCATCTGGTACAAAGTCCTGACTTGTTTCTTCCACAACCAGCATTAAAATCAATCCATTTTGAACAAAGCTCATCCCAAAACAGAATGAATTAGCATTGTTTAAAAGCCATAATTTTTGTACGCTTCGTTTTTTAAATTGAGACTGCTGTACATCATCAGCATGAGCTCACATCGAGTAGCCTTCACTGCCTTTCTTGTACCGGTCGTGTTAAGCCGATGTTTCCCCTACTGCCACACCGTGGTTACATTACCTCTGTTTGTGAAAACTCAGCTCATGAAGAAAACATGCACAATAAATCACCCAATCAAACCTTTTCTGTACGAGATTGAAACTCAGCTAAAATAAATAACATGATAAAAACTAGATAGTTATAATAATGAAAAATGAATAACTGCAAAAAAGAAACATGCACTAAGAGGAAAAAAACAAAGAACTTACTGGTTCACATGGGTTAGAGCAAGACAGGTAGCAGTTTTACGATGGACGACCCTACCAAGCCTTGCCTTGCTTTTTATAATACAATATGGCACACCCATTTTTTTGCACAAGGCTGGCATGAACAGAACAAGCTTAAAATAGAAAAGAAATACATAACAACAGTAACAAAGAAATTTCGTCTGTATTGTGTGAAATCTGACCGACTGTGGCACAAGCCATTACACATTCAAAACTCACTAGCTTAAAGTATTTCCAAGCACACAATGTACTACAAAATGCAGACTCCTTGGTCACTCACTCTTAAAAAGCTCATTTCTAAACATCAAAATTTCATCAGGTGGAAAATCTCCCGTCATCACTGTGACCCAATAAACATTGAACACTATCAATAGCATATTTCAGGTAGAAACTTGGCGTTGCTCAACTGAAACCATGATTTAGAAATCAATCTAGATAGCTTGTGAACAATGGCATTTTTAAAATAGGTTTTTAGATGAATATTTAGTTAGGTGAGCAAGATGAAGTGTTAAAAAACAGTTGTGACCTTCAGCAATGCTTGACGCCGTGGAAGCGACAGAAGGCCCAAATAGCGATTCTAAATAATGTAATCTAGCAGCAAGAAATACAGGCAGTCCCTGACTTTACTTAAGATATAAAATTAATTTTAACAAAATTCCATACCAAAAATACAATTTTTATGGGGGAACTACTTGCCAGCGTGTACGAGGATTGTGGCTGTTGCATGCTGGGTATTGTGGTCGGTTGCTTCCTTTCTCATGAGCCAGTGTGTTCCTACTACGTGCATGGCATCTGTTGCAGTGCATTTCGTGTGTTTAGGTTTTACCCGTGTAAGCATAGCCAAGCAAAGCGGTGATTAATCAGCCATCATACTAACACCACCACTGCTTATTTACATGATTTTACATCACCCCCAACTCATGTATAAGAGGATGGAGGACCCGGACCCTTATGTAAGTCGGAGACTGTCTGCACAATAGTAACTCTGGTCACTCAGTTTAACAAGGCTCATTTTGTAAGACATCAACATTTAAATCAGGTGAAGAAATTCATTCACACATCATAGTGACCCATCAAACAATCAGATAATTACCACGAAGTATTTATATGTATTATTTGATTTTGTTCGACCAATAAAAATACATCTAAAAGGAACATTCAAATGAAATCAGGCTAAAATAGAACCACACAGATCACCTCCAGCCGGGTTTCATTTTGAACACCCATATGTAGATTTTCCACTGAGCTAAATAACCTTAAAAATCAGCAATGCAATTACTAAAATCTTTCCTCTGAAGATTATTATAACTTGTAGTAATATTTCATGGCTGCTACTGTTACAATAGGCCTGATCACCCCCACACTTTATAAAAAGTGGCAACATCTACCAGATCAAGACATTTACAATCAATCAATGAGAGCTGGATTATACACAAGGAATAGTACTGACTGTTGCCAACTGAATAGTCGTCTTTTCTCCCCCCCCCCCGAAAATAATTTTTCCTACAGAAAATCGTTGGCTAAAGCAATTAATTTCTGCACATTTGGTCTCAGCATCGGTAAAGCTTTCATTAAAGCATAACTTCTTTTTTTTAAAATTCACAAGGGATATTGCACTGACAAAGGAATGTACTTACTGGTACTGTTATCTACTAGTGCGCGCCATCCTGCATCACAAAGGCTTTGGCACCGCTGAGTTTGGTAGGGAGAGATCCTTACTAGAAATCTTCATTTTCAGATGTGGGAGAAGACCCACCAATGAGGTTTGCCAAAAGTCCCCGCCCCAACCAAATTGGAAATCAAACTCGAGCCCACAGCTAACACACATTTTCTTTCAAGTAGCAGATTAGCAAAACAAAGCATTAATAATATACTGCCACCTTATTATGTCAATACTGATTTACCCCTCAAAATATGACAACTTACAATGGCCAACTGATATACATAAAAGCTTTTTAAAAGTTTGACACAAACAGGGCTCAGGGATCTCATGTGGTAGATTTTTAATTCAACACACCTTTCTGTTTATAAATTAACATCACTGCCCTTCATTGCTTAGCACACCTCAGATATTTATTTTTACCTAGATCTTTCCATGTCGATGATGTGACAACACCAGCAAGCTTCGTCTCAGAAGTTCAAGCAAGCTCTCATTTGTGAAAATGTTGGGTATAATTAAGGAAGACTAAATAAAAACTACCATAGTTTTAAAAAAAATCTTTCCTGGCTCATCTTTTAGAAGCCAGAGAAAATATAAATCTGGTTTTGTTTAGTGAAAGCAATAAAATACCCAAGGAGTCTCATCGTCATTCATTTAACTCGTATGTAAGCATCTTACAAGGTTGTGGAAATAATCCTGCCTGGCCTACAAATAGCATCATTTTCATGGTGTACTGCATAAAACTATGAAAGTCTGAATTCCATAAGGCACTCCCTAACCCAGACTTTAACTCTAATACCAGAAAACCCTTCACTGCAGGCCCCAACAAACTCTGCCGCACTTTTGTCCCAGCATACGTTAAGGGGAAATTAATCATTATCCACTAACTTAAGAAATAAAGCAAAAAGAATCTACGTACCACAAACGCCATGAGCACTTGCTGCAATGAAATCTCAAGTAGGTAATAAAACAGAGTTCATGAAAGGTAGCACAATACTTTAGAACAGGGGTGGGCAAACTACGGCCTGCAAACGTTCTTGCATGACGATGTCAAGCTGTGCGGTCCCAGACATTTTCGCACAGAATAATGCGTCTAACGAGAATACAATGAGATTTCGCAGCCATGTTTAAACAGAAACGGACGATAGCGATGGACATGGTATTATTTTAAAGTCTTTTAATATATGTATATTAGCATATATTTCAAATTTTGTTATCCTAACAATGAGTGCCGTACGTTTAACATGGAATGGACGTACAAATATTATAAGTGAAGCAGTGTGCCTAATATGCCATAACAGTGTTGCTGTTTTTAAGGAGTATAATTTGAAGACTAAGCACAGAAACTTTGGAAGTAATTTATCAGAAAGTGAACTACAGCAAAACGCCAATGACATGTTGAGAAGTTTAAAGCAACAACAAACTTCTTTTGTAAAACAACCAACCATACAAGAGGCTGCCACAAAGGCCAGCTTTGTGCTTGCTTATAAAATTGCCAAACAAAACAAGGCGTTTTCTGAAGCAGAATTTTCAAAGGACCGTATGCTCTGATGCTGTTGATATTGCATGGCCAGAAGAAGTCAGAACAAAACTTGAAGCCATATCTTTGTCAAGGAGATCTGTAGTTCGTCGTATTGATACCATTTTGCAGAATCTGTCAAACAGATACTTGGGGCTGGTAAGTCATTCGAGTGGTACTCACTGGCATACAAGACACAGCACAACTGCTTGTGTTTATCAGAGGAATTGATGATAATTTTGCAATTACTGAAGGACACCACAACTGGCCAAGATTTGTGTGAATGTGTTAAAAACTGCTTGGATGGATCTGGTTTACCTTGGAACAAGTTGGCAAGCATAACAGATGGTACACCTGCATTAACAGGAAAACATGTTGGCCTCATAAAGCTTCTTACTGACAAAGTGAAAGGTGAGCATCCACTTCAGACTGTGTTATCATTCCATTGCATTATTCACCAGGAAAGTCTGTGTAAATCTGTCTTGGATTTCAAACATGTGATTGATCCCGTGGTACGTGTCATTAACTTAATCCGAGCCAGGGGGCTAAATCACAGGCAGTTCAGAAATCTGCTGGATGATATGGAGTGCGAATATTCAGATGTACAGTATCATAGCAATGTACGTTGGTTAAGCCTGCGAAATGTTTTGAGAAGAGTGTGGAATCTGAGAGAAGAAATTTTGTTCTTTCTGGAAATGAAGAACATTAGTTGCGAATATTTAAGTAACATGAAAAGGACAGACTGAGTGTGCAATTTAGCATTCACAGCTGACATTTTCGACAAACTGAATGAACTGAATATTAAGTTACAAGCCAAGGGTGATTTTGCACATGAATTGTTTGTGGAAATTATATCATTTCAAGTGAAACTAGCACTCTTTTCCAGAAAACTGAGTGAGCACAACTTTGTGCATTTTCCCTTGTTACAGACACAGACTGTCCCACAAGTCTGTTCAGAGAAATAGTCAGCAGGTATCTGCTTTAAAAGATGAGTTTTCAAGGCGGTTTGCTGATTTTATTTAAATCTATGGAAGATCAGTTCAATTTGCTGAGGTACCCCCTCTTCATTTAATATTGAAGCAGCGTCAAATGATCTCCAGTTGGTCTCCAAGCAGACAATAAATACTCTGAAGCAGAGTTTTAAGAATATGAAACTGAATGAATTCTATGCATCACTCAGTACAGAGAAGTTTGGTAATTTGAAAAGGTTTGCCAGAAAAATGTGTATTCTTTGCTTCAACCTATATTTGTGAACAGACTTTCTCATGTATGAACATTAACAAATCAAAGAACAGGTCTCTTCTAACAGACTCAGTTTTGCACTCTGTCTTGCGTATAACTACAAGCATGCTGAATCCTGACCACAACAAACTTGTGCAGGGCTGTGTGCAATTGCATAAATCTCATTAAGACTTTAACTGTTCAGTAACATTTATGAAGCAATATTAAATTCAGTTGTATGAATAATAATTGTATTTTTGTGTGAAAATAACTTTTAGTAAATTTAGTTTTTTGTCGAATGCGGCCAGCTAGAGACCTGACGGATGTTCCACGTGGCCCTGGGGGAGAAAAGTTTGCCCACCCCTGTTTTAGAAGATTAAGAGTCACGCACTAAAGCTTGATGTTTTTAGCATTTTTGCTACAACTTCTTCAATATTCAAACACCTGTGAAATGTTGTGAGTGAACAAATATTAAGTTCTGAAAGATTATGCCAGAATATATACCAATTAAACACTACACAAATGAAAAAAGAAAACAACAAATAAAATTTGGACTTTCCAAATTAGGTGTCAGTACATTAATACTAAACCATCCAAGCAAGTGATTAGATTAGATTAGATTAGATTATGTCAATGTTAAAAGCAAAACCATTTTCCTGTTATAAATAAAATACTAGGTGCAATAATGATATTGGGAATGAACTGCACTGTGTTGTAATAGGTTAAAATGTTATTCTGAAGACTAATTACAGTTTGTTAGCAATGTGACTTTTAAAATACTGTCAATATATTCATACATTTCTTAAGTTTTAAGCATGCCAGCTTTCTCATCAAGAAATTTCAGAAGATCCAATTAAGATGTGGCGCCCCCTGCAGGTGAAGTATCCTTGCCTTACCTGCTCAGATGATATTGTGATCTTCCAGAAAAGCTACAGTTAAGGTACACATTCTTAGTTCATACAATATCTAAGTTACACACACCCACCCACCCACCCACCCATGCTTAGAATAGCCAAACCCTAAACAGGCTACATAATGTATATAAAGAAATAATGCACTCAGATAATGCCAAGATGACCTGGCTATTAAGCTACCCCCTCTTTCAAACCGATTATTTGTTAATAGCAATTAACATTTGAGTGCGAATTTACCTCAATAGGATCCACATCATGTGCAACCACCACCAACTGGGCCTTTTTCTGCTCAACCAGCTTGGTGACTGTGTTGGCACCAGAATGAACTGTGTGTGGTCTTTTAGTGGGCACATCCTCCTTCCCTGCAGCGCGCTTCCGGGCACGAATACCCAGCCGGACGTTCTTCTGGTGCTTGGTTTCTGGACGATACTTGTCAAACAGTTTAAAAATCTGCGTTGCTAAAACAAACACAACTGAGTGAGTTTCCCCGAAGACTTCTTTCTAGGGGCCACACTGGGCATAAATAAAACCAACAAAACGCTATACAAGACAGACCTCCACAAAACAGCTTTGCCAATAACGCACAGAAAAAAGGGGAAAAAAGGGCATCACCCTGAACCCAATTTACTTTTAATATCCCTTGACTGTAAACAATGAACCATTTTTTATTTACTAAAAATCTTTCCTTATGGCAGTGGTCCTCAAACTGTGGGTCATGACCCCAACCCCCCCTAGGGGTCACAATTTTTTTTTTAAAATAAAATATTGCCTCTGGCATGAGTTGGGCTCGCACTTTTGACCCTATGAACCCATTTTCCACCTGCTTCCTTTTCTTAGCAATGGCAGTCAGGTTCAAAAAACCGCCAAAAATATTATATTGTTCGCCTTCATATTTGTGATATAGGAGATTATTTTGAAACGAACTTTTATTATACTCGAATCTTGCGCCGCCAGAGATGTTGGAAAGTGAAGAAAATAAACTGAAGGTGATACATTCATATTTCTGGGGCCACTTAATTGAAGGAATAATATACAGTATTTCATATATATCACAGAAAATCTGAATCAACAACAATAATTATTCGTAAACAACACGAGTTTCCGCTGCATAGGTTTGGAAGCTGGAAGTTTTGCCCCCGTCTTCTGTTCAGCAGTTTATTGCACGCAGCCGAGCGGCCGGATCGATGGCCTCTACAGATTTGTCGGAGACATTTCCAGGATGTGGACAGGATCTCCAGCAGAATTCAACCAAGTGTGAATTTATTAAATCCCCTCGAGTTCCAGGCACGCTGCGCACTATCACCGACTTTAGGATTTTCCACTGCCTCCAGCTCATATAATAAAATATATTTACCAACTTTTCTAGAAATATGAATATGTTACTTTGTTATTAATTTCACTTTCCAACGTCACCCAGGGCGGCCACGGGGAATTTCCTGATTTCACCTTCGTCCCAGTCATCAGCCGAATGATTACCAAATATGGTAACTGTTCGGCTGCATTTATCCATTAAGATCCTAACGTTTTGTGATTTGCTTTGATATAAGCATAGTGTATGTCGTGGATTGGGGTTTTTAACGCAATTAAAATGGACAAAAACTCATTTCTGTAGAGCATAACAATGGGCACCTATTGATCACGTGACAAACTATTATCGGATATTGGCGATCGATTGGCGTTGAACTCTGATAGTCGGGTTCGTCTTCTCTCGGAAATATTCGTCTGGTACCATATCCATAGTCTATAGAGTGTCTGTAGAAATGTACATGTTAGTAAAGTTCAGTATTTTCATCTGTTATTTTTAATTTATAATCTTAAATTAAAAAGTTTTTGTTGGGTATTAAGAGAAAAGCTAAAGACGACCGATCTACTGGCAGTGCTGATAAAAGCCAGCCTAAGTCAAGAAAGTACCATGAAAGCTACACATCTTTTGTTACTGGAGAAGAACAGCCTCAGCGTGTTGTTTGTCATGAAATGCCGTCTGCTGAGTGTGTGAAGCCAGGTAAACTAAAAGGACACCTGGAAACTAGTCATGCTGACTCACCTAACAAACCTCAAGAGGAAATGAAGCAACAAAACACCCAATTTTCCCAAACGTTAATGAAATGTAATTGAATCAGTTAAAAAACACGTTATTTTAATCAGTACTCCTGCCTGTACATCTATTTCTTGCCGAACCCTAACCGCGACGAAATCAGTTTTATTCATGGTATCGCAAAGTTTAAGAACCCCTGCCTTATGGTGTTAAGGACATTCTTGCACTTCCAGCTGCACACCTACGTTATCAGCCATCACCAACAACATTCAGTCTCTCACGCCCATCTCTAATAGAAGTAAAGGAGTGTGCTAACTTAAAAACATCCACACAGCTGCTTAATCCTTTTACGACTACACACTCAATCATCCACCAAGCTATTTATTTTATACAGAAATCTTTAGTCACCCGGACATTCCAAATGTGCTAATTCTAAATGAACCAGCTTCACAGGCAGAATTGACATTCAAATAAAAAGAAATCACTATACTGTTATGATTGATTGCACCTACCGAGTTTGACAATTTATACATTTACCCACTTTCCTTTCTTCTTGCTTAATGTTCAGTTTGATTTTCTCCCAATGCTCTTACTTCCTTAAACATCTTTGTTGCACATCAGCATTTTTGTAATGCAGTGAATTTACAAAATATTCTTTCCAACTAATGCAGCTCAGAATTCACTTACAATATCACACGGAATGTCAGATAGCACATTAACCTCATTACAGCTGTCAGAGTCAATTTTAGAATCTTTCCTAAACTGTTAACACCTCCCAACAAATGGAAGTTTTGCAGGTTTCTATGGTGAGTTCCAGTTTCGTGCGAAAGACATTAGCACCATACACAAGCCCCTTTTCTCATTTATGTTAGCCATGAATATCGATGACTAGATAACTTAATATATTGATATATAAGTGCTCCAGTCACTGCTAGTTTATTTTAAATAAAAGGAAGGCTTATTAACCAATCTGCTTCTCCTCATATTTTTTTGGTCCTATATTAGGATACACATGACTCAGAATTTTCAATTGGCAAAGCTTTCATCAAATACCAATTTGTTTTAAATCCAAATATGGAGAGATCTTCAAATGAACGTTACAATTCAAGTTTGCTTATTCTTTTAATTTTTGTTTGATGGGACATTGAAGAAAAACAAAAAGCTTTCCATATCTAGGTGGTAAAGAACCACCTGCTGCAGATAGTTACCATCAAAAGGGCGCAGAGCCAGACTAACCACCTGACCTCAAATATGGCAACATGTAATGGAAACGGAAACCAACAGTTTCTGGCCACTGATGTGGAGAGGCGTAGTACCCAGTAAAAACGTCACCATGCACATGCATGTAATCTGATAGCGATAACATGATAAACTCCTGGCTATACCTAATACAGATATACTAGGATTTTATTCCTATTTCTTTATTATCCATACTCAGAATGGAATCTACTGCAGCAATCACCTTTTTTGACAGGCATACGATTAAGGGCTCAGAGATCTCAGTGGTAAACGTGAAATTCAACATTATTAATCTGATGATACATTAACATCATTGCCTTTATTGCCAATGTCAATAATATGTTAAGAAAATAATTCATTTAGATGATGCTGTTTAGGTCTACACCTCCATTTGCTTTCCTGATGGCTCAAGTAGAACAAAAAATTGAAAATTTAATAGCAGATCAATTAACACCAATTATAAAATCTCGCTGCCAAGTTTTTATTTGCCCAATATACTAACGTGTACAACAAGCACCAGAAGATTTTCATTAAAGAATTACTTAATATTGTACATCCTAACGCTCTTTCAACTTAAATGAGAAATACAACCCTAATGCTTCTCACCTGATGTTTTTATGGTTTGAAAAATGGAGAAAGCAACTCATTCTGTATATGACACTCGAGCACAGGCCTCAAGGACACCGCCTCCCAGTCTGCTGCTGCTATACTGTGCTCATTGCAATGTATGTATTCAACAACAACAGGAAAATTTATCTGTTATGTATGCATAGAATAAAAATAATCTAGAACTTATTTATTACTGGCAATTATGTCCATAATTTTATAAACATTTCAGATAGCTTCTATCATCATCACTTTATTGTTCTAGGGAGAAAGATAATCTGGAGCTTAACTACAGAAATGATAATTGTTTTTCTGTTTGACAAATCCACTTTGCACAAATGCAATCATTTATAAGTCCAGTGCTTATGGTACATTAGAATGTTAAAAAGACCCGCGTACATCTTTGCATATGATCCGACACCATTCCCAAACTGGCTATGCATGTAATGCAAATCAATTTAGGAAAGCAGTCCAGACATCATTTAAAATGTGTATACAGTTGTGTGTGTGTAAATAAAGAAAGCAATCTCACCTAACTGCCTGTCCACAGTTTGAGAGAACTGGTGAATGGGTGGTGGTACCTTCAGTCGTTGATATAAAATGGCTCTTTGGCGTTGAATTCTAACATATTTTGGCCATTTCACAAATCTACTGAGATCCCTTTTTGGCTGTATATTCTGACCTGCAAAATTTAAAAAAAATTTTAACACAGAAAATATATAATTTGTTTTCAAAACATAAATTGTTGCACTATTAGTTAAGCAAAGTTTAGCATCACTTTTACTAAGTATTTTTTTTTGAGATAATAGTTAATAAGATCATAATTGCAGGTTTGCAGCAAGTGAAAGTTTAGTTTTCAAACACCTGAAATTGGTAATAATTCCACCCACACCTCTCCAAGCCTTGAGTTTTAAAAGACCAAATTTTCAAGTCTTAATTTTTCTTGTCAATAATGCATCTATTCCAACAAAAACGTTGGATGACTCTGACATCATCATCATCAAATTGTGCAGCACAAATTTCTGAGAAAGCTGAATACTGCATAATTTTCAACAAGAATTCTATTGCTACCCACAGTCATTCTACAGAACATCGCAGCCCCTACTCCAAATTAAAAAAAAAAAAAAAAAACGAGCAAACAAACCTGCATGTGTGTTTTGAGAAATGCAATATTGGCATTCATGGATCCCTTATTACAAAGGTCGGTCCCCGCTGCGACACTTCTGATAAATGAATTTCATCAAGTAATTTTAAAGCATAATCAAGTATCTTTAAAAAACAGCAACTGAACTCCTGTTCCCAGTTTCACTGTAGCTAAAACTATTGCTTGCTAGTTAAAGAAAACCTGCCAATCCCTCTCAAAAATCTACAAGAATCATTAAGTTTATTGTTATGCATCACTACCATAAATGTCTTTAGTTCAGTAAATTACTCTGACTTACACATCCAGAACAAACTAATAAAAATGATTGTCACAACTGTAATGACAGAACATTCTTCAAATTGACTCAAAGCCAAAAGATTTAGAGGCAGCATAAATAATAAATATCTGCATCGACCACCAAATCCAACAGGTACTCAGGTCAGACGCTCTACTGGTTTCCCTGGTGACCACCCAGCCAGCGAGATTAGCAGTGCACAGAGAGAGCCAGGTAGTATGTAAAAAACAGAGAAAATTACAAAGGCTAAAAGGAATCTATTGGCATTTTAATAAATTCTTATAACAAAATGAGAAACAAGCCTACAAATCTTCAGTTTACCCCATAAGTATTCTGAACACAGTAAAGAAGTTGGTATAAAGCTGACTATAGCAAAGCCTAGAGTTAATTGACCAACAGGGGGAAGGGACATCCATTAAATCTGGATGTTTATGTACGCACACGCAAAACATTTTTCACACAGCTCAACGCGGCCCGCCAGGAGAACCAGACAGCATCTGTTAAATCAAGGTTTTACTGCATAAATGTCCTTATATTGCTACTTCATATGTAGTTTTTCAAAGTGTTGTTCCAAAGGCAAGCATTTATTTTACATTTTAGATTTTAGGCTTTTATAATTTGATGAGTGGTTTCAGTGATGTTTTTAAGGCATCATTTTTGGTCTGCTGTGAATTTTATTCCTTTTGGAGAACCATTAGTGGATAAAGCTACTGTAATGAGCCATAGGGTAGGTTACTTAGCCCTAACGCATTTGACAGCCAGTCTTATTTCATTCTCTCAATGGTAAATCAGCCGGGGCAGTTAGGCATGGACGAATCATTTAATGAATACATCCACCCGTACTATAGATAGTACACGCAGGATGCCGGTTCACCTAACTAGTTTTGGCTATTCGTATCAATTTTTCCCCGACTGCATTATCTGCATGATGGGATCCGACACTGAATCCTTTCCTTCTGGCGATCTGAAGGTCTCAAGCGTTCATACTTTGGATCTCTCAGCAAGTGGGAGTTTGATTGATCCATGAGTGATCAACATGCCAACCCAGTGAAATATTTCTGAGCTGATTCCAGAGGATATTTCTCTCACCACATGGCTGAGACGACAAACCACTATACAGCACAGACCAGACAACACCGAATCAGCACTTTGTGACAACAGTCAGATGATTTTACTCTACTTTCTGCAGTCTTTTTTAAAAATAATTTTAAGCAAGTAGGTGCAGCCATCTTGGAAATTGAACAGGAGAGGGTTAAAGTATTTGAAAAACAAACTTTGCATGACTTTTCCGTTAAATGGTTTGATCATTGTAATATTTGATAGAGTCATCATACCAACGTTGCCCTAAAGACATTTAAAATTTACCGGTTGAAGTATTGTTTTTTTTAAAGAAAAGCTAGGTGGTGGAAACCTAATCTAGTTGAATGACATACATCTGTTTTTGTAGCATCCCTGACCTTAAGGGACTTTGGCCCTCCCAGACTTGCTTGTGCTTTGGTAGTCCAGTGTGTCAATTAGTGGTTGGGTGATGTGAATTCTGGAGGAGTGGGATTGCAGGACTGAGGATTTTGTTTTTCTTTCCCCCAAAATATTAATTGTTTGCAATATAATTTTTAAAGGCTTTTGCACCAGGTTTGATCGGGGGGGGGGGGGGGGAGGATGCTGGGTTCCATGGTGACAGTGTTACTGTTGGCCCTCTTTCCTCTTTCTTCAAATTCTCTAGCTGCATGCCACTCTCGCCCACGATCCACCAGTCACCCTCTCCAACAACTTCCCTCATAACTCACCCAATTATCATGTCAATATACAGTCATGTGATGTTTGTATACACGAGTTACACAAGTACACCAAGAACTATGTACATCAGGGCAGGTAAACCATTTAAATCTATTCTTCTACAAATTGAGAAGACTGCTCTTGTAAGACCCTTTTGGTCAAAGTCCAGTGCCAGTGGAGCTAGTGCTGAAACCCCTATGACAGTTGGGAGGTTTCTGCTGATGACCAAAGTGCCAGCATACAAGGTTGTAGTCTTTATTTTTCAGACTGCTGCTCTGCTTGGTTTTCTTCTCATGTCTCATTGCCCCTTTGGTGCCCTTTATAGTTAGTACATATTTATATTAATTTAGTTCTCTATTGGTTGGGTTTTTTTTTTAAAATAAAAGCCTTAGTTGGTCAGTACAGAACAATATTACATTTGAACACATTTTGCTAAAGACAGTTTGAGGTTGGCCGACATACGTACACCAAGTTTCCTCCACGTTACTCTTCTCTAGCAGACGACACGTTTTCAGTATATTTTCAACAGAGTCTGACGCCATACAGCGCCATTTAAAATTGTTTATTTTAACAAACAGAATTTCAGATGCCGAGTCTCATATATTTTAACTAATTCTTACAAATGCTAAAACTAAAGTCAACAATAATTTTAATAATCAGTGGAAATGAAGCGTGCATTTTGAAAAGTATTTTCCATTCATTTTTACTATGAAGACCGATGAGAATTTTTAATCGTTTCAATGACAACCAGGGTTGGGTTTTAGCCACACCATGTTTTTAGCCAGTTTTTGGCACTTTTAGCTGGCTGAAACTGGCTAAAATGTGCCTATAATGTAACTACAATATTTCTGTATTAAAACATAGATGTTTAAATTTCAATGGACAATATGGTAGAGAGAGAATTGTAATTGAATAGTTTGTATGAGTAACATCTGTAAACATTTTAGGTGATGTTTTTAGGTATTTTAGATAATCTTCATGTGTGCTTTAGATATCAATCCCATTGCATTAGGTGTGAAAGATAATCCCTGTGTCAAGGGCAATCAAAGAGTAATGGTCCAGGGTTGAGTCACCCATTGTATTAGGTGAGAGAATTGTAATTAATCCAGCCTGTGTGGGTCACATTTGGGTATAAATACAGGAGGATTTTAGTCTTAATTTCATAATTAGTCTGAACACTGATCAGTTTTACAAGACAACGTGCTCAAAGGAGGTAGACCTAAGGACATTATCTGGGACCATTTCCACTGCAATGCGAATGGTTCTAAATTCACTGCTCAGTGTAAGCTCTGTTTAAATGTACAGAGTAACCAAATAGGCAGGATGAAGAAACACTATGAGAAATGTGTCAAGCAGTCCAGAGCCAGCGAGTTTCAGCAAAGTGCAGTGGTGTGTGACCCCGCTCAAGTCAATGCTCATCAGCCAGAGAAACGCCCAGCTGTTTTACACTTTGGTCCTGACACACCACCAGCCAAGAAGCATCAAACTGACCTTAAGCATACTCCAGCTGTTACCAAAGACAACCTGGATAGAAAAATTGCTGTTTGTGTATGAACATCCCAGCTTCAAGGCTATGGTGTCCAGTCTCTGGCCGGGTTACCAGCCACCTACCAGAGATGCAGTAACAAACTGCTTGACAAATGCCATGACAAGTACCAGGCCATCATGAAGCAGCAGCTCAACAACAAGACTGTCACTATGCAGTGAGATGGCTGGAGTGTCATCCAAAAGGAGCCAGTAATTGCAACATCAGTAGTCAGTGAGGGAAAAGGGTTTTTTGTGGATGCCAAGGATACTGGTACCTCCCACATGAGTGCAGAGGCATGTAAAGACTTGTTTGAGGACTCTACATCTTATGCTGAGGGTGTCTATGGATGTAAGGTTCAGTCCTCTGTAACAGATAATGCCAAAAATATGGACAAGATGAGGGAAGAGCAAGAGGAGGAAGACAAGAACCTGATCACATACGGCTGCCTTTTCCCATGCCATTAACCCACTTGGGCAAGATCTAACACCTGCTCCTATCATGAAACATGCAGTTGAAATCAGTAAGTTTTTCAGAATTCACCATGTGCCATTAGCCTGGCTTAAGCAGCAGTCAGGGTCAACTAATATGCCTGGACTCTTATCTTACCAACACAGTCCCAGCAGCATAGGCGGGCATTGTGGTTCCAGGGCCCGCCCTCAATGTAGCAACCCCCTCGTTTTAATCAAAGCAGCCCAGCCCGGCCCGTATTTGTAAATCTCTCATTGGGCCTATAGCCGAGCTGGCTAGTGTGCATCCGGCCCAAGTCACTGTCCAGTCCTTGCAGTGTGTTCTGACCACAGGCGTCGTGGTCAAGAGTCTTTTACCCGCCGGCCCCAATGGGAGCGCGGCTCGATTACGTCATTCCTACTGCGATAACAGTTCGAGTTCCAGCCCGTTGCCAGCATGTATTGTCCATGTTTCTATCAGGATGACAGAACGACAGGAAGTTGTTGGGTGGCTGTGATGCAACCGCAAGTGCCTGCTGTGGGAGACAATGGCTTTCTAATATGATTTTTCTTATGTTACATTGAAAAATCATTGTGCCCCCTCCAACCCCACAAGAGAATTTAATGCCCGTCCACGAATTTGTTTCTCCTGCCAAGTCTGTACCAACAGAACATGCTATATCAAGTTCATTCAAGAGCATCCAGATGAAGTAGTTAAGGTCATCATCCAGAAGATCATGAACATGAACGTCTTCAGGCAGGTTAATGACTTGGTCAACATTGCATCCAGTTGCTGCTGCCTTAGACCAGGGTCAGAATGATAAGACGACCATTGCTGATGCCTACAACATTTTTCTTGACCCTCTGAATGAATCAGTTCTGAAAGAACACCGCATCAAAGTCCAGAAGAGGTTTGACTTCATCATCAAACCCTGCCACCTGGCTGACCCATGAGCAGATTGAGAATGTTCAGGAGTGGTTAGTCAACAAAGATGAGACTTTCTTCCTCACAGCCATCTTCTTCCAGGCTGCAGCAGCTCCATTCCCTGCATCCCTCTTCACAGATAGGGGCAGAGCTAGCCATCCTGTAACATAGTGGAAAGTGTTGGGCTCATCAACAGCAGACCTACCAGATATCTTCATTGACTTGATGATGGCTCTACAGAAATCTGCAAAACTGGTCTTTATCTACAGAATACTTAGAGGACCCAAAGAGCTGGACTATTAACTTAAAGTGCTAAAATGGACTTCACATAAGTGAACAATGGATTTTGACCCTTGCTGAAAATGTTTTCATGTGTTCGCAGTGGAGTGATTCAGCCGGTTCGCACCAGTTTGTGCGAACCTGTTCTTGGAATTTCATGAGTTCTGCGAACCGGCTGTTAGCCCTTAACTTATTTTATCATCAAAATATAAGGCATGAATCCAATTATTCTTGCTACATATCGCATGATTCATCTTGGTTTTAGAAATATCTACGGCTGCAGAAAATAGATAAAACATCCCTTATTAGTAAGTGAAATGTTCTAATAATTATGCACAGCCACCAGCGGACCTGATTGGGGGTCCAGGTGGGTTGCCCCCCCCAAATTAGTCTTCGAATATGAAATGAAAAATAAATGAAAAAATCAAATTGTGGCAACATAATCAATGGTCGGCTGCTTTCTACGGGCCATTTCAAATGAGTTTATCATCTGCTAATTATATTTAGCATTGGTTTGCTGCAGAAAATCTATTAGTACATCCAATACTTTTGAGCACATTGAACTTTTAAAGCACTTATAGTTAAAACAGTTGACTTAGTATTTTAAAACATACAGTATTTTTTATGCTGAATAATGGAGAAAATTAGTTTTGAGCTTGTAATTTGCCATTGTATCTGCTGATTTGACGTTGCAGATTGAGCAGTTCTTGCGTGATAAACTGTAAGAAATTATTAATTCTTATAAATTCAAGACTTTAAATGTTAAAAAGTATCGTGTTATATAATTATGAAATAATTACGTGAACTGGTGAACACTACCAGTTACACTTACAAATGTTTTCATTACCCGCATTATAGTACTAGGCCATTAATAATAATTTTTTAGATATTCATTTTTGCACATTTAATTTGTAATTCCTACTCCTATTACAAGAGGTATCTAAAATAATATTTGTTAGATATGGTTGTAGATGTTTTTATGCTACTACCTTCTGATTATGAAAATTATTCTTGTAATTACCATTAAAGAAAAACACTGTTTTACATTGCGCAGTGAAAATATTGTAGCAATCCTAGTACCTAGTGAAGCAATTTTTTACATTTCAGACTTCAGCCCTTAAAATGAAGCGGCAACAAAATATACTAAGAGTTCATGCGAAAAATCTCAAGAACTGAAATTTCAAAAGAGGCGGCCAGTGAGGACGTAACAGTAACACAACACAGCCATCTTTGATGAATGATACTGATGAAACTTCTGCTTCTGATACGGTGCCACCTACATCTCTTCCAGACTGCTGGAGTATGAAGCAATATGAGTTCCAAAAAAAAATATGGATTGATTGATTGTTCGTAGCAAGAAACTTGGATGTGATCACTGTGCCAAATTTGATTCCTTAAACATGAAGGGAATTCACGTGTCAATTGAATGGAGAATCTGCAGTGCTGAAGCTTCAGGGAAGGAAAAAACTATCCAGCAAGCATTTCTCAGGAAAAAAATGAAAGAGCATTTTTCAACAAGGCATATAGTGTTTGTGTAAAGCAACTACAGGATATTGCAGATGATGCAATTACAAAATGCATTGATAAAACAAACCAGAAACATTTGCCTCTACATGCAGAGTTTTCAATACAGTCTATAGTTTAGCAAAAAGCAGCAGGCCATTTTCTGATGTTGAAGATGAGATTGAGTTGACATGAGTGCTGGACTTCATTCTCGCAAAACTGCTGTGAAAATAGTTGATCACATTGCAAAGGAGATAAAAAATGAAATATTTACCACAATTATTGAACAAAATTTAAAAATCTGTGTCATTGTGGATGAAGCTTCAACCATATCTAGAAGCCTGTGTTTATAATTTTTTTGAAGATTGAAGATTGTGATCTATCACCAACAATTTTCTTTGATTTGGTCGAATTGGAAGGACAGGGAGCAGAAACAATATACGCATCTTTGTTAAAGAGTTTGCGCGATGGTGGATTTGATAATGAACATTTGAGAAATAATTTGATTGCTTTCTGTTCAGATGGGGCAAGTGTAATGCATGGCTGCAATTCTGGGGTAGGAATTAGACTTAAAAATGATTTTCCTAACATTGTCATTTGGCATTGTTTAAATCATCGTTTGCAACTTGTTTTTGATGATTCTGTCAATGATATAAAACAAGAGAATCACTTCAAAATATTCATGGATAAAAACTATACACAATCAAACAAAAACCAAATGCAACTCTTCAAAATTTCAGAAGAACTTGGACAACAAATTCTGAAGATAGGTAGAGTTCTGGGACCAAGATGGGCTGCTTGCAGTCTAAGATCTGAACTTGCTGTGTGGCGTGCTTATCCAGCATTGTACAAATATTTCTCTAGTGAGACAAAACATTCAGGGATAGGTGCTCGTCTTTGCGACAAGCATTACTTTCTAATGCCCTTCAAGCTAGAAGTCTAACTTTGCCAAGAACTGAAAAACTAATAAAAAGGTCCATAAGGCAACTTTTGAAAAGGAAATTGATGTCAGAGTTGCTTCAGATGCCTTCAAGGATATTCAGTTTGTTGAAGACAACAAAGTTGTTAGCCTTCCTCGTCAAAAGCTACCGGAGGCAGTGATAGAAAATATGAAAAACAGGTTGATGAACTGTGATCATTTAACATCAAAGAACAATGAACAAGAAAATGACAACAAAATTCATGAACTGATAAACTTGCTTGAGCCAAATTCGTGGAACACTGAGGAAGTTGTTGTATCCTGGAAAGCTGCCGAAGAAAAACTGAGTGAATTCAGCGAAGTTTTCCACCATGAAATCAGCATTAATGATTTCCGTGACTATGTGGAAAATGTCCTACAAAATTCCCACAACTCTGTGATTCCTCAAAGTGTACAAAAGCCTAAAAATATTGTCAGTACTATTGCTGTCAGTTCTGCAGAGGCAGAAAGAGGTTTTTCAAGAATGAATATTATATATTCAGATAAAAGCCGCCGCCTTACAGTTGAGAATGTAGCAAACCTTATGACAATTAATCTGATTGGACTCATGGGATGGCCACTCCTTCGGTCAAAACATGGCTTAGAAAAAACCACTCTGCTGGTGACAATCCAGTGGCTATTTGGAAATTTTTAAAGTGAAAGATTACAAATGTTAAATTAATCAAAGACTCAGGTAAAGAATTTTGTTATTATTTTTTGTGCCAAGATGGTAACATTCAATGGAAATGCAGCTAACACTACAGTAAAGTATTTTTATTTTCACCTAGCTCAGAAAACTGAAGAATACATAAAATTTATAAACAGTAATATGCATAATTAATAATAATAATAATAATAGTAATAATAATTCAAAAAGCACGAACAATCAAACATGTATATACATGGATATATCTTCTCATTAACTATATAGTCTAATATAGAGTCTCTTGGATGTTATTGTAGTGAAGCCGTAACCATTGTTTAGACATTTTTTTTTAATTTGGGAAACAATTATAACTAATAATTTGATTTGCTAACCTGTAGAAGGCGGCAGCCCAAAGATCAGCCTTTGGACCTGTTGTGTTTAGCCACGTGTAGCCACTTTGTGATGGCTAGAACCACCTAGCCAGGGCGGATATTTCGCCATTGCGACCCTGGTGACTGGCGACAGACGAAATACCGGGAAAAGGCCGTGTTAGCCTACATGCCGGCTCCGTGCGACACAGACAGGTAGACAGACAGGTAGACAGACAACTCACCGATTCCGAAATTTCTCGGTCGCTTCTCGATCAACGGGTCCACCGATCTCCGCGGCGGCCGCTTCTTCGTCGTGATGATCTCCGGCAGCGGGGCCGGCGGTTTGGGCTGTCAGGGGATAGAACACGAGACTTTAGCGTGAGAAATCCACTTCCATCGAGCAGAACAATCAACGGCCGAGAAACTTCAAAAGAACGACAGATCTCCCCGTAAAAGCCGGCGATGGGACGGGATAATCCAGCGAGGAGGAGAACGAAAGACACACTCACCATGTTGGCGGGCAGCGAGAAGAGGACGAGAGCAGCCTCGATCTCGTATCCCCCCTGTCACTTCCGGCTGCTTCCTGCGGTGAGCTTCAAAATGTAATCCTGTACTTGGTACGAACTACGAATATCTTGTTGCTAAGTTGTTTCATTTTCTTTTCTTTTTTTTTAATTCAAAAGCAGCTATTGAGTTAAAATATTTCTTTTAATTTTGACAGTGGTGGTCGTAATGACGGAAACACGTGTAGGGGTAGTGGAGTGGTGGTGCTCGACCCGATCGGGTGGTGGCTACTATGGCTATTAGCGAGTGTTACAGTCAGTCAAATACCTAACTCCAGACCGCGTGACACTAGCGATATAACTCCCCCTCCCCCCCCCCCCCCCCCTCGGTCCTACAACAACCGGTCCAGTTTCTCTAAAAATCGTTTCATGCTTCATTGTTCTGGTTAGCACATAGACGGTGGTGATGGTGATGGTGATGATGATGATGATGGTGATGGTGATGATGATGGTGATGGTGATGATGATGAATGACGGTGATGATGATGATGTGATGATGATGATGATGATGACGGTGATGGTGATGATGATGACGGTGACAGTGATGGTGATGATGATGATGGTGACGGTGATGATGATGATGACGGTGATGACGATGATGGTGACGGTGATGACGGTGATGGTGATATGAGGATGATGATGATCGGTGTGATGATGATGATGGTGACGGTGATGGTGATGATGATGACGGTGGTGACGGTGACAGTGATGGTGTGATGATGGTGACGGTGATGACGGTGACGGTGATCACGGTGATCACGGTGACGGTGATGACGATGATGGTGATGCTGGGTATTGCCATCCATCGCCGGTCAAGAAGACGGATGTATTGCGACACTTTCCATTGTTTTCAAAAAACCTCTCTTATAAGACAAAGAATTACACCGTTTGAATTATAATCAAAACATTTGTAAAAAATCATTGAAAAATCCTTTCTTAGAATTACGCTTCATATCTGACATCCCACAGGTTATGTGGTATATTGGTACATCTTAAAAATGTTCAGCAGTATGAGCAAGGAAACACTAGAGTTATCAGTATACAATATTATATTTTTGCTAGAGGGTATAGCTATATTGAATATTAGAAAACAATGGACTATAGACACAGTAACGCATGTCCACACCAGAAACAAACTATTGCTGTGCATTTTTGTGATCTGAGCATGAGTTGCTTTTAGAAGTTTAATGTCTTCAAAGTCGGTGTCATCAACATTCTCTCTTTCTGTGAAAACAAGCAACGTATTCTGTATTTTGGATGGCTGACAACAAGAAAATTTTACCTCAATAGTATCTTTTATTCAGCTTTTGCAAAATCACTTCAATGTAATGAGAAACTGCCTTTTTTGGAAGTGTACTTTAGTACAACTAAGTCAACCTTCATATCTTTCAATATTTCAGGTTCGCTTCATAGATTTTAGGTTCATATCTTTCTTCAGAATTGTCTGCGATCATCTACTATGCAAAGTTTCTTCTCATTAACTGTTTCTCATTGTTTCTTCAGGTGACCAAGCATGGGTCTTGTGTTCTAATGCAAACCATTTTGTTGCTATCACTGGAACCTATAGACCTCTCCTTCCAAGAGTGGGGGACATACAAATCCAGAAATAATTTGGCTTGGGGTAAAATATACTTTACTTAGATATAATTTACCATTAAGATGTTAATATAATGAGGTATAAACAGATTTTATCCTAGACTGTGAAAAAGTACTCAAACTGTTAAAAAAACATAATTGTTTAAATTTCTACAGCGGTAATATGTTCACCCTGAATATGAAATGTATCCCTCAGTAAAATTCTGACCTGATGTTGATAAGTTGAATTCCCTGTCTCAAAAATAGCTGCCAGAGAGGGTGTCCAAAAGCAACCCAGCTTCTTCTGCTAGTACTTAGTACTAATAAGTTAATGATAGTAATGGGTAATTGATTTCAAATTGAACTGATGTATATTGGTAACAGTGGAGTAAACAGCTTTCTTTCACTGCTGCAATGTTTGTTGTGACTACCTGAAAAATTTTAAATTCTAATGAATTTTTTGAAATTATAAAGACCAATTTTAGTTTTAAAAAATAGCAAACAAACCATTTAACTTTAAACATGTTTAACTTGATAACAGTAATCTAAATTATTTAATAAATGTGCTACATATCTTGCTGAGATAAGTTTTAAAAAATCTATTTTTGATTATCTATTTCTATTTTTTCTTTTTATTTTGCATAAATTCTTATTCATATGCTGGAATAAAGCTGATGTCAGGGTATTCATCATCTTAACATAAATTTTGTTTTTTAATGTTAAAAATATTTTTATGAATAATATTTAAATAACCTTATCACAGAATTATTATGAAAAAACAAATGTGTTGCCTCAAGATATGCTTTTATTACTTCCCATGTAATTGCTTTGCTTGCAATATATATGTGTGGTGGTTTATGTGCATGCACATGTGGTATGGGACATCTAATTGCAATCATGCAGCATTTTACAGAAAACTGTAAAAATATGTTTGATTTTGATGAATGACATTAATACTATTCATTTAATCATGTACATCAATAATTACTGGTGCAGGACAAAATTTTGTAATACATGTAGTTCATTTTTTATTCAAGTGTGTAATGATGTAAACTACAGAAAGAAATGAAATAGTTGACTAGTTCCTCAAGCAAGCAGCAATGTTTGCTCAAGAAGAAAAAGTATTACACCGTAAAATTTTGGTCTCATCTCAAACTAGTGCTGTCCATTTCTTTTGTTTCAAATGGAACAATAAAGAAAATCTAATAAGTTTGTTAAACTGACTGTGGAACAGCTTCTCTGAGGGTGTAAAGAATGGATACTTTTTCAAAATCATACTTATTAATGTAAGACTTTATAAATCCATCTGAAGAAAGAAAAAATTCAAACTTACTCATGTGATTTCTTTCTAATGGCTATATTGAATTTTTAAGAAAGATTGTTAAAGATAATCAGTTCCATTATCTTTCTGGGTAGACAGTAGATAAACTTGGTAGCTTTATCAACCTCATCAGTGGGATTTCTCTTTTGAAATTTTAAACATCAGGTAGAAGAAAGCAGAGAGTCTGATTTATGATTATTCTACTTGATTTAATTTTCTTTTGGCAGTTTGTGTTGGAAAAACTTAATGGAGTGAAAGACGAGGGAGAAAATGTCTCAAAGGGGTGCACTTTCACAGAGCAAAGAAGCGTTGCTCAGATCCTACACAAAAAGGCTGAAGGACGATGTGAAATCTATGGTTGAGAACTTCAAAGAGATTATCAAACTAGCCAGAGTGGGTGTTCTTTTAATGATGCTTCTTCTGGGCTGTGCTGGTCTTGTTTAACATTACACCATCATATTTATCATATACATTCTTTTTTATATTAAACTACATGGCATATTGAAAAGGCAATGAAGGGAATATAGTTAAAATAAACAAAAGTACATGTGAGAAACAGTGACCAGATAGAGCACCGAAAGGGAAGAAATGAGCAGACCTAGTAGCTCAGACTTCAGAGAAGTGCATTTTTAATGATGGAAAGAAACAAAACAACTTGTTAACAGAAATAATTAATTTTGTTGAAAAGAACAGCTACTGATATGCAAAATAGAACTTTTTTACTCTAAACATCTACAAATTTGCACCATTTCACACCAAAACAGTCCCCAAGACTACACGCTGATGAGGGTGACAGAAAGATTCCTCAAACACAGATTCTCTAATTAGTTTTAACTGGGTGGCGGGAAATGCCCAAACTAGTAGTTTCTACAGGTAGGATACCACCAATAACTTTCCATTCCTATCCACATGAAATGTGTCTTGGCTATGTCCCCACACGACTAAAAAGTCTTCGATCAGAAAGCTGTAGCACAGTTTTCTTGTACACACTGTATTCTTACTGAAGTATACAGACCAACAGTTTTGACATCTAATTAATCAAAACTACCCTTGGGGGATAGAAATTTGATTTTTGGAAAAGAAATAACGATCTAATCCATCAGGTTTAAAACATTTTTTATGATGTAAGTGCAGATAAATTGTAAATAATTTGAGCAGCTGTTTTTATTTTTTACTTTAAATTTTAGTGAATGAAAACCCTAAAAAGAAAGTATTAGATAAATAGTCTGAATCAACCAGCAAAGCGACATCATATGACTTGTAGAGTACCAAAGTACAACATAATATGGGAAACTGTTTTTTTTAAATAGAGATCGGTTAAGCTGTTTCATTGTGAAATGGAACATCATCTTATTTTGAAAGCAAAGGTGTTTTTTTAATGCTTTTTGATCTGGTGATTATGCTTAGCACAGCACATACTTTTGTTTATTTTAAGGTTATCTTCCTAACTTCTCAGTCAACGAAGGAATTTTTTAGATTTTGTTTTATCATCAACTTGTTTGGTAGAATTGACAAACTTTCCTTTCTTTCACCATCATAAGGATTAATTCTAGTGTGTTTGTTCACCACTGATTAAAAGTAATCTTGTTCTTTAACCCTCCTTATACCACCAATTTCTACCTTCATTATGAAGCTCTAGTTAGTACTCATGCTGAATCAGCCGTACATTTAGTCAACGCATTCATAATGCAAAATGTGTGTGGGGGGGGTTGGACTGGTACAGATCTGTCGTTACAAAGGACTATTAATGGAGTAGATATGGTGTCACAGCTCCTGTGGCTCCAACTGTGCTGAGTAATGCAGATTTTAAAAATATCGGGGTGCCAATGCACCTAATGTGGTATACAGAGGGTTAATAAACATTTTAAAGTTTGCAGAGATTTGCTAGAATTAGTTTTAAAAATAAGAATACATTTGAAATAAGCTTGGACATTTTTTTTGTTGTTGTTATTTGCTCAGTAAAGTGTAAAATGCAATTTAACACTAAAAATATAAAAGTTTTCATTTTCAAAGACAAAATTATTACTTAATGACATAACTGCATAATTAGAAAGTGGACCTGTGGGCTATTATCACCAAAAGTCTTAAGTGATGAACAATCAGTTGCAAATGCTACCAAAACTTCTAAAAAATGGTAGAAATAATTAGCAAAGCCCTCAAAACATCAAACCAGAGATGTTCCATTATTTTTAAAGCCCTTGTTTCTTTGTACCCTGAATACCCTGGGAGTTCATATTTAAGAAAAAATTGTAAAATATTACAAAGAGCTCAGCGTAGATTCACTAGAATGTTCCCAGGCTTTAGAACGTGTTGGGAGGTTAAAACTGATAGATTTTCATAGCTTGGTTATTAGGTGTTTGAGAGATCTAATTAGAGTTTGAATGTGTAGACAAGCTACAGAGGCTGTAATTATAAACTGGCTTAAGTGTTAGCAAGGCTTGATGTTGGAATAATTTTTTTGCCAGTAGAATTATAAACCATAATCTAAACAAGCAAAAAACAAAAATAATGGCTAAAATTACAGTCTCACTTCTTTGCTGGGCATATGTTGTGGTTTACTAATAGACCCTTTTGGAGTCTGATCAATAAAATTAAAAACTCCTCGTTTTGAAGATTGATATATAAGTATTTGATATTTTTTAAAAGATGTATTTTAATTGTTTAGGTTGAAGATGATTCAGAGTTGAATAAAGCAACACAGTGTGAACAGGTTCAGTATGAAATGCAAGTTCGATCAGCTAACATTGTGAGTTGGTTTACAAATCATTTCTGTGTTGAATTAAAGAAATAACTCTGCTCCAGATATATTGCATTGTGCTTCTGCATTTGGTGCTGAGTTTTTATATGCATAGCTTCCATACTTCAATCTTAATATATTCAGTGGCTATACCCCAACTGAATGGTGTATTATTTAAGCTCATTGAGGATGCAAAGCACTTTTTAATGAAAGATTTTTACAAAAAGACTTGAAGTTTTGAGAGCATTATCTTCTTTAGTTTTATGTTTGAGAAAAGATCTTAAAAATTTTAAAATTTAAATGCCTCTATAGGTTCTTCCCTCAGACATAGACTAGAGTATATACATGTATAGATAGATAATTCTCCAACCACCACCATATTCATTACTAACAAGTCTGTATTTTTATAACTATGTACAAAGACAGGATTTAAAACAAACTGTCCATTCATTTATTTTCTTGGGGTGTCCCCTGAATATCTGATATAAACTGTTTTGTCTTTATTAGCAGCTCTCAAATAAAGTAAAAAAAAGAAGAAGAAAGGAACATGAAAAAATGTCATAAGAAATTAGTACATATTAAGTGTACCAAGCTGGAATTGGTATTTATTAGAATGTGTTACAGTGTTTTAAAAAAAAGAACCAACAACAAAGTACCTGAATGGTATAAGATCTTCAGTTGATCCTTGTCAATGAGAATGTGAAATAGAAAAGGTAGGCATTGAAGATAAATATTTTGAATTTGAATTATAGCTTCATGGCTGAATTCAGTTGAATGACTAGAGAATTACAAATTATTCAGGTGTAGATTTTAATCAAAATCTTGATTGTAATTATTATCCATTTTAGAGTACACCATGAATTGCAAATATTACATTTTTTCATAAACTGATATTTAAAAAAATTTACAATAACTTATAGCAATATAACTGGGGATCTGTTACTATGTATCTTAAAACCTCTTGAATCTTGTTTTTACAAGGTCTTGCAAGTTTTGTGTAGAAAAGGAAATGAGAAATTAGAATAAGTCATACTACACCTATATAAAAGAATAACTTTATATACACAAGTAAGATCAGACTGAATCTGCATATGATTTTTTGTACAACAGGAATTAAGCTAAGTGCCCTTTTCTCCAAAAACATTGTCAACTCGGTTTACACTTTAATCAGACACGAGCAAGCCAACGTGGACTGGAGAGAATAGTAAATCTATCTCAGCCATAGTATTATATCCTTGTTCTGTGAAACAAAGAACGTGCAATTTCCTAAATGTCTGAATTGTAGTGTTTTGTTTTTTATCACTGACTGTTACCATGTTACCACATTTGGCAGCTAGAACTCAGCCAATAAAAATGTTTTTGTTTTGTTTTTTAATGATAAGTATTCTCCATAGACTACCGAATTAGTTCAGTATTTTGTTAATGTGCTAGCAAATAAAAAAAAATCTAGAAGAAAACACCTTATCTGATAGATGTAGTTTCTCTTATACACCAAACCTTGTGAGAAACTGGTTAAAATTTCTTTTCTGGGGAAACAAAGTCTTAAAATGCATAGCAGAACTGTAGTTGCAGACATTACAGCAAAGAGAGCTTGTGCCTATGATTTTCCCTTGGATGTCGTGTAAAGCAGAACTGCAGATAGTGATGTGTTTTGTTATTTCAGGTGCGTGCTGGGGAGTCTCTGATGAAGCTTGTGTCTGACTTGAAGCAGTTCCTCATTCTAAACGATTTCCCTTCAGTAAATGAATTCATTGCTCAAAAGACGAAGCTATACAAACAAAAACAGAATGAGCTGGATAATAAACTGCTAGCGCTGCGTGATGATATGGCCTCAGAACTGTATGAACTGGAGGACGAATATTATTCGTGTGTTTACAAATGATGCCAAATTGGGAGAAAATCTGCACATTGACATTGGAGCCACAGCATGAGCTGATCAAAGGTGATCATTATATAATTTAATAACTCATGCATTTAATGACAGTTACTAAAGATGGAATTTATGAGCACAGTTTTTTTTTATAAACAAAGAAACTTTATCATCAGAGTATTGCAGACTAATTAATATTAGAGATAGATGAATGAATTCAGTTAGTTTTTTTAAAGTAATTTTTTGTTGTTTGTACTAAACTGCTGAAATAACTAACATTTAAAAAATAAATGCAGTAGTTTAAAAATATGTATAAATTGTTTAAAATGTGTTTGTGTGTTAACAGCAGTCTCTGGTGCTTCGTTTTAATTGAGTTCAGTTTCACACTCTGGTTTCTGGTCATCTACCAAGTTAGCCTTGTCAAACTCAATCAGTGTCAGACTTTGATTTCTTCTCCTCCTCTTGCTTTATTGAATCAGCACCATCCTCGACTTCACTTTCAGACTTTTCTTTCAAATCTTCCTTGCTTGGCTCTCCTTTTGGTTGTATTTATTTTAAGTTGTTCTAATTTCCTTATTGAAGCCATACATTGTTCACCTATAACCTTGAAAGAAAGCAAATCAGTAACTGACAAGAACTTTCACATTGAAGATGAAAGGCTCAACATTTATTTTCACATATGTGAAAGATGCATATGACAATACATTTATGATAATTCAAAATGATTTTTGGTTAATAATTCTAAAAATATGCTATTCAAAAATATTTGTGTAAATTGTCTTCTTCACTGTTGTGATGCTAAAAAGCAAAATGTCTAAGCTATTGGAATTAGAAAGAATTAAGAATGAGATGAAAGGAATAATAAATTCACTCAAGATTTACTTAACAGTCAAAATTTAGTAAAAGAAAATTTATCATGTTTATGTGGATACATTATTGCATTGAGAATTACAGAAATTTACAATGTTAAATGTAAAAGTTACTATTTAACAATTTTGAATTGGCAAGAGTCAAATGGATTAGTTAATAATCCACAGTTGCTGTTTTGTAATTTCTAATAATTTGTGGCAAACTTGGTAGAATAAGTATCTCAGCTTTCTCTCAATGTTGTTCAATGCATTTAGTGACATGATAACTGGTATTCATACATCTTAAAGTAACACAGTCTTTAGCTACCTCTGGCTTGGGATACAGTAGTGCACCTGCATCTTATACCGTCCACCAGATTTGTGAGGGTGCATTCACTTCTGTCAAGGCTAGATGCATTTCCAGAATGTTCCCAGAAGTACACGGCTATTGTCCGATGTTCCTATAAAGCTCATTCCAGACAAGTTCTATAGGGTTTAGGTTGGGAGGAATGAACAAGCCAAGAAAGACATTGGATATTTTCCTCTTGATGATGGTTCACAACTATTCTTGTATGATAGGCCTTTGTTTTATTGTTCATGAAGGCAAATGTATTACTATAACTTCATAAAAATAGCATAAGAGAACTGATGACCTCATCCATGTAGTGCTGATGTGTGGCAATTCTATCAAAGAGAATCGGCTTGCTGTTGTGATCACATGGTGTAGCATGCAAGACTAGAACACTGGCGTTCCCAAACGGTCTCTCTCTAACATGTTACAGCCAGCATTACATTGGTTTGGCTTCTGCCAAACATGTAAATGATCATCAACAAAGTGAAGGTTGGACCTATTCTCCTCAGAGAAGAGAACCTGGCTTTAGTCTGCCAAAGGTCAGCATAAATGAGACCTAACCTCCACCCTCATCCAGCAGTGTGCTGGTGTTAGGGATATGTAAGACACTGGGTATCTAGCATAAAGATTAGCAGTGTGTAGCTGATTTCTTAGTCTGTTCAGAAATAGGGTTCCACAGACATTCGACAATTTGGTCTGTATGAGAGAGAATTTCATCTTTATTGCTGCATGTCTGTTATTTTATTCAAGAAAACTCCAAAGAAACCTTCCTAATTATTTGATCTGTACTATTTTACTTTGATTTTCGCATTAATAATAGATAAGGCTGTAAATTTAAAATATTGTACTTTAGATGAAGAGTGTTGCCAAAACAAACCTCCACAAAAACACGGGTGATGAGGTATTTTATAAAAAAGAAAACAATATACTTCTATTTAAAGACTACTTACCTTGTTTTCTTTATGTTCGTTCAGTATTTCCTCAAGGTTAAGATCTTTCATTTCATCCAAAATGAATTCTGTCTATAGTAGCACAAGCAGTGGCCAGTTTTCTACTATATAAGAAATTTATGAAAATATGGATATTACAAATGTTAATAGAATGTTAGAGCAGTTCTTGGATGATGTGTGTATGGCCTGAGCTTGTGGAGACTTATTGTAACCTAGTGTCATGATCTCTTTTTTCTGAACACAATAGGAGATATTGTTTTAACAATACACTTGTAAAATTTCTCCTCATAAACTAATTTTCTCTCTCTATTTTACTTTTTCTATGTAGATTTTTGTTTTTCGTTCCCAAATTAATTTATTGATTTCTTCACAAAGAAACAGCAGCTAAATGTCTGCTGTATAAATGGCTTTATCTTTCATCTGTCCTGAAGCCCGATAGAATGGAATAAACAACAAAGACGAGGCATTGCAATGTCTGTCCTTAGTGGGGACCTTTTAAACTAAAAGTTAAGAAGTGACTGAATTTTTACACAAAATTCTGGCTACCTTCAAGCATGTGCCTCCTATTATAACTGATTTCTAAACCCAAATAAGTTGTGAAAAGAATAGCAAATTAAAGACTTGGTTGGTTAGGGGTTTTTTGGGGGGGTTTTGTCGTGTATCACCTCATTAAATTGAAAATAAGTGAGTTGTTACTGGGGAACTTATCTGTTTGTGATCAGAGATATTAGTCTGATTCCATATGATAACCAACATTTATTTTGTGGTGAAAAGGGATACGGTAATAATTCATTGTTGGAACTTCCAGAAAAGTTAGCTGGGCCTATGCAAAAGCAAAACAACAACATTGCTTCATCGCTCTCTCAACCACGAATGCTGTAAGAAAAGCTTCAAGCATATGAACATTGCGATCTACACGAAAGCCTCATTAGTGACAAGTCCATGCAAATCTACCTGTCAAGCATGCCATCTTGTTTTTTCTTTTACTGAATTAATATTAAATGAAAAGCAGTCTCTGTGTCTATGAAATTTTAAAATCAAACCTGTGCATACCATCATGTTCAGCAATGCTTGCCAAAGTCATGCAGCAGTTATTCACAATCTTTGCATCTCTCATGAAAGCATCGAAAATATGCACTAATAAACATGAGAGTTCATTCTCAGAGAATTGTGTCATCACATCATCTGTTTTAAAATCAGAAACTGTCAACAGTAATAGTTAATTTCATTGGTGCTGTTTGTTTATCTAAGGTTGCTTTTATGCCACCTGTAACACAACGAACTAGACGGAAGGGGTACCCAGTGCTGCATCGGGAAAAAATGGCTTCAGGCTAACGTGCAGTAGTTTGAAACACTTCAGAATCTGGGAAAGATCTACACCCAAAATTTGGAGCGTCTCATGCTACAGTTTGGCTATGAAAAGAGTAAGAAACGAATGCACAAACACTTGAAGATTTATATATTGATAATTTGAAGTATTATGCTAAAATCAATTTTATTTGTGATCTTGCAAGCATTCATAATCATTCTAGAATGCTCTGCCCTCCAACAAACCTTAGAGAAAGAATGTTGCAGTACACCAACTAAACTGACAGTAAGCAGAGTTGCCACATTTTTCTCTCAATATCTGGCCAGGCAATGTATCTATTTAACCCTTCACACACACTATTTACCAAAACATTTTGTGTTTAGCTGTGGAAGGAAGCTCACATGACCGGTGAAGAAATGAGAGAAGAAGCCGTGTCAGGGAGGTACACCAAATCTAGCTGACCCTGACCAGGGATTGAACTCTGGCTCTCAGCCTCATGAGTCCACTAGCCTAACCACTGCCTGCCTGTGAATGGCCTCTCAGCACGTGGCCTCATGTTTTTTCTGTCATAACCTGGCTTTTGACAATCGTTCTGCAATAAGGCTGCCATAACCACCAGTAACGTTATTGTTGTGAGACTTTCTGCAGCTTCACATTGGTCAGCGCTACAGGTTTATTTTTAGCATATTTTGGATAATTATGACTTTGTTCAAGTCAGGCTGTGAACAATGGCTTTTGTGCCCAGTTTTAGGAAACGAGACTGAAGCAGACTACCTGAGATATTACTACATTACTAAAAGAAAGCTTAAAATAATCTAGCTTGCTTTGATTCTTAAAAAGTTTGTAAACACATCATCTTGTTCTTGTGAGAGCAAAAAAGTGCAACTTGTCTGCCTTTACCTTATCTTTCAGAATTTTAAAACTTTCCATTAGATCGCCAAATAATCTGCAATATGCCAGAATGTCATGTTTCAGTTTTGCTAAATGTTAGAGAATAAATCTGAAATCAATTTAGTAAAATACCTTTAAATACTGCTGCCAACACCCTTAACAAGTGGGTACCAGGCTTGCGCCACATACCATGTACGCATTACAGACACTGCTGGTAGTCAGTTTCAGTATGTTTAGAGATGCCTACTGAGCACTTCTCTGAAATTAACTCTTTCACAAGAGAATTAATGCAGAACTGTAAACAGAGAATTTTCAAATTTACAAAGTCCCTTTCAACTTTTAAATGAGAAGTTCCTAGATCTCCAGACACTAGTATGCATCACTAATTATAACAAATTTCATGATCTATTTAGTTTTATCGCTGAGAAAAGATGGAATAAAATTCTTTCACTCCAAAACCCACAGTTATACATAAATAGAAAACAAAGATTTTTAAAAAATTAATTACCATTGACTGATAGATTTCATAGGGTTGATAATTCAGCTTGGTAAATGTCCATTGTTTGTGTGTCTCCAATAGTTTAATGATGTAGTGAACACCTCCAGCTTCCCTACATGCTCTGATGCACTTGCTAGGATGAAACAAAAAGCCACTGTGAAGAAATTAATATTACAAGATTATAAAAAACACCTATTATTCTCTAAATTATGACATCTAATTCCTACTGGTCCCATTAGGCGATACATTTTCTCCCCTCAAAGTGACTTCATCACTTACATAATTCTCTGCAGGTATTTCCAGTTGCATTTCTAGTTCATTTAATAATTTTAGTGCTATTCTTCTACACCTGTGATGGCTTTTCACTTATTGGCAGCTTTTGGACAATCACAACTTCTGTTGGCAACTAGTAGTTTTAGGTTGCTAATAAGCATCTATTGTATCTAGAAAAAAACTTTTTTGTTGGGAGGGAGTGTACTTTTCTTCCTCATTTCTATCTGAGTTGTGCTTTGGGCCTCTCAGCTATTCTAGGCAGCAAGTTTTAGGGGTTCAAGTTGATAGAAAATGAAATTTAAATGAACATGTTGAAGAATCAATATTATTTTAAAAATTGGTTGCAAACACAATTCTGTAGATTATACAATAACATCTAACCAAGGAATTGGAATGTAACTACGCATGGAAACAGTTATCCAGTGATGGCTGCCAGTTATAACAAGTAGACAATCACTACAGATCAAAGGTTCTGACAGTCGGTGGCATTCCAGGTTTAAGTCAAAAGCATTTTTCTCCCTGACCTATCTCAGTTTATGCCTTTCCTTGAGGGAAACTTTTGCACATCTTATTTTAGGGTGCAAATAATAAGCATAAGATTTTGTGTAAAGACACCAAATCTGTTTTATTAATTGATACTGGGACAAAACCTGTTGTTGAGGAATGAATATTGATGAAAGTGAAAGACTAAGAATGAATTAGAACTAAGTAAATTGTCAGGCTCTTTCGAAAAGTTTTTAAAAAAAGACAAGTGCGCCTGCATGCAATAGTGAACAGGAGCTTGCTGTACTGTGGCTGAAAGACGGCATCACAAACTTGTCTAGGTTATCCTAACACCTCGTGCTGACCCTGCCCACAGACAAAACATTTCATACATACACTGTTCTCGAGCCCAAACAAGAACAGTGTTCTAATCAAAATGTTTGTTTGTTTATCCTTTCAGATTATTCACGATACATACCTACAAGTTCTGATGACATTTGCATGTCTCCGCTTATCTGACACATCACTGAGCTGTAGCAAGGAGTCTGTGTAGTATAGCTGCTCCTGTATCACGTTCTAGAAATGACATCATGTCAATCTTTGGACGATTCAGAAATGGGTGACAGGGACCAATTATATGAGACAACAAATTATAAATATTTGATGTGCTAAAGTTATCCATTCATTCCTTCAGATTTAAAGATGTACAGATATTATATTGAATTATAATAGTAGTAGGACCTAATTTTATGCAAATTTAGTAATAAAAGCTGCAATCATTGCAGTGGAGTGTGCTTAGCACGACAATAGATAACAGGTTTCTCATAGAGGTGTAAAGGTAATATCATCCATCGGTCAGAGTCACAGTGGAATAGACTTGACATGGTACTTAAGGATTTTCATCAGTTTACCATACATGTAGGCTGTGCTCAGTTAATACCACATTTAACAAATGCATAAGAACCATCTCGTTTCTCAATAATGGTGATGACCAGCTGTTAAACAATCCAAGCACTTTCCCTGGTATCAACATCAGTAAATGATATAGTCCAGCACAAAAATTGGTGACAGCTACATTTAAATTGTGGCACGTGGCGCCTCCCTCATTAATATAACCAATTTTAATGACGAATCCATATATCATTCCAACACTTGATGTGTTTTACATTACAAGAGAATAAACACCAACTCAACACAAATACTAACTAGTGTTTTTGGGCTGGGTGCAAACTGAATTAGTATAGAGGGGAACAAAAGGTGTTTGGCTAACCCTTTTTAAATGTTTTGCATTTTTGAGTGTAATTTTTAGTTTTTTATCACAATATTACATAACATGCTAAACCTTTTCTGGGTGGGAACCTCTTGTCTATTAGGCATTACTGAGAATTCCAAGATGGGTTACTTTTTAACCTGTTTTCCTGATTGTTGCTACTACTGACTGACTGAGTGGTAAATTTTGATTGTGAGAGATTCTCAGAAACTACAATCACTTTGAACAAGTATTGGTGACATTTTTGACAGAGAAAAGAAAAAGAAAAAATACTAAACCATATTCTTCCATCACAGATGGGACTAACAACTTTCCATATCTTCAAGGAAGCATCAACACACAACATTATCCCTATTGCATTCTGCAACTCAAGGTGACAGCTGCTGGACGGAATGACATTTAAAAAATGCATATAATAATCTTTCATTTCTTCTTTTGTGTTTCTATTTTACCACAGTCTCTGCACTTTCTAGACTTGAGAGGATCAACATGTATGTATTATCATTCAAACATAAAGACACAGACTGCCAGCAGGTGAGCAACTAAAGAATTGGTCCACATAACTAACAACTATTTAAATAGAATGACAATGCTTTGGTCAATGAGGCTGTTGGTTTCACAGTGTCATCTTTACTTCTGCATTTAACAATCTCCCCCCCCCACAGAACTTTTTTTAAAAAATTCACATAATTAAGAGTGAGAGAAGAACCAACCATGAATGCTTTGTGGTTACAGAGATTCCACTGCATCCAGGAACTCAAACTGCCCCTGTTGCTAAGAGTGGTTATGTTCAAAGGTAAAGTCCTGGCAGCCATTTTGCGTACTCAGTAGCACCATGGGCAAACCTACAAGTAAAAGAATGGCAATAAACACATTTGTTCCTTTCCTACACCTCACCTTTAGTGCAAATTTGGATAGAATTCAACTGTATTATGGCAAAAAAAAAAACATTTAAGAGTCAGCTTTTTGAAAATTAATTCCAACTTTTTTTTTCTTGTAGAGTTATGCCTACAATAGAAACAAGCACTGACGAGTGAGCACAGTACCATGGCTGTCCACTATGAACTATTGCCAGTCCTGCACAATATGGCAAATGGCACTTCTGTCTTCAGCTGGGAAATCCCTCCTAGAGCTCATTCCTCCAGATGTGGGAGGAAACATATGGGGCTGACTGGCAAAGGTGTTTTAAATCCTTTTTGCATGTGATTCCTTCCAGTGGATTCGATCCTGGTCAGTTGAGATTGGATGCAGGTAAGGGATGATTGGTTCCTTGTTTGAAAAGTTTCCATAGTTGGGTGTTTAATATGTTGAGGATGGTACATTTTTTACAGTAGCTTCTGGAGGAGGGGGGGATTGGTACCCCTGTGTAGAAAACAGCAGAGTCTGGGAAGGCGAGCGCATCCCCGCGTCGGTTTTGGTGAAGGTTTCCTTGCTGTTTGCCGATGATCAGTCTTTAGACCAAAATGGATGATGATGTTCTGTGGTTTGTTTACGGTGAACGTTTTAATCCCAGGAACTGTGTCCGTGGTTCTATTAATATTAGATTATTGCCTTTAAATAACGATTTCCGCCTGCATGGAATGAATTCGCCACATTGTTTCTTGTGTGAATGTGGGGGGGTGGAGAAACTCCCTCTTCGATTGCCGTGCTCGTTGGTTCCTCAGTCTGTGGTGGGGTGGCTTGTCAGCTTGCAGGGAAGGAAGCAGGTGGCCTGGCTCGCTCTATGGATGCTCTACGTCGATTGTTGGCAGCCACTGAAGTAGTCTCCCTCGACAGGACGTCCCATGCCGAGCCCTCCCATCCATCCCTTTTTAAGTTGCAGGAGGCGGACTGAAACCTGGGCTGGTTCGTTGTACAGGAATTGCAGTAGAAGCGTTGTCTGGCTTGTCTGACTGCGCTATCCAGTTTTCCTTTGTTTGGTTGTTTAACAAGAGAATTTTGGATCTAACACATTTCCGAAGGTAATGTTCAATGGTCACCCTGTGGGTCGGTGTCATCCAGGATTTATCGACATCGTTCAGTTCGTGCATGATGTTGATGTTGGGCTGTGCTGGATGGATGCTCGCTGCCGCTGAATCTATAATCTCCTGAAGGAGAACTGGTACCAGACAGTTCGATATTTTTTTGAGATGTTGTTGAAGTCTGATGTAAGTGCATACTGAGACGCAGTTTGGTGTTATATGGATGGCTAGAAGACTTGTGGGAGCATTTGGCTAAGGACTTCCATTTAGAAGCAGGTCTGCCTATATATTTAATGGTTGGGTGATGGGGTGAGGAGAAGGCATAAGGGGTAGAGAGTTATATTCGATGCGTTGAAGTAACGGGAGAGATCAGAGAGAGAAAGCCATCAGCACTTCGCCACAGGTGTGCTACCGTCTCCAACTGCGCAGGTCTCAATAATCGGGTTAAAAAGATAAATAAATGGAAATAAAAATAAATAAATAATTCATTTAAAAGATGAGGTAAAATAGCAAATAAATGAATACTTGAAAAATAAAGCACGTTAGTTTCAATGAAATGATGTAGTTGATGACATTTGACCAAACTAAATTTTACGACCTAACGAGGCCCCAATCAAACTTCCTCCAGCTTCAGCAGACAGAACAGTGACCTCGCACAATGCGGAGATGAACAGTATTATTCATCCAGCTGGTGAATCCTATCAAACAGCTTCTAATATAACATTTCTTTTTTTAAAACTCAGCACTTTGCTCTGATCTTATTGTGCAAGGAGACACCACCAGACAAAGGTGTGAAAACATTCAGCAATCATTACAGACATTTTTATTGCCCTCATATGACCAGATGCGTCATGAATACAAGTCACTGCTCTAAAACCAGCATCTTATTTCTAACATTATTATTATTATTTCTAATGAACGGAGAGTGATGACAGAAATTCAATTCTATCCGAAGTATATCTATCATATGTTTTAGTCAAAAAATTAAATAAGGAACTAAAGAATAAGAAGGACCAATTTATAAATAAAGGGTTGGTACAAATGTATCACTATATGTATTGTCGCTCCCTTCTAGCAGACAGTCAACAAATATTATATCTACCTACAGTTTTCATTATGAATGAAGATCCACCTTTTAGGAACAATTTTACTAGTGGCATAACTATCTACTGGTCATTCATCTCTCTGTCTCCACCCATCCCTGGGGGAAAATCCAACTGAGTAGTGATTATGACAAAAATCAGAGAAGTTAATTCCATCAGTTGTTTTAGCCAGTTTGTTACAAAGCCCTCTATATCCATGTCAGAATCTTCCATCAATTTATAAGTGTAGAAATAATTGAAATATATTAATTAATTAATTGGTACAGAGGACATTGGTAAAACAACCACAAACACAATATTTAGTCAATCTCCCTTCTATAGCAGTTTTCTCCCTAATACGTTTACTGATTTCCATTTTCAGTTTGTCCGCACTGAGCTCAGTGTGGTCTGAAGGTCTTCTTTCTAAAAGCAGGTGTAAAACAATGGAAAATGGTTTCCTGCTACTTTATTAGCAGTAACAGAACTAATAAATGGATCTACATTTTGCACCATCATCAGGATTTAGTCCTGATGGCTGTTTTGAAGTAAAATGATTTCCTCTGCCATAGCCGTTTCTATTGGTGTGGGCTGTATGTGTGGCCTGCGCTTCTCGTGAACCCGCAGCAGGTTGGCTGCTGATGTTTCATGTTCTTTTGAAGTACACTGTACCAATGGGACTGCCAATAGGCTGCAAACTCAAAACCAAACCTGAGTACCGTTAGTTCAAGGTTCACTGAAGTTGACCAGTCAGGAACTAGCAAAACAATGCTGAAGACTTTTTTTTTAACCATAGTGAAACAAATTTAATTTTTTTTAAATTCAAAATTAGTTTCTCATACTTGAGATGACCATTCAGCCCACTTACCACAAATTGGGAAGAGTTAGCAGCCATGCCTTTGGAAATATTCCTGTAGTTTCCTGAGAGAAAACTTAGAATCTCTTTAGTTAATTATAAAATGTTTTCTTTACAGAAATCCATTTAGTTCAATGCTCAGCATCACTGCTTATGTCTGCTAATACAAAATAATTTAAATCCCAGCAGCCTAGCCATATAATAAATGAATGTCTGCGCTAGAACTAGAATTACAAAACTGAGGCGGCCATTTGCTGCTAAGAGAGAGAGAGAGAGAAAGAGAGAGAGATCCCTTCTTCATTTGACATCAATATATCAAATGTTAAGCTGGGATACAAACCACACAGAAAAGCGTGGGAAGACCAACGATATAGTGCATTAAATACACATTTTAGTAAGAATGATTGTGAAAAATGTTGTTTTCTAATTTTGTTGATAATAAATTTGCAAACCAAACGTGTTTGTGAATACAACAAAACAGTCAGCCATCTTTTTTTCAGTTCATCCTACCACATTCAGTCATGATGTTGTTTTTGATTATGTCCTCAATTGTTTGAACTGTAGATCAGATTTTTTTTTTACTCCACAATTCCCATTAATCCACATCAAATAAGACAGTTGCATGGCAGCTGCCAACTCAAAGGATGTATTCATGAAGGGCCACTGTTCTGCAGAGACATGAAAAAACAATTCAGTATTTAGGTAAGATTTCTAGATCAGCCAAAATGGCAATCACTGCAAGCTCCAAGTGTCTCTGACACTTTAATCTCAGCTTTGTCGTGATAGGTTAACATCTCAACAATATCAAAATACAACTGATTCTAACACAAGAAAAAAGGCATTTATTAGAGAGGTATATATGCTGTACATTTGGTTGTAGAAGTCAATGCTTCCAGAAATCTGCATTTCAACTCAAACTCCAAATCAACTTATTTATGGATGGAAATTGAAATCGATTTAACGAAAACATAAGAAAGTTATAAACTGTAAAACTGTTCATTTGAAACAGACTACAGAAATTACTGTCCGGAAGGTTTGCTGAGCGAGTGAGCAATTCACCTGGTCAGTGTGCTCACTGAAGATTGAAAAATTACTGAATCAATAATCTATCTTTTTCAATCCTAATTATGTATAGATACCCTTTACTTCATCTCACAATCATGGCAGCCTTTAACCCTTGGATGCAGCCCTGAATCCAAGAGATCCAGCATAATTTCTGTTTTCTAATAACTCTCTTTATAGATGCATTTGTCAACTTGGCTCTCCATGTATTTTTCTACAATGTTGTGGAAAATATTCATGAATTATAATTCTATAAAAAAATTATATTGGGACATTTCCACTTGGGAGCTGTTCGGAGACCCGATTTTCAAACCTGGTGTACAGACTCGCAATGCCTGTTGCAATATTTGAAGACATTCAGTTTCCTGAGGTTTGACCTCAAGAAAATTTCGTCTGAAAATGGACCTCATGGCAACTTTCAGATATGCATAGGATCTTTTTGTTGCCAGTGATTGTTTGACAGTAGATGAGCAGTTGATACAAGTTCACTCAGTATGCCAGTGATTGGATTGTCTACACTGGAAAACAGCCTATTGAAGAAGTCCAGAGAAATCCTGGATCAAGCATCGTGCAGTCAATTGGGGAATGCGAGTCACAACATAACAACAGACAATTTCTTCACAAGCATGCCCATTACTGAGGCACTACTTGAGAAAGGACTGGTACTTGTGGAGACGCTCTGCCAAAACAAGCCAGACATCTGCTTTGATGAAGGCTTCCAAGTTCCAAGAATTTCATAGTTCTGATTTTGGTTTCAAGACACAGCACCATGGTGAGTTATGTGCCCATGAAATATAAGGTGGTCATTTTGCTGAGCACAATGCATCATGACAAGGCAGTATATCAGAGCAAGAAGACAGAAAACAGAAATTATCAAGTACTACCATGAGACAAAAAGTGGCATCAACATGATGGACCAGATGAGTTGTACTCATTCCTGTAAATGACAATCAAGAAGGTGATCTACGGTACTGTGGTACGATGTTGTTGGTGTGGCCAGCCTGAATGCTTACCATTCTCTATACAGATCACAGCAGCACCGAGATTATGGAGAAGGTCCGGCACAAGTGATGCTTATTTCTAAAAGAGCTTGTGAGGGTACTTGTCACAACACACATGAGAAGTTGTTTGGAAGACAGTCCAAACCTTCCTAAAGCTGTTGTTGCCTCAACGGAGAAGCATGGTATAGCAATGAAAGAACACCAGCTGTATGTCCAGAAGCAAGGTCCACCAAAGAAGAGACGTGAATGCTGCCCTCTGAAGAAGGACCGCAAATGCTCCATGAAGTGTGCAAGGAGCACAGCCACAATGTGTGTGCCAACTTCCTGCAGTGAAGACGACTTATTTTTGTGTAAAAGACATAACTGGTGAAAAGCAATAAGAAATTAAGAAAAAATACAAATAACTAAATAATATAGAGCATTTGTTATACGGATTACTTTTTTCAATTTTTTAATTGAACTTTATCAATAAATATCTTTGTTATACATTTTAAATGTTTCTCTCTGGCCATCTATACAACATTTAACATATTGTTAAATAATGGGATCAATGAGTCATCTCTTTTTATGAAAATATACAAAAATACTAGTACGAATCTTCCAGACCCAACCACCGGAACAGTGTAGAGTATTTCAAGACTGCATCCTAGAGTTAAGCTGGAAGTTGTTAAGTTAGCTGAAAAAAAATGGTGGTAATATGGCCACACAGGAAATGCGATCTCAACAAGAAATGTCTTTAGAGACTGGTGTAAGGCAAAGAATATGTTATGTGTCTACAAAGTAAACCCAAAAGCAAATCACAGCTGCAGAGCCAGGTAGACTAACATTGAGGGTAAGTTGAGGGAATATGTACCAACCCAATGTGCTGCGTGTCATGGACTCAATACAGTACGGCTGAGACTAAAGGCTGTAAGTCACAAATGATGATTGCTGTCTTTACATTTCTCCCTGTCTTTCTTTTGCAGTTGTGTTGTACAGTATCCCACCATGGTAGTTTCCAAAATGTGTGTACCATATTATCCAATCAGAGAAAAGCTGAGCATGTTGCCTTCTATGTTGGAAAGTTTGTAAACTCCTCCAAATGTTGGATAACTTGAAACTTGATTGGAACTCAGCTGAATATCAACTCATGCTATCAAAAATGAAATTCTGGATTTGAGTGTGTTGAAATATCTCAAAATTAAAACATCAAAGGTAGGTAAAATTGACATGCTTGGCTTTCTAAAGTAGGCAACTGAACACAGAGCAAATGACACAGGATCACACGGTGATCACCGTCGTCATGCAGTGACTAAAAATAGACACCGGGCTCTTGATACCAGAACCGAAAATAATTGTATCACTACACAAACGCACAAATAACGCAGTCTAAAATGGTTATACCAACATACTCACTAATTTATAGGAACTATTTCTAAGAGTGTACATAATTTGTAACACCACACATGACTCAACCTTTTATTTGATAGGCAAAAATCCTATCAAACTGTGTTCCATACGGATTGAAGCTTCTTTATTTCTCCTCCGTTCTCTTTCTAAATCTCTCGCTTTGATGTTATATCCACCACCGCTATTTTATAACCCAGACAGATATTTCACACTGTTATTACTGTACAGATGTACGATTGGACTATCGACTTATATGTGAACGAAGGCTTGGAAAACGGGAAAATTGACCTATTCAACTGATAACTCGAGAAATATGGTAGTACACACCTGCTTTAGCTTCATAACCTGCCATGGTATTAGTCGCAAAATTCAATGGAACAGCTGTGAGAGTACAAACCACACGAAATGTTGACAAAAGAGAATCCTGAAGACAGCAACATAAAAAGTTTGCTGAAACATAATAAAAACTAGATCCCTTTAAGTGGTGATAACCCCTCCACCAAATGTTAAGCACACAAAAACCACCAAAGATAAATTCTCTTAAGAATAGATTTTATTCAGTAATTTGAAAGGTAGGATAAAGTTTAGGTTCTATTCCAATCTGGCTGTAAGGACCACCAAAGATGTCTGTGGGGAATGAATTTACTCAAAATAATATATGGCAGCATCTGCTCACACTGTGAGAAAAAAGGAAAGAGAAGACAGCACAGTCTCTAAGTGGAGGCTTGAAATTTACCTCAACTGGCTGCAACTCAGCCTCAACTGTTCCCATGGATTTTTTCAATTCATATTTAGCTTTGTCAGCTGCTAGAATTTCTTTTAGCTGGAAAAACAACAAAATACACAAAATCACAGGAAATCGATTTTCTTAAAATCAGATCAATGTTTCTCCAAAACTAAATTAAATGATGTCAAAAACCACAAAAATTTTTTCGTCGTAAATGAAAGAATAATTAATTTTGGCTGCACATGATATGTTTATAACTTGTTCAGTCAATCTAATCTCCTTTCTTTCCAAGAACAGTAAAAGATACTAAAATCCCATGTGTCCATCCACCCCCCTTCCTGTCTCTCTCTCTCTCTCTCCCTAAAAGCCCCAAAGCAACAACAAAAAATCACAAATCCACAGAACAAAGTTACTACGTATAAGTTGCCTTAACCTCAAGCAAATTTAGATTTCCTCAGTTTGACAATTTAGGTGATAACATTCTTAGAAATATAAAAAAGTGGGAAACATTAGCATTATTGCATACAATAAGTTAAATGGAAAGTGAAAGGGAGCATAATACAACCAAGAGGGGGCCAGGTATATCAAACCATTACAAAAAGTTACAGATCTGGTTCCCTTGTACAAATCACTACTCAGACCCATCCTGGAGTATGCAGTCCAGGACCAGAATCCTTACCACCAAAGGAGTTTTGTTTCATTGACTATTCAAAGACAATGTACTAGAACGATCTGATGTGAGAGTAGAAAAGTTAGGAATGCCTGATTTGAAGTAATAGCATTTTAGAAGAGACCTGACTAAAAATTCAAAATTTTCTTCAGGTGAGGAGACATCTATTAGCAAAATTAGCTACCTCTAGCTGATGCTCAAGGTGATCTCGCACACACACACACACAGGTATTAGACTGAGTATTAGACAGTTGGGTGAATACTTTCTCCGCCTCGACATCTCAACTTTGATTTAGAAGCCAATTTGACTTAAGTTTGGCTGAAAGAGAAAGAGAGAGAAGTAACCCAAAATAATACCAAATTAATACTTAGTAGATGTTTAAAAACTAGAATGAAAAAATTTGTTTTTAATTCATAGCTGACAAAATCAGATTAATATTTACCTATTAAAATAACAGTTTCGCATACTAATATATACTGGAACATTATGATGTTAATTTTTGTTTGAGTTCCATCTTTTTATAGCAAAAAAGTACCCTACACTTTGCTTTTTTTCATGAACCGATTATCAAGTATTAGTGCAATATTCAGAGTTTGGTCAGTCTCATTCTCCAGAATATTCTCTTGTCACTGCTTATGAGGCATTGGCTCATAGTTTCGTATATTCTTCTGTTGATATGAGCATCTAACTATGCCATTTGTTGCTGAATAGATATGCTGTTGAGTTCCTGTAAGTTGAGAACTACAGTGAAGTGCCTGGCGATGAAGATTAAGACTTGTTTACAGGAAGAGAAAGCAGAAAGAAACATACACGCATCCAACAATCAAGCCAATCTGTTGCAGAAAGTGTTGTATCTTTGTGCAAGAAAATCTATGGCTGGAATTTCAGAAATACCATGAATCACAATCTGTGATTGTCTTATCATTGGAATCTGTTCAACAACGATTCGCTAAAAATCCCTTCAGGAGAACTCTGACATCAGAAAGTGTACTGAAATTGCGCATGGCATCAAGCACGATAAGACAAGTGTCAATAGTTGCTGGAGAGACATGTAAATGTAATGAAAAGATGTCAGAATAATTTTCCATGTTTGTTCAAGCCTCTGTCTAAGCAAATCATGCTTATGCATCAGGACAATAAATGTTCATTTGCAAGCAAGATGCTTGAGGGTGCAGATTGTTTATACAGAAACAAGAAGTATTCTGTGAGCGGTGAGCTGTGCAGCATCCAGGGGCGGACTGAGAGTATTATAGGCCCTCGGGCATAACTGTTCAATGGGCCCCTTAGTGCTGATGTCAGAGGCTACAAAGTGCCAGATAAGGGGGAGGGCGGTTTGGGGGTGTCAATTTCAAAAAAAAAATTTAAAAATTAGTTGTCTCAGACTGCATCTGGAGAATATAGGAGTATTCATTTAATAGAATTTATATGGGAATCTCTTGCAGCTGTGGGCCCTCGGGCAGTGCCCGATTGACCGATGGCTCAGTCCGCCCCTGGCAGCATCTCATCTGTCTCCAAGTCCCAGTTAAAGAATAATTGCAAAAAATACCTGAGGTGCAAGATGCTGAATCTATCATCATTAGAGCACACTAACATACTGCTTCCAAGAAGTGACATAGGTCACATCTGTCATCAGAGCATCACAATTGCCTAAGCTTGTTGATACCATCTGTGAACACGTGCGCACGCTCCTGGGATCAGCTGGGCACAACAAGCGCTACTCCCAGTCACGTACATTCTCAGTGCCAGTTTAGATGATTTTTATCTTTGAGTAATAGGTTCATGACCCTGCAGCAAAGATAAGAGAGAAGGGAAATGGATTGTACTCATCTTGGGCAACTGTTCAGCCCACCCTCACATTTCTTGATTGCAGGGACCTGTGTGTTCGCCATCCACCACCCCACCAGTACACTCCAGTCACGTGACCATGAGCTGTCGGTACAGAAGGACTCGATCCATGTCAGCCTGAGTGAGAGCGAGCAGTTTCTGGTCGGTGCTGTGCCTGGTGCACTCAGCATAGCCTCAGTGACCTTAGGGACCAACATTGACTATTTCCGTCCTATTGGCTGTAAGACTGAAAGCACAGATGTCCAGCCCAGACAGACAACTTCTTGTCATGTGCTGCTGTCTGTGTGGCTAACGAAGAATTGCCTCAGCTTTACCAGAAGTTGTTAAAAGTTGAAAATAACCAGCGATGCTGTTATCCTACTAACACGTCAACAATAGCGTACAAACAATGGCAGCACTGTCAATCGGGGGAATAGCTGCTGTAGTTTTATCATTGACTGAATCAGCCAAGGAAGGCAAACAACCGTACTTTCCCTCCTGTGCCCACTGTAAACAGAGCAAAGCAACGGTTACAATCCCCTGATATTTTCTGTCAGCTGGGACCACTTGATGGACAGTATTACTGAGGTGGAAGACTTTGGAGAAATGTGGACTGAAGGGAGCAAAGCTAAAAACCATTTTGGCGTTATTTTTAAAGAGAGAATCTGAGAACTAATATCAACAGAATTAAAAAAATTTTTTTCAAAGTTCATAATTTTGAAACTAAATGTTTCTGTGACATAAATCTGTTTGATTCTATAACACAGTCGCTCTTCCTTGAATATGGTGGTATAGTTTGGCAGCACACAGACATTAGTTGACATAAAAGCATGCTAACAAGAAATTATTTACGTGGTTTCCTCAATTTCATCTTATCAGGATTACATTGTAGTCATTTCTCTGAAATCCCATTGCCAGCATCTTAGAAAATGCAGCCATCAAAGTTAAAGATGACAAAGAGAAATATCAACATTGATGAAGATGCTAAAAGCTAGTTTAAGAGGACATTATTAAAGACACTGACATGGTACCCTTTTCATAAAAACAGCATGTTTAAGCACCTGGTGTAATGATAGAATTCAGGCAATTGTAAAAGCTCTTGCTCAGCCCCTGTAGTTGAAAACAAGAAAAAGATTTAGAAAAGAAACTCCCAGACTGATAAATGCTTGCAGGAAGATTTTCTTTATATTTTGGAATCTCTCAATTCCTTTGATATGATCAGGATTATGCACATCTGGAAAATCTGAAATCTGCTCCCCCGACTACTAACCGAAGTTGAGGTAGACCTGTCTTACAGAAATTTTGAAGCTATTGGGGATGTTGAAATGAAACAAGGGAGGAGTAAGGGGCTGGATATCATTAGGGTGATGCTCATCCAGCTGTACTTCAATGAACATTCCTAGTACAGGTAGACAGACCTAAAAATAAGACTGGATCAGTGGTGCAGGACATGGACATGGGTAAGTGATTTTTACTGATTGTAATTGAAGATATTACGCTAACAAAGGCTGTAATCCAGACGCTAGGTTTGGTCTAATGGTTAGCGGAGAACTCGACCTCACAGAGATCCCGCAAGAATGATATTCTCAGGTCACCTGTTGTTACCGTAATTATATGCAGATGACAGGTGAAAGATAAATATTACGAAAGGAGAAATTTCGTCAAAACAGGTGTACATGATTTAGCCAAAAAGGAAAAAAATTATATAGATATATATAGGGCGTAATTTTTCCAAGCTAAATGATGAAACACTTTAGAATTGGTAACAGCCAAGTTTGGTTTGTTTTGGTGATGCACTAGAGGTATAGTGTACCGAGTGTACATTATGTATCCTTAACTTACATCATTTCTAAAAAATATAAAATGAAGACATTGTGTACAGTAGTAAAGATTGCTAGGGAGGCAGGTTTATGTGGCTGCATTAGCCAGGTGGTCGTCGTATGCAGGTGTTTTGGTGCAGGGTAGTTGATGTGGCCGCTGTGACCAGATGGTAGTCCTGCAGGGGTAGCCACTGAAGCTGGCCTGACTGAAGACTGCTGGGGTTTTCTAAAATTTTCGTAAAGGCTGTTTTCAATAAAATCGGTCTTCCACAGGTTTTTTTAAAACTTTAATTGTCTCTGTTGTGCAATGATGTTTATGGAGCTTCCCTGTCTTTGGAATAGGAAAGAGTTATCTTTTTAATGACGACTTTGTTTGAATTTCACAAAAAAACCCAAACTGTGTTGCCGTAACTGCAGTATTCTTTGCAAACTTTAATGAAGTTGTCAAGTCCCTAGAGAAGATGCCTGGTGCCCTCAGCTTTCCTGGTTGATCTTATTGTCTGGATTAGTTGGTTTTCTCCTACAAGTTACAGTGCTGGCCATAAATAGCTTTTATTTTCTTTTTTTTTTAAGCAAATTAAAAAAAAAATTAAATATATGTATCACGTGCTGTTTAAATTATCTGTATTAGCCTTTATTCTTTTCCTAGGTTGCCATACTTTTACCTTCCCAGATTCTCTGTCCAACCATAGATGCTTAGGAACAGAAGCCTTTATCTTTCACAGGGACTCATTCGGGATCACACACTCCTGGAATTCTCCCGCGTACATTCATTACTACTGACTTCATCATTGGGGAAAACCTACTGGAACTCTTCTGGATAAAAGTGGGAGAAACACACAGATGGCTAGTTCAGAGAAGCCATGGTAACCATGCTGTTAGCTATGTACCAAACGTTTTCCATAATACGTGTATGCAAGTGCGTTCATGGGTATTTGTGTATAACTCCTTTTGAAGGGAGGTGTACTGAATCGCATGAAGTTTGGGATGGGACGTAATCTTTGGGAGATGCCTTACGACAATATAAGGATTCTCAACTCGAGCTTGAGGATGATGCTGGTGATCAGCTCCTCTATTCAGGGAGCTTGCGATACGCCCCTCTGGCAGTTTCACCCATTGAATTGGCATTGCCGATTTACCAAACCCCAAACCCTTAGGGGAAGAGAGAGAACCTGGTCGGACACAGCCTGATCCCCTCCAAAATGCGAGCCAAGTTGGTAACGACCTGCTGCTCCGAGCCATTTTGTTAATTGTTGTTAGCACACGAATGCAAAACAGAATTGGAAAACAATTGTAGCGTAAAGAGGTCCAAAGACCGGCCAAACCCCACCATTTTCGTTATGCTACAGCAGAAGGTTGCCTAAAATGGTCCATGGATTCAGATGTATGTATCACTCTGATTAGACTGTAGTGTAGGTAAATAGAAAGATTCAAGCTTCCTCTCTGAAGACGTAAGTTACGGTTTCATGAATAAAGGTATTTGGGTTTAGGCATAAAGATGAGATCTCTGAATTAATTAATTGAGTTCAGATTAAATGGATCGACACCTGTGAAATCTGATGGTTTCTGTATAGAGGCTTTTTTTTTTGGTTTTTTTAATCTAATATTTAGAGTGAAAACACCTGGTCATCTCTCCTTTAATTAAAGGGTGAATTTTCAGTGAGAAAATCTGTATTTCTCGCTTGACAAAATAAAACCGTAATAGCGGTGATTAAAACCCCACAAAAGTACAAATATTCCAGACTGTGACTTCGTCCATATTCAACCAAATGGAACCCGACTTTAGGTCGTGAACCAAAGTGTTCCAAACCATCAGGCAGCCACCTGGAAATAGCGATATCTGCTTTTCTTCAACTCTACTGTGGATGAAAATACATTATTCTCCCAAAAATCCCCCTAAATCAGATGAACCCTAGATCTTCCATTGTGATCACCTGTCTGTGACCGTCAGGCTTCAGAAACTGATCTTCAGCAGATCCGCTGACCGACCAAACACCTGACTCCCTCCATTATATTACTAGACACCGCAAATACACTGATCGGGAGGGGTTTTGTTGTATTCCAGTCCTGATTCTCTCAGAACGTTTCCTTTATCTGTGTCTAATGTTTTTCTCATTCTAATCAAGTTGGAATACCTGTCTCACCTGTAACATTAAGGTAAACTCTCCTGTGAGCGAGAGCCGATAATTAATATATTTGAGGTTATAACATAAGTGCTGCTGTTTCGTTCTCAATGGCAGGTGAGGTAAACTGTCTCATCTTTGACTTTATTTCAAGGTTTTAAAGCCGTGAGCCAAGCAAAAGGTAATTAGAGATGTAATATACTGGAAATGTGTAAGTTTTTAACAGGAGCGGACTTCATCACAGTCTCACACGTCATGGGTAATTAGAGAAGGGAAAAGAAGGAGAGAAACATAAAGAAAGAGAAAAAACGTAGGAGGCGGAGGAGAGAGACAGAGAGGAATAAAGAGAAGAGAGAAGATAAAGAAAACAGAAACGGAAAGAGGGAGTCGAGAAAATAGAGAGAGTTTAAGAGGGAGAAAAACAGACAAAGGAACCAAGAGAAGGAAAGTTGTTTGGCCCCTTCCTGCCTTTAAGAATCGCTGAATTTTGCATGTAACCGACTTATTTTCTTGACTGTTTTGTAATGAGGGGAGAATCTAAGACCCTGTGATTCCGACATTACAGGGAGGATAGAAATTAGGGTTTGGTTAAAAGGTAGAAATTACAGGAAAACGAGATGTGACGGAATTGTCAGGAAAATAGGAACCCTCACCTGTACCGCAGCGATAAGTTTGCCCCTACACCCCTGACACCACCTGGATTATTATTTGACATGGTGATGACAGACAGATATCGCTGTACATTTTTAGAGGGACAGTTATTAAGAAGTTTTGATGACGGGTTAGTATAATTCGCTGTCTCGTGACCCCTCAGATTAGCAGTGAAAAGGTGAACATCCCCCAGCCAGATATTTCGGGGTTTCCGCCCTAATTTCTACCCAGGTCCATATCCCCTCCAGTCGGACGGAGGGAAACATCAGCTGCTGTACATCTTCTGTCCCCGGAAGTCGGTCAAAACTACCAGTTCACCCGCCGAACAGCTGGCCCCTGCTTACGGGCCCGTGCCGTCAAACCCCGGCCAGCCCCTACCGGTGTCGACCGAGGGAGGATGACCAGGTTATCTCATCATCGTGACGATAACAACAACTGAGATGTAAAGAGAACAACGACGATTACTCTATTATTACCTCAATTTATTATTTATTCCATTTTCTCAAGATTTTGTGGGGACAGGGTAAATAAGGGGATAACAAGGGGACCGTTTATGTTCCTGATGGGAGCCGATAACGCTGGTTGTGAGGCGGACTACGGCAGCAGTTCACAAATAAAAGGACCGGCAGAAACACAGGAAGAACCCCTCACCTTAGCTCCACGTTGATAACAGCAGTCATCCCAAGAGTTAGGTTCATCAAACCCCCATCTGGTCCCGTCCACCTCTGTACCATCCCTCCACAACCATCGTCCTGCCTCCTTATGACAACCGACCCACGGCCATACTGAAAACAAGAAAACAACTGTTACCATGACAACAAGCATTAGTTTACATGTGGGCAACAAACAAAGGTCGTCGACGTCGCCCATTCCTCCTCTCACCTCTCAATCAAGTGAGGGCGAGGAGAGCAGATACCCTGAGGCGGTATCCTAGCAACAAGAAACAGTCACCTGACACCCACCTCCATGCTCCCTGGCGAGTGACTCCACCAGTTCTATTCTGTTGGGGGAGTTTGAGTAGATCAGGGTCCCTCCTTCATCCCGGCAGGTCCCGGCTGCTGAGGTCCACGACCTCCACTGACCCCTGTCACTGTACACACGGTACCAGAGTTGAGCCCTGTCGCTGAACCTGTAGCCCCGGTCTGTAACAGATCGAATAACATCGGTTATTGACAGACTGATCGATCGATCGATCGGCTGAGGAATATTCTACCGTAGACAAGTGATTCACCAATAAATCAGTTCATCGTCAGTAGATCATTAAACTATTCTTTTAATATGATTATTACTGTGCCTACGCTATTATTGTTAATAATAATAATAAATTTATTGATCAAACATCAAAGGAAGCAAAAGTCAAAGCTGAAAGGCGGGAAAATTCACTCGATGAACTTGGATTATAAATGGTTGGAGAGAATTCTGGAGAAACTACCGGAGGAGCCGGGTACATGAGTCCCCAGCCGTCTTTAGGGGCCGAAAGTTTTTAATAAGGAAAAAATCTGGACCCTTATTTTTCTAAAGTTGCTTAGATTTTCCTCTCAAACAAAATTAACTCGAGGCCTCACGTCAACAGGAAGTAGAAAACTTGAGCATGGCGCCGCCTCTTCTTATCACCATGGTAACAGGAAAAAATATATACATGTAAATTCAAAAGGAAATATTATTATTATTATTATTATTATTATTATTATTATTATAAAAGTCCCGAGGTTTTCTTGCTGTTGTGTAACAAAAGATTTAATTTACAAAGAAAAGAAACATCGTCAGTTCCCGACCTCTGACCTTCCGCTGGAATTCTCACCGGTTTCCCCTAAATAGATAAGAGGTAAAATGTCCCGGGCCGATTCCCCAGAAAGTTGAGGGACACAAACCTCGACAGAAATAAAGGAGCCTTTTCTGTTTCTCTCCACCGTAGCAGCAGACACTTAAATACAGGAGGAAATCATGAAGATCTCCAGCAGAATTTCGTCAGATGTAAACTATGAACAGATAACAGCTTTCATACCTCAAACTGGGAAACTGCATCCACAGGAGAGATCTCGGAAATCAGTTAAATTACGATGTTAATTATTGTTATAGTCAATTAATTATTAATAATCTGTTAAAGATCCAAAAAGAGAAATGGAGAAAAGATTCACAATTTATTTCAGAATTCAAAACCTACATTGGCAGGAAATATCTGGTTTGGTCCATTTTCCGTTTCTTGAACACCTGGATTTGTTGTTTCCCGAAACGTATTTATGTCCCTTGTCACAGGTGTAGGTGGCCTCACTTCTCCATGTGGTTCCGTTCACAGCCGCCAGAGTGCTGTTAAGAACGTGGTCTGACGGTCGGCCGCAATCTATTACTGCAGAACGAAAATGAAAGTATGAAATCAATCAGTTGTGACCTCAGATATTTGTGAAAATCAATCTGGTAAATCAATCAGTACCGTAGGTAGATCTGATTATTCACCAACAGAACAATAACGGGGTAAAAGGAGGTCCACAATTAAAATAACAATGAAGTGATTAACTGATGATCAAGTGGACCTGTAACTAATATTGTCAAGCAGAATCGTCACTGTAAACCATAATTTCAGAGTAAATTTTCAGAATAATATTTATACTAGAATCTATAGATTATATTAAATCATTTCGTCTAAAAATACATTCTACTACATTTGAAGAATAACGGAATAAAAATTTCAAAGTGTCTACCAGTTTGTAGTGTTGACTGATCGACATTAGAAAAGGCAGACTGTTTCCTGTGTACAGTTCCTTTTCTTGTACCATGAGAGCCGAAATATCTGATGGCTGACTCTTATAAGAACCTTATTCTAATTTGGATGTCGCTGCCATTCTTCTTTAGAAGTTCAGTTAATGATTTGGAAATATTTAATTCAGTATTTCATTTAAGTCAGTTTGAAAATCTGTTAATCTATTCGATATAATTAGTATTACAAGATAGAAGACCTAAGTCAGGTGCTTGTAATTTTTTTAGAGATTTTAAAAATTACTACAATACAACTATGGCCAAACAGAGATGATGTCATTTGTTATAACCAGTGTTTCCTTTATCCGTGTTGGCTTCAATTACAGCAGCTTGCTTTATAAAAATAAGAGAAAATTATTTAATAATAAAATTGTTATGAAATAAACTAATTTCCAGGATAGATAAATATTTAACTTCCAAAGCTGTGTATAGAGAGTGAGATCCAGTGATGTGCATGTGTTTAGAATGTTTACTATTGTAGAAGAGAGGAAATAGTCGCGTGTTAAATTTCATGAAGTGAAATCAAGTAATGTTTAACAATCGAAATTAAAATTAGTCATTTAATATCGCCATATTAGTACTTTAAACACAACTATTTTCCTGTTCAGATGAAAATATTTGAATGATTAAATAAATGATGGAGGGACGAAGTCCATAAGCAGACTTTTGTGGTATTGGTTCCGTAAAATGGAAATGAAGGCAGCACGAAAATAAATAAGTAATAAGAGAACAAAAGGAAAATACAAAAAACTGAGGTTTGGAATTCAAAGTAAAGAAAACAAAGGAATAGATACGTTGGCAGAAAATATCTGGTTTGGTCCATTTCCCGTTTCCTGAACACCTGGATTTGTTGTTTCCCGAAACATATTTATGTCCCTTGTCACAGGTGTAGGTGGCCTCGCTACTCCACGTGGTTCCGTTCACTGCCGCCAGTGTACTATTAAGCACGTGCTCTGACGGTCGGCCGCAATCTATTACTGCAGAACGAAAATGAAAGTATGAAATCAATCAGTTGTGACCTCAGATATTTGTGAAAATCAATCTGGTAAATCAATCAGTACCGTAGGTAGATCTGTTTATTCACTAACAGAACAATAACGGGGTAAAAGGAGGTCCACAATTGAAATAACAATGAAGTGATTAACTGATGATCAAGTGGACCTGTAACTAATATTGTCAAGCAGAATCGTCACTGTAAACCATAATTTCAGAGTAAATTTTCAGAATAATATTTATACTAGAATCTATAGATTATATTAAATCATTTCGTCTAAAAATACATTCTACTACATTTGAAGAATAACGGAATAAAAATTTCAAAGTGTCTACCAGTTTGTAGTGTTGACTGATCGACATTAGAAAAGGCAGACTGTTTCCTCTGTACAGTTCCTCTTCTTGTACCATGAGAGCCGAAATATCTGATGGCTGACTCTTATAAGAACCTTATTCTAAGTTGGATGTCGCTCAGTTACAGATTGTCGATAACTTTATCTTTAATGCAAATCTGTCTAATTTACTTTGCTGTCGCTGCCATTCTTCTTTTGAAGTTCAATAAATGATTTGGAAATATTTAATTCAGTATTTCATTTATGTCAGTTTGAAAATCTGTTAATCTATTCGATATAATTAGTATTACAAGATGGAAGACCTAAGTCAGGTGCTTGTAATTTTTATAGAGATTTTAAAAATTACTACAATACAACTATGGCCAAACAGAGATGATGTCATTTGTTATAACCAGTGTTTCCTTTATCCGTGTTGGCTTCAATTACAGCAGCTTGCTTTATAAAAATAAGAGAAAATTATTTAATAATAAAATTATGAAATAAACTAATTTCCAGGATAGATAAATATTTAACTTCCAAAGCTGTGTATAGAGAGTGAGATCTAGTGATGTGCAGTGTTTAGAATGTTTACTATTGTAGAAGAGAGGAAATAGTCGCGTGTTAAATTTCATGAAGTGAAATCAAGTAATGTTTAACAATCGAAATTAAAATTAGTCATTTAATATCGCCATATTAGTACTTTAAACACAACTATTTTCCTGTTCAGATGAAAATATTTGAATGATTAAATAAATGATGGAGGGACGAAGTCCATAAGCAGACTTTTGTGGTATTGGTTCCGTAAAATGGAAATGAAGGCAGCACGAAAATAAATAAGTAATAAGAGAACAAAAGGAAAATACAAAAAACTGAGGTTTGGAATTCAAAGTAAAGAAAACAAAGGAATAGATACGTTGGCAGAAAATATCTGGTTTGGTCCATTTCCCGTTTCCTGAACACCGGGACTGGTTGCTTCCAGACACGTAGTTATGTCCCTTGTCACATGTGTAGATAGCCTCACTTCTCCATGTGGTTCTGTTCACCGCCGCCAGAGTGCTGTTAAGAACGTGGTCTGACGGTCGGCCGCAGTCTATTTCTGAATAACGAAGTTGAAATATTCAATCAGCAGATAATTAATCTGTTGGGATGTTAAATATCTGTTACGGGCAAAATAATAATTTATGCGGCTGAAGGTATTCAAAGGATAGAAACAGGAAGATACAGGGGGTTTATTGAATGTAGGATAATTCGAAAATTCTCTGGATATAGAAATGGACCTGTGGGCTGAATTGTGAATTCAGAACGTCATATACGTTTATATAAAGCCGACATCCAGACTACATTAAGATAGGTGGCTGTTAGTGTAATATTAATATTTCTCAAACCATTTCAACCCTATAAATGTGTATTTATAACGTTAAGCTTCATTGAAAATCTAAAATTCTCACAAATTAAAGTTTCTATCTGTTGTCAGCATCCGTCGACAGCCTCACACCGGAAAGAGTCAGTTCCAGTAACAGTCAGAGCACTGATAACTACTTGTCACCAACAAAAGAGATCTACAATGGGCAATCGCTGTCGCAGGTAATGAGCTCCAAAGATTAGCCTGCAATGTTAGGTGTGTAATAAAGTAGATGCTTACCTGTGATCAAGTCCAGTCTTAGTGCAAGTGTCGTCACGTTACGCCTATTTTCTAAAATCGAAGTATTCAGATGAAGAGTCTTTGAATAGAGGTCATCCACACGATCATGAAGTAAGTCAACGTCTGCCCCTAAACTTCTATAAATGCCCTTAATCCCTCTATAGTACAGTTCGTTAATCCAGTGGGTGTTATTTAATACCGACTGTTGTAAACGGTCCAGCAAACTTGGATTGTCTCCAGTTCCGTTAGATGGAGAGACGTCCCGTTTAGGCCGCCTCTTATTGATGGGTAATCTGGGAGCATCTCCACCAGATTTGTTCTCAGTCCACTGATGTAGATCGTCCATCACTTGGCTGCCCTTATTTGCAGACTTTTTAAACGTTTCTAGGTCCGTATTTAACCTGAATATTTGTCTACTTTTCTCCTCCAGCTCCCGCCTGATAGCAGACAGCTGTTCTCTGTGTTCCTGTCGCATTTCGTTCAAACCGTTTTCCAGCTCGAGGAGTCTCTGACCGACTCTCAGCTCGGATTCTTCGCTTATCGTTCTTCCGTTAAACAGGTAGATGATTAAGAAGATGACCAGAGGTAAGTCACAGACAGACATCTTCGTTAATTCTGTCTGAATACAGTCGTAAAAGGCAACTGGTCTACGTCAGCAGCTGTTCTATAAACGTGGCTGATATCAGTCCACGTAGCCTGCTACAGGCATCACCTTAAAAGGAAGTTTGATTGTCGATGGTAGAAGGGACCTCATCCGCTTACTTTCGCTGGGGCGGTGCCAGATTTTGGTTTGATCACGTGATGTCAAATCAGGGCATTTGATACATCAACAACAAAGGAAACATTGAAGTGGGGATTATAATTTTGTAGGTCGTCTTTACTTTGGGAATATTAATTTATTGTCCTGTTCCGATTTATGATGAATATTTGAGGAGCATCAAATTCTCTTGATCTTCTCAGCTGGATATGTTGAGTTCTTCTTCCCGTCTCTCCGCCAGAGCTGGAATAGAGGACGGGTTCAGCTGATGGGGTCAGTAAACGAGAAGATCAGGGTCCCCTGGGTATTTACGTCACAACATGTTGTGTCCCCTGAAATAACACTTCCTTGGGTCCTGTCCGTTCTTGTACTTTATATAAGAGACATTATTCTGTCATCCTCTATACCAACATCCACCATTCTTTCTTAACCTGAAGACTTCACAACAGATTAACGGGACCGAGTTTTAAATTTGATATTATTATTATTATTATTATTATTATATTATTATTATTATTATTAGGAATGAACAATTCTTAGATGATGTACACGGTTCTTAAATATTTACTTTACCTTGAAATATGCTATGTAATAATATTTCAGTCCGAACTTAGGGCCGGAAGTTGACCATTTCCGATGGACCCTGAGGTGTTCAACCTGAGCTCCACAACATTGAAAGTTACTTCCAGTATGATAGAATGACCGGAGATTTCTCTTCAAGTTCAGGTGTAATCAGTCTACCTGTACCAGGTGAAGAGATTAATTTGAAAATAAGTCGGTTTCGGAGAAATGTCGCATAAACAATTCGACTAAAATTAACAATTTTATATCACAATTTCAATGCAAGTTTACATGATTTTCACTATCCACGAGGAATATTCACAAATTTACCTGTGTTACTTTCATCAACAGGACTAATGTTGATCACGTGACGTTGAGCAGCCCCTTCATCCTAAACCAGCTATTTAGTGCGCAGCCCTCACGTCAAAAGGAAATTCCGAGTGAACAAGAGAAAATTACCTGCTGTTCTGTTTCCGTACATTCATTCCATCAGCCACAGGTGAGATGTCCCCCAATCAGTAGATTACAGATTGGCGAGATTTACTTTTCCACCTGGCTGAGGTACCTGTCTTACAATCATTAACAGGTGAAATCTGCTTTGTTCTAACCAATGAGCTCAATGAACAGCAAACTTCGCAAATATCACGATATTAATATTTCTGCTTCTTTTAAAGGTTATAGAGATTTTTAAATACAAAGGAATTAAAAGAAAAAAACAGATGAATAATGGATAGAAATGGTGTGTAGAAGGGTTAAAATACCTGACTGTACAAAATAGCAAAATTAATTGATTAGAATCTCGTTGTCCTCCCTATGAATATTTCTTGCTGATGATGATCTACATATCCAAATTAGGCAGAAAATTATAGAATTTAGAACATTAAAATCTAAGGTCTGTCACGTGACAGGGTAAATAAATCAAAATTCAACAGATCCACAGAAATCTTTTGTCCCGAGAGTAAATGAAGCATATATCCAGATAAATTTACCTAATTAACTACGGCCACATTAATTGTATCGATCAGATATAGATTACGATGTATCGATATGCCTTTTAAAAGTGTAGCTAACGGACAGAGACATCTCTCACGATGTTAGCTATCATCATCAACTCTGCTGCTGACTGAGTCTCTCGTCAACTTCTTCTATTGCTGCCTGAAGAAAATTGATTAACCCTTCGGTGCAGTTGTTATGAAGGGGAAATTCATCTACCGCTGTAGATACAGCAAACGAATTATTCATCTAAACAACCTTGATAATGAAGGATGATGCAACTTGAACCCGGTAAAACTAATCTTATCAAATGTACATTTCTTCTTCCAGGAGGTATTCGCTGAACAGAAGACGGATGAGGAGATACCTGAACTGCAGCAAGTAGATTTTTAGAGATGGCAGACAGAAGGATGAGAGTACAAACTTCACAGTCGTCGGTTCTCTTCTACAAGCCGCGCTTACAGTTTGTGAGGTAGAACTGTCTCCATGACATTGGCCAGGAGGAGACATAAATATTCTGTCTGCTTATCTTTACTCTATTACAATCGACTGTCGGAGTTCTAAAGGCGATCAGACCTCAGCACAATCCCAGGTATTTCTGAGAACGAGACGAGGAGTTCACACTTTGTGATATCGCAGCAGACTTGTTGAGGATGAAGGCTGTTCATCTGCCAGGTCGTTGAGGTGTACAACAATTCTCCAGGTTAAATAAATGGAGGGACTAGAGTTAGTAAATGTTTTGGAAAGTAATGGGGTCATCATGTCGCAGACTTCCTGTTTCTCCCCTGAATTTGTTGGAAACTTATTGTTATTTAATACCAAACTGGATATTGTTTCAAAGACTCGTTCCTTTAGCGAAATCCTGGCTGAATAACAGCGCAACAAACATGACACCAGGAAGAATCTGCTAAATGGGAGGAACAAATGAGGCAAACTGATGAGATTCTTCTTTCACATTCTCTAATTAATGTCTCTTCCGTACCGTCAAGTCACCGGATGCTGACGGGGTCCACAGAGGGGAGGCTCACAGCTCCAGATGAAGAGGGAGGGAGGTATTGTCGGGTGAGCTCTCCCGCTCCACCGACATCGTTCTAGGGAGACCTGCAGTATGTAAATAAAGAAGGGGCGACCCTGGATTGACTTAGTTCGGTGTAAACTGATCCTTGTGTTTACAGCCAGGATTTCGGTAAAGGAACGAGTCGTTGAGACAATATCCGGTTTGGTATTAAATAACATTAAGCTACCAAAACTATGATAACAAATTCAGTGGAGAGACAAGAAGTCTGCGACATGATGACCCCATTATTCCCCTAAACATTTACTAATTGGTGTCGTCTTTGTTGCGCTGTTCTTCAGTGTCATTGTATTCCAAGCTCAGACCTCCCGGCCACCGGGGGACTGATGTCCTGTCAGACGGCAGCGAGCGGGCAGATCTATTTACTGGGTCCAGGGACCGACTTCCTCTTTAACTGTATCGGGTCCAGGCTGACACGTGGGTGGGGACTGGAATAACGGGACCTGGGGTCCTGTCCAACTCGGTCCCGCCGATAATAATAATAAGGGGGATTATTCTTATTTACGGCCAGTTTTCCGTGGTATGAAAATGATGGCATTAAAGCTAATAATAATAATAATATAATAATAATAATAATAATAATAATAATAATAATTCACTCGTTCTTAAGTAAGAAAAGTTTCAATTCACAAAGGGAAGAAAACACCGTAAGTTCCCCATCAACTGACCGTTCGCTAAATTTGTCCTCATGTTCTACAAAATGTAGAGGGAAAAACTGTGGTCCAGTTCATCCCAAATGTCAGAGACTCGGACCTCGACAGAAATACATCAGGTCATCAGAAAGGTAAACAACACAAATCTAAGAAGAGTAGAAAATCTCTTTATTATTATTATTATTATTATTATTATTATTATTATTATTTCCCTTCTCAACAAGATCTTGATGATTTATGATAAAATGGCACCATGACCTCTGACAGTTAGGCGAGATGTAGAAAAGGAAATCCATACTTAATCGATCTTCATCTCATACCTTTTAATTTATTCACCTCTTAAAAGCAGACAGAAAGTCATCATCAGGGATGAGGGAGTCAGTTCTCCAGTAGTGGAGAGGAGCTCGTGAATTATGTCGGACGTGTGAGGGTCAACTTTGATTCGACTTCCGTAAATTAGTCCGCTGGGAGAACCCTGAAGTAGGAGGAGGTAACTCTGCCAGGAGAATCAGGGATTGATATTTATGCCTACGATTCTTTGTTATCAGTTTAATATCCTCAGCACATTTACAGGTATTCCCAGTAAGGGTTAATTTTCTCCTCCCCCCAAACTTCTAAGTTATCTCCATGGAGTCCAGAAAGATGGATACTTAATAATGCTGATGGTGGCCGGTCAGTCATCCTGTTATCGGTATTCGCCCCGGCTGTAAGTTATTACAGACGATGTTTGGAAAAATCTGTACAAATATTTTATTATTAAACAACACGAGTTTCCGCCACGTGCACGAAATTCAAGTGGTCTTAATAAATCGATATCCGGTCGGATTCTGCTGGAGATCCGGGCCACATCCTGGAAACGTCTCCGACAAATCTGTAGAGTCCATCGATCCGTCCGCTCGGCTGCGTGCGATAAAATAGCAGACGAGGGCAAACCTTCCAGCTCCAGACCTATGCGGCGGAAACTCGAGTTGTTTAATAATAAAATAGCTTCACCAACTTTTCTAGAGATACGAATCTGTTACTTTCGGTTTTTATTTCTTTCACTTTTTAAAATTAATTTCTATTTCCAACGTCAGCAGCGGCGTCTGGGAATTTCCTGATTTCGCTTTCGTCCAGTCATCAGCCGGACGATTACCAAATATGGCGATCGGTCGGCTGAATTTATACGATATCTATAATGCTAGCACCGCCCCATATATCTATAATGCTATCAGTGGCGTATCTGGGGGGTCAGGCGGGACGCGTGCCCCGGGCGCCACTGAGCAGTTTCTATTAAAGTTAGACGAGCCATCCTCGGATAGTGAAAAAACAATTTTCTTCAGATATATGACCTGCCTCTGATTGTTGTTGTTGTTGAGCGCAGGGATGGCCTGCTGGTTCAAGTGCGCGATTTCGAAGGCATCAAGGGTTCGACGCAGGCAAAAGTATAAATCCCTGCGCTCGCCGATGTCAGGCTGCTGTGACAAGCCGATCGGTCATAATCCAAATTCAGATATGGACCCTGTTGTGAGCTCGTCCAGCAAAGGTTGAGGACAAAGCCCGCAAAGGCGACATGAAGAAGCCAATGCTCACATAAGATCGGCCATACGCCCCGGCGTCTTCAAACAGTGAAGGGGTCGTTCCGGGTGATGGCTAAAGCTGCCATCTCATTCAAGGCGAAGAAGAGCGTGGGCCGACGACACTCCAAGACCGAAGGACACCTGTAGCAGATCCTGCGTTATAAGCGGGACATAAATGCAAGGAAAAAAATATGATCTGCCTTTGACTTTGTTGTGTCCGTTTGCGTGATTCGAAAGACAATTGGTCTCTATGGACACCACAGGGCGGATCAAAGGAGGGAAACCGTCACAGGAGACGCTTTGTGGTGTTGGCGAAACTTCCACCATAACATTTATCGTGGGCGAGAGGCACTAGGATGGTCAGGTTGTTAGACAACTTATATAAATGATTAGTTAAAAATACAGTGCTTGGAGCTACGTGATCATATTCCTCATAGTACCACTGCTCAGTGCCAACTGTCAGTAAGACCATTCTCCCGCGCAAACTGGGGAGGTAGTCCAGAATTTTGTGCAAATCTATGAAACTTAATGTTCTTATTAAAAGTGCCATTTCCTTATTTCAGAGCATTGTGTTATAGCCGTCTGCAGCTCTGCAGGCAGCAGCGGACTGGGTCTTAAAACCAGCCCGGGCATCCTTCACCTACTAGGTCGGCCCATCATTCATTAATATGTTACTTCTTCAGAAATCCACCGACGTATCTTCTCACGGATAACTGTGATCACAGAATTCACTGTAGTTTTAGACAGCAAAGTTACCAAGGAGCCTCGACCTCGTGAACTCTTTGCCTTCTCAACACGCTGAGGCTGTTCTTCTCCAGTAACAAAAGATGTGTAGCTTTCATGGTACTTTCTTGACTTAGGCTGGCTTTTATCAGCACTGCCAGTAGATCGGTCATCTTTAGCTTTTCTCTTAATACCCAACAAAAACTTTTTAATTTAAGATTATAAATTAAAAATAACAGATGAAAATACTGAACTTTACTAACATGTACATTTCTACAGACACTCTATAGACTACGGATATGGTACCAGAGTGCACACCGGCGGAGAGACACGAATATTTCCGAGAGAAGACGAACCCGACTATCAGAATTCAACATCAATCGATCGCCAATATCCGATAATAGTTTGTCACGTGATCAATAGGTGTCCATTGTTATACTCTACAGAAATGAGTATTTGTCCATTTTAATTGCGTTAAAAACCCCAATCCACGACATACACTATGCTTATATCAAAGCAAATCACAAAACGTTAGGATCTTAGTGGATAAATGCAGCCGAACGGTTACCATATTTGGTAATCATTCGGCTGATGACTGGGACGAAGGTTAAATCAGGAAATTCCCTGTAGCCGCCCTGGGTGACGTTGGAAAGTGAAATTAATAACAAAGTAACATATTCATATTTCTAGAAAAGTTGGTAAATATATTTTATTATATGAGCTGGAGGCAGTGGAAAATCCTAAAGTCAGTGATAGTGCGCAGCGTGCCTGGAACTCGAGGGGATTTAATAAATTCACACTTGGTTGAATTCTGCTGGAGATCCTGTCCACATCCTGGAAATGTCTCCGACAAATCTGTAGAGGCCATCGATCCGGCCGCTCGGCTGCGTGCAATAAACTGCTGAACAGAAGACGGGGGCAAAACTTCCAGCTTCCAAACCTATGCAGCGGAAACTCGTGTTGTTTACGAATAATTATTGTTGTTGATTCAGATTTTCTGTGATATATATGAAGTATAAATACTGTGTATTATTCCTTCAATTAAGTGGCCCCAGAAATATGAATGTATCACCTTCAGTTTATTTTCTTCACTTTCCAACGTCTCTGGCGGCGCAAGATGCAAGTATAATAAAAGTTCATTTCAAAATTGTTAGCAGTCCTCATACACATGAGATTTTTTTTTAAATTTATTTTCATCATGAAACTGGTTTGTGTGTGAGAGATAGGAAATTCTGGTGTGACTCACTTGTTATTGTGGCACCTGGACACTGGAGGCTGGGTCTGGGTCTGGTCATCAGTGGCCTGGGTGATCTTTTATAAATGTTGACCAGATACACTGACCTCTGTCCTACTATGTCCATTGTCCTGCAAATACCACTTTATAGACATTAACCAGATACACTGAGCTCTGTCCAGCTATGTCCATTGTCCTGCCAATACCACTTTATAGACATTAACCAGATACACTGACCTCTGTCCAGCTATGTCCATTGTCCTGCCAATACCACTTTATAGACATTAACTAGATACTCTGAGCTCTGTCCAGCTATGTCCATTGTCCTGCCAATACCACTTTATACATTAACTAGATACACTGAGCTCTGTCCAGCTATGTCCATTGTCCTGCCAATACCACTTTATAGACATTAACTAGATACACTGAGCTCTGTCCAGCTATGTCCATTGTCCTGCCAATACCACTTTATAGACATTAACCAGATACACTGACCTCTGTCCAGCTATGTCCATTGTCCTGCCAATACCACTTTATAGACATTAACTAGATACACTGAGCTCTGTCCAGCTATGTCCATTGTCCTGCCAATACCACTTTATAGACATTAACTAGATACACTGAGCTCTGTCCAGCTATGTCCATTTCCTGCCAATACCACTTTATAGACATTAACTAGATACACTGAGCTCTGTCCAGCTATGTCCATTGTCCTGCCAATACCACTTTATAGACATTAACTAGATACACTGAGCTCTGTCCAGCTATGTCCATTGTCCTGCCAATACCACTTTATAGAAATTAACCAGATACACTGAGCTCTGTCCAGCTATGTCTATTGTCCTGCCAATACCACTTTATAGACATTAACCAGATACACTGAGCTCTGTCCAGCTATGTCCATTGTCCTGCCAATACCACTTTATAGACATTAACCAGATACACTGACCTCTGTCCAGCTATGTCCATTGTCCTGCCAATACCACTTTATAGACATTAACCAGATACACTGACCTCTGTCCTACTATGTCCATTGTCCTGCCAATACCATTTTATAGACATTAACTAGATACACTGAGCTCTGTCCAGCTATGTCCATTGTCCTGCCAATACCACTTTATAGACATTAACCAGATACACTGAGCTCTGTCCAGCTATGTCCATTGTCCTGCCAATACCACTTTATAGACATTAACCAGATACACTGACCTCTGTCCAGCTATGTCCATTGTCCTGCCAATACCACTTTATAGACATTAACTAGATACTCTGAGCTCTGTCCAGCTATGTCCATTGTCCTGCCAATACCACTTTATAGACATTAACTAGATACACTGAGCTCTGTCCAGCTATGTCCATTGTCCTGCCAATACCACTTTATAGACATTAACTAGATACACTGAGCTCTGTCCAGCTATGTCCATTGTCCTGCCAATACCACTTTATAGACATTAACCAGATACACTGAGCTCTCTCCAGCTATGTCCATTGTCCTGCCAATACCACTTTATAGACATTAACTAGATACACTGAGCTCTGTCCAGCTATGTCCATTGTCCTGCCAATACCACTTTATAGACATTAACTAGATACATTGACCCTTGTCCAGCTATGTCCATTGTCCTGCCAATACCACTTTATAGACATTAACCAGATACACTGACCTGTGAGCGACTATGTCCATTTTCCGGCCAATACCACTTTATAGATGTTGACCAGATACACTGACCTCTGTCCATCTATGTCTATTTTCATGCAAATGATCCTCTATAAAAGAAGACCTAGCAGACCCTTTCTCGGCAGAACTGTTAACCCGCAAGTGAATATCAAGCAGTATGTGTAGTAGACATTCGAAATAAGACAACAGATTTCTGAACCAAGCAACCAGAGGGACCATATCCAGAGCAGCTTTGACTGTCGGCAACTTTAGATAAGTTTTTGTATTGGCTACCCTATTTATTGTATTGCAGTGTTGGATTGAGTTTAGTTACCTGTGATTAACATATAGCTGGATCTAACTGTCCGTGATAGGATTGTAATAACATCACTGGTGGGTATAATATATATTTGGAAGTCAAAGTCATTAGTGTTTGTCGTTTGTTGGTTTCACTCTCGCTGCTGCGTAACATAGTTCCTTTAAGGGGTACGCATCGTAACAGAATAACCTCCTGTATCACAAATAGGAAGGTTAAGAATACAATATTTATGCCGAGTGTCCTCTAACAAGGCCCGATATACTTCATCTCTCTCTCTCATCTTCCTTTATTTGGACTCGCAGTTTTGGAAACATTTCCAATCATTTTCATTAAAATCAAAGACAAAAGAGGTTTTACCTTCCTGTTATTTACGGTTTTTCTTACCGATCAGGGAATAATTTGTGTTGACAATTCTTCGTACTTTCCAGTTTGAAGGCCCCTGTTTGTCCCTTTTCTTGAAGTATGAAGAATTGATATTTTTCAATGGTATTCGCACGTTAATCAGTCTGTTCTGCTCTAGAAATAATAACCAACAACCAGGTTTGTTTGTTTAACGAAGTAAAGCATCTTCAGCAGCATGGAAGGTACCAGCATCTGATCCATTGTTGAGGAGGGTGACACGGATAAAAAAAGAGATTATCCTATAGTCATGGAACAACAGACTTTGAAGTGTAACGGCCCTGTTAACAGGTATCGGGCCCGTTTTACAGAAAATAAAGGAAATAGACGGCCCTTACCCACATCAGAAGCTCCTGCTGTCCTGTATATTAATGTGTATGCAGATATTACTGATTATTATCGACTTCTGCTGATCTGAAATATGTAATAAATCAGCTCCATGTTCAGACGGTCCTCAGCTTTCCTTCAATAAGTAGTAACCGTACTCTTCCTTCTACCCGTTACTGTCCGGGTGTCGTTTTCTCCCTGATTACAGAAACAAATGTTTGTTTATATTTCATTCCTTGTATTAAATAAACTTTTCCTATGAACGCCGAGGATAATTTCCGACTTCTCTTGTTTCTAGTACAGTTGGTTTTCGATGGCTCTTTATCATGCAGGGGAAATAACTCTGTGCAGAGTTCTCCCTCCTTACAGTGTCTGACAGAATAATGAACAACATGGAAACTGCTGAAAAGATAGCAACTAATTTTGAATCTACAAATCGATAAAACATATTGGTAATGAGATCATCGATAGTTCAAACTTGAAAAGCTGAAAGATAATGGCACAAAAATTAATTCCATTTTCTTCTAAGAATCGGTGAATGTAGTCAAACAACAGTTTGGAAACAGCAACAAAAGCTAATAGTGGGGTTCCCACCATTAACAAATTTTCATTTTCACTTCAAGTTTTTGCAAAAGTTTAGTTTTTGGTATTAGGTTGAAGCTTAGGGTCTAAGTAACAATTTTGGTCCGAGTGGACAAAGATCCCATTGACTCTTCACACATTTCCGCCATTTTCCAAGATGGCCGCCAATAAAATCGAAAAATGCCAATATCTTGGAAACTATTGAACCCAGTAAGATAAATTTAGTGTCGATACCTAGGTTTTCATGCTCAAGGAATTTAATAAAACCGTTTCTGACTAGATCAGAGTATTTATTTGTTGAGAAATGGTGAATTACACCTCAAACGTTATAGTGAAATCGGATTTATTTGTTATGTTTATGTGCATGCATACTATATTTATCACGATTTCCAATCATGGTAGTGGACCAGCCACTCTTTGATATTGCCAAGAAAATGCAATGGACCTTTCCTGAACTCTTTGGAGAAGATAGATTTCTGGTGATGTTGGGAGGGCTCCACATCGAAATGGCTTTGTGGGCAACTATGGGAGATTTTCTGCGAGGGTCTGGATGGCCTGAATCCTTAGCCGAGTCTGGCATTGCCCTAACAGTAGCTGCAGCGACATCATTCTTGAGAGCAAATGATCCAATGAGAACACGGTATGCTCACCAGATTACTGTAGTGGTGCTCGATAGTCTACTGAAACGAGCCTATGAAGACAGTGGAAGTGAAATAACTTATGACGATTGGATCTCTGCAGCTTGCAAAGAGAAACCTACAGTTCAGTTCTGGTTGCTCATTCACAAGTACGAACAGTTAATCTTCATGTTTATTAGATCACACAGGGAACGAAAGTTCAAACTTATGGTGGCTACTCTGAAAAAACTAGTGATTTTGTTCTTTGCACTTGATCACCAGAATTATGCAAGGTGGGTTTCCGTATTCATCAGAGACCTTGAAAGTCTTCCATCTAGCATCCAAGAGGAATTTGAAGCAGGTCATTGGACAATAAGTCGAAGCAAGCATCGTTTTTCATCCATTCCGATTGATCATGCACACGAGCAGGCCAACAAACGGGTGAAAGGAGTTGGAGGAGTGATCGGGATTACAGAGAACCCTGAGATGCTAGAACGCTGGATTGCGACTGGTCCAGAAATTAGCCGTGTTCTAGACGAATTCACTGACGTAGATGATGATGGACGTCAAGAGCTCCCTCATCACGAGGAAGGAAGTAAATCCCAGCGTCGCTTTAGGCATCATGTCGCAAATCTCATGGATGTGCTGCAAAGCAGAGCGAATCCCTTTGAAGAAAGTAGTGCTGATTTAGTTACATTAGACAACAGAGTGTGTGTTGATAAGTCCGCAGCATCATCTGTCCGCGTCCTAGAATCAAAAGGAGAAGAACAGTATAACCACTTTCGGAAGAATGTGCTGGACACGAATAACGTACTGTTTCAAGCTCCGATCAAGAAAAACAAATTCCTGTTGTTCCATGAGGAGAAAACTCTAAAAAAGACATCAGTTCAGAAGAAGGTGCAACACTTAAAACAACATACAGATTTGTATGGACAAGCATTCATTATGCTTGATAGCCGAGGTGGAAATCTGAAGGACTTTTTCCGTCACGAATCCTCCTCATCACCACCTGCACTGGCTTCTGAGGGGTCCATCAATTATTGCAACAAGTCAGATTTATTGGCATGCATTATAGAAGAAAGTACAAGTACCGGACTATCCGCGGATATGGAGCTCGTTGCACCAGATGATTATGGAGTCATCATTATTGATGGCGGTGCGCTGATCCACTCTCTTCCTGGCACAAGTGTCCAAGGCAAAACGTTTGCTGAATATTTCACCAAAGTTTTCTGTCCAAGAATCCAGCATGAGTTGAAAAGAGCAACGAGAGTGGATATTGTATGGGATCAGTATCGTGCAATGACAATAAAAGCGTCTACAAGAGAAAAGCGAGGAAAAGGCCCACGACAGCGAGTATCTAGTTCTGCCAAAGTACCAGGAAATTGGGAAAGCTTTTTGTCCAATGCTGAAAACAAGAAGGAACTCTTTTCATTCCTGTCCACAAGCATTGAGCAAACATCATTCCAAAATGGCAAACAGGTTTATATAACTTCTGGTGATCAAGTCCTGAATACAGCGAATGCACCGCCCATGGGACGATGCGATCATGAGGAGGCAGATACTCGTGTCCTGGTTCATCTTCTTCATGCCCTACAATATTTATCACTAGGAATGGTTTATAGTGGTGACACAGACGTTGTTGTAATACTTCTCTGTAACTTCCACCACATCATGGCGGCAAATCCGGAGTCAGAAATCTGGATTTCCTTCAAAACTGGAAAGACAGTCAACATGATATTCCTCAACAACATAGCCTCAAGTCTGGGTGTGACAACGTGCAAAGCCTTGGCTCTCTTCCATTCTTTCACTGGGTCAGACAGCACGTCATCTTTCAAATACAAAGGAAAGCGATTCTGTTTCAAGCGGAAATATGTGGTTCCTTCCCTCTTGAGTGAGTTTGCGTCAATTGTTAGCAACCCGTTTATTACATCGCCGAAGCTAAAGGAAGTGGTGATTCACTTTGTTTGTAAAATGTACTCCAACGAACCTATCACTGGTGACACTAACGTTGACCATGTTCGGATGAAAGTTTTCTGTCACAAGACTCGGGATGTGGAAAGAATACCTCCAACAAGTGATGCGCTGAATCAACATCTGAAAAGAAGTGTTTTCCAGGCGAGCATCTGGACCACAGCGCACGAGCCCCTAGTAATAGTCCCAAGCCCAAGCAATCATGGATGGATGGAGCAAGATGGTCAACTGGTCCCCATATGAACCACATTGCCCCTCGCCAGGGATGTGTTCGATCTAGACGTGAAATGCGCTTGCACAAAACCATGCTCGTTATGCAAGTGCAAAAAGGCTAACTTGAAGTGTTCACGCTTATGCAAGTGCAAATGTCCTAACTAAATGTTGTAAAAATAATGAGAATGTGTATTGATTTTTAGTTGCACGTACCCAATCTATGAAATACCAGTAAGAACAATGAAAATATTCAGTTCGGTACGAGTTCATTTTATTTTTATATGCAGCTTACGTTCACATGTATTTAATTGTTAACATGTATATTTCTGCTACATCGTATTATAACATTTGTTGTGTATTTTATTGTTTTGAGGCAAATAAATATTTTAATATACTTAGAAATGGTTTTATTGAATTCCTTGACCATGAAAACCTATGTATAGACACCAATTTCATGTTTCTAGACCGAGATATTGACATTATTCGATTTTAATGGCGGCCATCTTGGAAAATGGCGGAAATGTGTGAAGAGTCCATGGGATCTTTGTCCACTCGGACCAAAATTGTTACTTAGACCCTAAGCTTCAACCTAATACCAAAAACTAAACTTTTGCAAAAACTTGAAGTGACTGATACCTCAGGCCCCCCACTATAACGAGAGCTCACCTGCCTGGGATTGTTCAGTTTCTGGTAATTAGAAAAATCCAATTAAATACAGGTAATAACATTTTATACTCATGTGATATCCTCGTAGTTTAGGGACCCACCAACAGGTGTGTCCCCTGTCCAAACATCATCTTCAAGTGTTTTAATCTTATTTGCTACAGAAGGTTTTACGACTGCTGCAGCCAGTCAGTGGTCCATGTTTTAGGGTAGGAAACTTCTTGTATCTCCTACTTGAACCTGTGCAGTCAGTCATCACAACCACAGATAATTACTTGGCCAGGTAGGGCTGACAGCTCCAGTGTCTTTTTCAATATTTCACCCATATGTATTTGTTATCCTTTTTTGTAGCTGAACTCTGGATTATGAGAAATGGCTGCTGCAGTTATCTTCCTGATAACCAACTCGTCCTGTTTGTATTGATGAAAGTTTTTTAAAAAGGGTAAATCAGTTCATTGTAAGAGGACGTACAACTAAAGCGAGGAGGTTGATTTACAGGGTAAAGTTAAATGTTAGTAATAAAATGTCCCAGTTAGTGTATCTGTACTTAATGGTACACTTTAAGAATAGTAACAGGTCCACACATGGAAATGGGTACTTCCATTTCATTTTGTATCATTCCCATTAACCCTTTCATTCTCCCATTAGCTGACACCACGGGATTTCTCATTCAGTATTTAACAGGGTCTTTTACATATTCAGCTGATAAGGGTTTTGATTTAATGCAAGGTCTGAAAAAAATTATAAATGGCGATATTTGATCGTATGACAATAGGACTCTTTCCCTTTCTGACACTTATCGCAACACGTAACTCATCCATGTGACCATTACATCATAAACTCCCTTTACAGTCCACTTACCATCCAGCACAGGCAGCCAGAGCCAGGTTCCGGAGAGAGAATTGTCACGTGACCCGAGCTTTGAGTTGATGAAGAGTAGAAGGAAAACAACCATCTTCAATAATAAGAGTTGTAGAGTGAAATCGTAAAAAATATCCTTAGTCCGGTTTGCTCGCTCTGTGTGTACAGTGAGTAATTCGAAACTCGTTCCATGTTTGAATAGTTTGGAAAATGTTTCTAAAATAAGGTTAGTAGCTTGATTTTAGTCTCCTCTGACAGGACATTTTGTCGTCTGATATTGATGTGTTGTTGTTCATTTGTGACCAAACATGGCGCAGAGAGTCGAGTGACAAAGTTTCAGAACTATTCAGCCACAAGTCCAAAGATAAGAGATGTTATTCCAGCTAAGGTAGCCATCGGGAGTTTCTAGACTGTCAAACCCTCACTTTTCATGCTCTGTGTCAGACCCTCAAATTCTAACCTCCACAGGAAGTCGTGAGTGATAATCGCCAATGTTATAGTTTTTTTAGTGTTCATCCATCTTAAAATGTTCTGTTCCAGGAGGATGAGGGAGACAGAGGAGGTCACCATCTGCTTCATACCGAGAGCAGAAGTGATTGTTGTGACCTGAGCTTCTTTCATCTGAAATAATTACCATATTCGGAATTTGTATCCACGGAAACTTTCTCGGTCTGTCTGTACCTCGGTATTCTAGCCACCTGGTTTATTACTGGTGCCGGTATTCTCTAATATATCCTGTCATTATTGTTTCCATCATTACAACAAGATCGTTGATCTCATGACACCCGACACCAGACCTCTCCGGTCCCCGTGGACCTCTGTGTCGGCCGAGGCGGTTCGTACAGGACGGACTCTCTTCCGTGTGAACGGACCATTGAAGGTTCCTAAGGTTATGTCAAAGACTCTTCATTTGAAGACTTCGATTTTAGAAAATAGGCGTAACGTGACGACAATTGCACTAAGACTGGACTTGATCACAGGTAAACATCTACTTTATTACACACCTAACATTGCAGGTTAATCTTTGGAGCTCATTACCTGCGACAGCGATTGCCCAGTGTAGATCTCATTTGTTGGTGACAAGTAGTTATCAGTGCTCTGACTGTTACTGGAACTGACTCTTTCCGGTGTGAGGCTGTCGACGGATGCTGACAACAGATAGAAACTTTAATTTGTGAGAATTTTAGATTTTCAATGAAGTTTAACGTTATAAATACACATCTATAGGGTTGAAATGATTTCAGAAATATTAATATTACACTAACAGCCACCTATCTTAATGTAGTCTGGATGTCGGCTTTATATAAACGTATATGATGTTCTGAATTCACAATTCAGCCCACAGGTCCATTTCTGTATCCAGAGAATTTTCGAATTACCCTACATTCAATGAACCCCCTGTATCTTCCTGTTTCTATCCTTTGAATACCTTCAGCCGCATAAATTATTATTTTGCCCGTAACAGATATTTAACATCCCAACAGATTAATTATCTGCTGATTGAATATTTCAACTTCGTTATTCTGAAATAGACTGCGGCCGACCGTCAGACCACGTTCTTAACAGCACTCTGGCGGCGGTGAACAGAACCACATGGAGAAGTGAAGCCACCTACACATGTGACAAGGGACATAACTACGTGTCTGGAAGCAACCAGTCCCGGTGTTCAGGAAACGGGAAATGGACAAAACCAGATATTTTCTGCCAACGTATCTATTCCTTTGTTTTCTTTACTTTGAATTCCAAACCTCAGTTTTTTGTATTTTCCTTTTGTTCTCTTATTACTTATTTATTTTCGTGCTGCCTTCATTTCCATTTTACGGAACCAATACCACAAAAGTCTGCTTATGGACTTCGTCCCTCCATCATTTATTTAATCATTCAAATATTTTCATCTGAACAGGAAAATAGTTGTGTTTAAAGTACTAATATGGCGATATTAAATGACTAATTTTAATTTCGATTGTTAAACATTACTTGATTTCACTTCATGAAATTTAACACGCGACTATTTCCTCTCTTCTACAATAGTAAACATTCTACACACTGCACATCACTAGATCTCACTCTCTATACACAGCTTTGGAAGTTAAATATTTATCTATCCTGGAAATTAGTTTATTTCATAACAATTTTATTACTAAATAATTTTCTCTTATTTTTATAAAGCAAGCTGCTGTAATTGAAGCCAACACGGATAAAGGAAATACTGGTTATAACAAATGACATCATCTCTGTTTGGCCATAGTTGTATTGTAGTAATTTTTAAAATGTCTATAAAAATTACAAGCACCTGACTTAGGTCTTCTATCTTGTAATACTAATTATATCGAATAGATTAACAGATTTTCAAACTGACTTAAATGAAATACTGAATTAAATATTTCCAAATCATTAATTGAACTTCAAAAGAAGAATGGCAGCGACATCCAACTTAGAATAAGGTTCTTATAAGAGTCAGCCATCAGATATTTCGGCTCTCATGGTACAAGAAGAGGAACTGTACAGAGGAAACAGTCTGCCTTTTCTAATGTCGATCGGTCAACACCACAAACTCGTAAATACTTTGATACTTTTTATTCCGTTATTCTTCAAATGTAGTAGAATGTATTTTTAGACGAAATGATTTAATATAATCTATAGATTCTAGTATAAATATTATTCTGAAAATTTACTCTGAAATTATGGTTTACAGTGACGATTCTGCTTGACAATATTAGTTACAGGTCCACTTGATCATCATTTAACCACTTCATTGTTATTTCAATTGTGGACCTCCTTTTACCCCGTTATTGTTCTGTTGGTGAATAAACAGATCTACCTACGGTTCTGATTCATTTGACAGATTGATTTTCACAAATATCTGAGGTCACAACTGATTGATTTCATACTTTCATTTTCGTTCTGCAGTAATAGATTGCGGCCGACCGTCAGACCACGTTCTTAACAGCACTCTGGCGGCTGTGAACGGAACCACATGGAGAAGTGAGGCCATCTACACCTGTGACAAGGGACATAAATACGTTTCGGGAAACAACAAATCCAGGTGTTCAAGAAACGGGGAATGGACCAAACCAGATATTTCCTGCCAATGTAGGTTTTGAATTCGGAAATAAATTGTGAATCTTTTCTCCATTTCTCGTTTTGGATCTTTAACAAATTATTAATAATTAATTGACTATAACAATAATTAACATCGTAATTTAACTGATTTCCGAGATCTCTCCTGTGGATGCAGTTCTCCCAGTTTGATGTATGAAAGCTGTTATCTGTTCATAGTTTACATCTGACGAAATTCTGCTGGAGATCTTCACGATTTCCTCCTGTATTTAAGTGTCTGCTGCTACGGTGGAGAGAAACAGAAAAGGCTCCTTTATTTCTGTCGAGGTTTGTGTCCCTCAACTTTCTGGGGAATCGGCCCCGGGACATTTAACCTCTTATCTATTTAGGGGAAACCGGTGAGAATTCCAGCGGAAGGTCAGAGGTCGGGAACTGACGATGTTTCTTTTCTTTGTAAATTAAATCTTTTGTTACACAACAGCAAGAAAACCTCGGGACTTTTATAATAATAATAATAATAATAATAATAATAATAATATAATAATAATAATAATAATAATAATAATATTTCCTTTTGAATTTACATGTATATATTTTTTCCTGTTACCATGGTGATAAGAAGAGGCGGCGCCATGCTCAAAGTTTTCTACTTCCTGTTGACGTGAGGCCTCGAGTTAATTTTGTTTGAGAGGAAAATCTGAGCAACTTTAGAAAAATAAGGGTCCAGATTTTTTCCTTATTAAAAACTTTCGGCCCCTAAAGACGACTGGGGACTCATGTACCCGGCTCCTCCGGTAGCTTCTCCAGAATTCTCTCCAATCATTTATAATCCAAGTTCATCGAGTGAATTTTCCCGCCTTTCAGCTTTGACTTTTGCTTCCTTTGATGTTTGATCAATAAATTTATTATTATTATTAACAATAATAGCGTAGGCACAGTAATAATCATATTAAAAGAATAGTTTATCGATCTACTGACGATGAACTGATTTATTGGTGAATCACTTGACTACGGTAGAATATTCCTCAGCCGATCGATCGATCGATCAGTCTGTCAATAACCGATGTTATTCGATCTGTTACAGACCGGAGCTACAGGTTCAGCGACAGGGCTCAAATCTGGTACCGTGTGTACAGTGACAGGGGTCAGTGGAGGTCGTGGACCTCAGCAGCCGGGACCTGCCGGGATGAAGGAGGGACCCTGATCTACTCAAACTCCCCCAACAGAATAGAACTGGTGGAGTCACTCGCCAGGGAGCATGGAGGAGGGTGTCAGGTGACTGTTTCTTGTTGCTAGGATACCGCCTCAGGGTATCTGCTCTCCTCGCCCTCACTTGATTGAGAGGTGAGAAGAGGAATGGGCGACGTCGACGACCTTTGTTTGTTGCCCACATGTAAACTAATGCCTGTTGTCATGGTAACAGTTGTTTTCTTGTTTTCAGTATGGCCGTGGGTCGGTTGTCATAAGGAGGCAGGACGATGGTTGTGGAGGGATGGTACAGAGGTGGACGGGACCGGATGGGGGTTTGATGAACCTAACCCTTGGGATGACTGCTGTTATCAACGTGGAGCTAAGGTGGGGGGTTCTTCCTGTGTTTCTGCCGGTCCTTTTATTTGTGAACTGCTGCCGTAGTCCGCCTCACAACCAGCGTTATCGACTCCCATCAGGAACACAAACGGTCCCCTTGTTATCCCCTTATTTACCCTGTCCCCACAAAATCTTGAGAAAATGGAATAAATAATAAATTGAGGTAATAATCGAGTCGTCGTCGTTGTTCTCTTTACATCTCAGTTGTTGTTATCGTCACGATGATGAGATAACCTGGTCATCCTCCCTCGGTCGACACCGGTAGGGGCTGGCCGGGGTTTGACGGCACGGGCCCGTAAGCAGGGGCCAGCTGTTCGGTGGGTGAACTGGTAGTTTTGACCGACTTCCGGGGACAGAAGATGTACAGCAGCTGATGCTTCCCTCCGTCCGACTGGAGGGGATATGGACCTGGGTAGAAATTAGGGCGGAAACCCCTAAATATCTGGCTGGGGGATGTTCACCTTTTCACTGCTAATCTGAGGGGTCACGAGAGAGCGAATTATACTAATCCCTCATCAAAACTTCTTAATAACTGTCCCTCTAAAAATGTACAGCGATATCTGTCTGTCATCACCATGTCAAATAATAATCCAGGTGGTGTCAGGGGTGTAGGGGCAAACTTATCGCTGCGGTACAGGTGAGGGTTCCTATTTTCCTGACAATTCCGTCACATCTCGTTTTCCTGTAATTTCTACCCTTTAACCAAACCCTAATTTCTATCCTCCCTGTAATGTCGTCATTACAGGGCTCTACGATTTCCCCCTCATTACAAAACAGTCAAGAAAATTAATTCGGCTAAATACAACGTTCATGGATCCTTAAAGACAGGAAGGCGCCACTCAACTTTCCTTCTTTTCCATCCTTTTTTCCTCTGTCTGTTTATTAAATTACCTCTTTTCCTGCATCTTTGTCCTTTTTCTCTTTTCGTCTTCCTTTTTCTTCATCTTCCTCTCTTCCTTTCCTTCTTTCTTCCTCTTAAACTCTCTCTATTTTCACTATTCCCCTTCTCATCTCCCTCTTTTTCTATTCTTTTTCCTTATTTTCTCTTTTATTCCTCTCTCTCCTCCGTCTATATATTTCCCTTTCTCTCTACTCCCTATTTTCCTCTCTTCCCCCCATCTATAATAATCCATAACGTGTGAGACAGTGATGAAGTCGGCCCCTCTTACAAACTGACAGATTTCCAGAATATTGCATCCCTAATTACTCTCTGTGTGGCTCACGGCTTTAAAACCTTGAAATAAGGACACAGGTGAGACAGTTTACCTCACCTGCCATTGAGAACGAAACAGCAGCACTTATTTTATAACCTCAAGTATATTAATTATCGGCTCTCGCTCGCAGGAGAGTTTACCTGACTGTTACAGGTGAGACAGGTATTCCAACTTGATTAGAATGAGAAAAACATTAGACACAGATAAAGGAAACGTTCTGAGAGAATCAGGACAGGAATACAACAAAACCCCTCCCGATCAGTGTATTTGCGGTGTCTAGTAATATAATGGAGGGAGTCAGGTGTTTGGTCGGTCAGCGGATCTGCTGAAGATCAGTTTCCGAAGCCGGACGGTCACAGACAGGTGACCTCAATGGAAGACCCCGATAGTAGAACTGACCGGCTCAGTTTTGGCACTAAACTAAACTACAGCCACTGAAATCAGTTAATGTGGGTTGGGGGGCTACAGTGGTAACAGAAACCAGTAGGAAATTTATTGTTTTCTAGTTACCTTTTAACTGATCATTAGAGAAAGAAGGGAGCAGAGATTAGACTGACCCCTATTTAGCTCCACCTGGTGACACCTTTCCGAGAAAAGGGCTGATTTTATTAATGCAGAAACTTGTCTCTGTTTCGATGAACAAAACCAAAATATTCGCTAATTCGAATCCTTTAACATTTCCTCCCTCAATCATCTGGGATATCAAACATGGCCGGCCGTACCCACCCCCTAATTCTGCTTGTTTTCCTGTAATCTGTGTGATCCCAAACCTCTCTCGTGCTGGAATGATTCTCGGTACAATTCCAGCTGGCGACAGGAAGAAATCCAGGTTGTGCACACTTTTGGGTGTCGTCGGTAAGTGTAAAACACGGTCAGGGCTGAGCCTGTACTGCCCTTTTAAGACCGGAAGTGGAGACTAACTGAGAGTCTGACTGACCTGTGGTAGAAACAGGTCGTAGCTCTTTACAAGTGGGAGTATTCTACACCTGTGTCGGTTTGTCAGTCTAAAGGCGAGCCGGCCATCCAACTCCTTCCCTCAGGAAGGGCAGGTGGGATTTGCCCGGGTGCTCGCCTCAGGACATAGGGTTCTCTCGGTGTGTCACTAGGAGCTCAGGAACAGAGGCCGAAGCTAAGACGAGGTACAGGTGGCCCTGTGGTACCGTCTCTCTTGGTTTGGTTACTCCGTCTATTTCAGCCGAATTTCCTCTCGCCCCATACCTAGTTACTAGTTTAGGAGAACTGTTTAAATTGTGGCTTACGTTTTGGTGGATTCTATGTTGGGCGGGTGGATCGCTTGTTTATGTAACCAGGTGTTTACGTCCTTGGCTTAAGAACTCCGACAGTGAAGCGATAAGGGAGGTGCGCAACCGGTTGGCAATCCTATAACTTTCCTCCCGCACCCCTAGGGAAGGGGATGTTGTTACTAGGATATGGATTACTGTTTCCTTACCTAGAAAATTACGGTTATGGGCTCGTCAGCCTTTTAATTAATCTTATGTTTTCATCTACTTTCAGCCGGTTGTGGCTATCGATGTTTATGTATCCAGCTTGGGAAAGTGTATCCCATAATGTTTGTTCTGTCTGCAGTCCACCTGACACCAAACGGTTAGAGAGCCCAGCCTCGCTTCCTCTGTTCTGGATTTGTTCACACGGCACCAGTCCCCCTACAGGTCGAGCTGGTCAATCAGCCGGTGAGTTCTTGGGAGGACGACCGGAGTGTCGTCTCGGCAGACTGGATTGTGTTAGCTTCTGCTTTATCTCTTATCTTTATGCCCTCTGCTTTATCCTGTGCTCGGATCGTGCAGGCCAGCGAGCCTATCGATCGCTTTGATCTGATCGATGGCTAACAAGACGGCTGCGGAGTCTAGTTTATGTAGTATTTCTCTGATCAGTTGGCGTGAATCCGTAATGGATCTCACCTCGACCTGAGTATATTTGGACCTCGCTCCTGATTTTAGCCATCATTTTGGCTAGCCCAGGTGCTATTACCTTGGCTATGATCTTATGATCTGTGTAAAGAGGAAGGATTGGGCTCCAGGTATCCAGCTAAGCTTTGTCCCCTTTCTTAAAAAGTAGGGTAACTTCTGGCCCTTCTCTAACGAAGAGTGCAGGTCTCTTGTTCTAACGCATTGTTAGCTACGGTTACCAGATCGGTAACCGGCGGATATCCGTTTGAAGTTCGGTTTAAGACCGTCGGTCTCCGGAACGTTATGGTTATTTAAAGCTTTAATAGCAACTCAGGTCTTCGTTGAGCTCGGCTTCTACGGGGTTTAATTTACGCTCAGGTGACTGAAGAGACTGTCCTGAGTCTGAGGACAGGTGCCTACACTTGGGCAGAGCTGATTATAACAGCGAGCATCTTCTCTAATCCTATCGCCTGTCTCTGTTTCCGTTTGGGGCGAAAACGTCAGTCCTAGTTCTGCCTATTGCTCCCTCTTCGTCTAACCCGCAGAAAGCTTTATTTCATTTGTCCCCCACCAACAGTCTGTGCTCGAGCCCTTATTCTGGCTTCTCCCCCTTTGATTCTATTAGGTTCGTTTATTTCTTTTTTAATGGCAGGGATCCTGTGTGTAATGGGGTATACTGCTACCGCCTGGGTTAATACTAGTTTGAAATCGTGTTTAAGGCTCTGTTTTTTTAAGTGTCCCACACGCCCTTCTACAGCATAGTGTCCCACCATTCGGTGATTGTGGAAAATATACTTACGAGCTTCCACCAGTCTTCCCGGAAATCCTGCACGCTCCTAACATACTCCGACTCTGTCAGAATAAGGTTATTCACTTTCTTGGTTGTGGGTTCTCTGGCCGCTACCCTGACTGTGAATCTAACTCTGACCTCCAGGAGATCACGTGATGCGTGACGTCCTTCTGGATCTTCGCTAGTTTAGCCCTAACTTACTCTCTGTCTCTCCTGGTCGCTTCCTTACACCCATCACAGCAATGAGCGTACGGTCAGGTTTGGGAATATTTATCTCTAAAGGCATCTACTGAGCTCAGCTGGGAGCACAGAGTTTGCAGCTGCTTCAGATCGGCTACACTCTCTTAATGGTTATCAGCAGTTAAGGTTTATATGTTGTTTTTCTTAGAGATATTTCTTTCTGACTTCACAGGCGCACAGTCAGTACATTTATTGGCAGGTGGAACCTTAATGTTTGATATCACTCGGCTGGGCAGCCGACCTGATCGTCGTCCAGCGGTTCGTATGTCAGACCACATTCACCGCCATTTTTCACTAAAGCCTGTTACAGATATTTTTAAGTATATCGTGACTATGCTTCTTCTTCTTCTTCTTCTCTTCTTCTTCTTCTTATTATTATTATTATTATTATTATTATTATTATTATTATTATTATATTATTATTATTATTATTATTATTGTTGTTGTTGTTGTTGTTGTTGTTGTTGTTGTTATCTTGCTGTTGTTTTGTTGTTTTTTTCATAAAATGTTCGGTTGATTTTGTAATTTTCCCGCTAATAGATGGCATCATCCATACATATCTGGCCAACATGCGTACAGAGGCCTGTCAAGTCTCACGAACAATCTGCCATCTGACCGACCTTTCCATGATTTATCGACATTCATTTTGAAGATCGTGAATAAAGAAAGGACATCGGTCACCTGCTGGGATGAGGTCTGACCATCCCTTGCTGATACGTTCATGTCCTCTTCGGTGTTTCTCGAGGGGCGCAGTTTTTCGTCCTTTTCACTACTATCCCGACTGTTCTTTAAGGCGGGTTTTCTCCGGGTGCTCCGATTTCTTTGTGATACTGACCAGGAAAGTTTCAGTACGTACAGCTGGAATACCACGTGACCACATACCGAATCACCCGGACCATCGACCGCGTTTGAGCTGGAGACAGGAACCGGTTATAAAATCACTTGTTTTTGGAAATCTCTCGTTCAAATGAAACACTGAAATATTCCTCTTATTTATTTATTGTAACAAAAACACGCGAGCATTTCTCGTATAACTAAAAGCTTTTAATCTAAAGAAATATATCTGTAGCCAATCCGATTAGCGCGATTTACGGGAATCAGTGGCAACTGACCAGCACCGTTCTAACAAACATGCAAAGTTATCGCCCCTTAACTGCATTTAAAACTGAACGTACCGTTCTCTTGCTAGGAACAATAGTAGGGGAGGGAATTCGCAACTGATTTTTAATATGCGAAGCTTATTATATGTTAAATGTCCGATTTAATTTTTCTTATGCGCAACAGAACTTGGTGAAAATCAAGGTCTATAGGGAGATAACTTTGTGTAGTCGAGATGAAATTAAAACATTTTAAAAATCTTCACCGTTACATTCCTAGAAAGCAGGGAAACATCTAATAAATATACGATTCTCGGCTACTACTAATAAGGCGATAAAAGAACCGACTTTCACTCCCCCCCGTTTTTATTATTGCTAAAAACGGGCGTTTTTGGTATTTTTTAAATGAACTCCGATGTAATGTAACGAGAGGATGGAAGTGACTGGATGAGAACAACTGTCATAAGTGAGCATAGACAAACATTAAGAGGTTTAGGAAGAATTCTAGATAAATTAAAATTTGAGCAGATTTAAAATAGTTTTCTTACTTGTGAAATCGCAGAGATTTTTTTTTAGAAAAGATCCATTGTAAAAGTTAACGTTAGTTTAGATTTGAGTTGAAAGTATAAACAAATCTTTTGCTTAAAATTGTTAACTTGATTCATATTAACGTATTTGTGCTGATTTATTTTAACAAATTATTTATTTGTCTCTCGCTTTATCTACTCCGGCTGATCTCCCTACCTGTTGTTTTTTTTTTTTATTTTCCTGCTACCTTGGTCCAGCCAACATCTGAAGCATTATACGGTCAGAAATGAAGGGGATATCGAGAGTAGTAAAATATCGTATATAACGAGTACCCAAACCAATAGAGACGGTAAAGATCATTAAATTCTATGTAAGGGAAATAACCAATGCGCATTTTATCATTGGCAATCGTCTCCCTTGTGTAGATTATGCGTTTTCCGCGAACCTTTATTTGTTGGTATAATTCAACTGGAAAAATCTACCGTTTAATTTCACCAACAGAAAAACAAATTTCCATTATTTTGCGAGTTGTGTATGGAAATGACGGTGCTAACTATTGTGGGAAGTAATTTCTAGATGTGATTTTAAATAAAACAAAAAAAAACGAACATATTACATTTAAGGAAGAGGAGTTATCTCCCATATAATATAGTGTTTTGTTTTCTTTTATGACAACCTTGCTTCTATTAGATTTGAAAATATTTGTGGCTGCAGAAGTTACCAGAGATAGGGATCTGGCATTAATCCGTGAGAGAAACTAAGCAGCTAGAAAACTATTAGCTCACGCAGAACAAAAGGGTATATGTTTATATGATTACTTTCCATTCAGCACGAGCGAATGTGATCGGGTTAGGGTTAGGGTTAGGGTTAGCCGTTAACATAATGCACTAATGAAATAAGTTACTAATTACCTTTCAATATTAAATCTGCTATTTATCTATTACATTTCAGATATAATTTTAAATTCACATATCCCTCCTGTGCAGGTCAGCATCTTATACTTTTGAAACCTTGCAGATTGGAAGTTGAAAAGTACAAAGAACAGAATCTATTCGAATACTTTAACTAAACAATGTCGTGCATGATGTTGTTTGTTGTTTCCGTGACAGGAGAGCGATGTTTGACGATGACGAGTATGGAAAGTATAATTCTACTAAATATCCTCTGAATTAATGGTGTAGGTACATCGTTAAAACTTTATTTATGAAGTGAATCTTTTATTTATCATTTTCGCCATTGAAAACAGAATCGTGATATCACGTAACTGTAAAGAGACGGCAGAAGTTCAGCCTGAAAAACCAATAGATCTCATCGGTGTCACTATTCTGCTCGCCACCGGTGTCGTATGGACGCTGTGAGTGTTCCCTGGCCAGTCACTTAATCCAATGATTTTTGCTAGACATGTTGACCGGCGAACATGCAAACCAATCTATCTCGACTTCGCTTCTATCAGCGAATCCATCCTGTCAGCGTGGAATACCGTCCATTTCCAATCCCCTAAGTCACGGCCCAGCCAGCCGACGCAATCTGGCCAATTATTTAAGTCATTAATTTAACGTCAGGACATTGCTGAGGACATTTCCTCTCGATTCTGTACGTAAGCGCATCCTCGACAGTATTTAAAGAAAATATGGACATCTACGGCTGACAGTTCACGTGGTGAAGAAGGAGTTCTACCGTCTTCAGCTTCTGGATCTGATCCGTTGTTTCTTTAAGGTAGATTTAAGTCAGCTAAAACCGGGATCGGTGTCGGCGTAACCATCGGAGACTCTGCGCTGCATTCAGATGCTGAGTATTTCGTATTTGTTCAAAGTTTAAAGGGATCTCTTGCAATGTTACAAGTGAGATTAAATACCCAGCATGCCGCGCACGCTAAATTGAATGAAAAGTCGCTCTAGTGATTTGAAGCAATGTAAATTTATAAAATAAATGATAGAATACATAAATTCTCTCCCTCCCCGGGACCTGCGATCATCCGTATTCGTCCGTATGTGTTCTTTTAAACACGACAGAGGAAGTGTGAGCTTGATTGATTACACCGGCTGCCGGGATCAGGGATCCACCCAATAGGTTAAGGAGGCATTTTGCCCAGGGATAACAAAACGCAGACAAACTGTCTTTTCGCTTGGCCCCCGGTGATCGCTGGCTCTCTGCTGGGAGCGAGCGACCGCTGAGATTTGGCAAGAAAAGTAAGCGGAATACATAAAAAAAGATGTTTACGAGTGGACAAGGCGAATACCGGGATTTAGCTGAGTTCGTATGTAAGAAAATCGTTATATACGATATTGTTCATAGTGATTATATACTGTGAACTACATACATTTCTATTGTTTCGCCGAGACAACGTCGATTATTATTGTAAAAGGTGGCAGCTTGAAAAGCGCAATTGGCGGATTAGTTTCCGTCTGAAATTTCTCAGATGGATCGTGTAGTAATCGTGTCCATACTCTCCTACCTGCCAGCAGAAGATTAGAGTTAGCAGATGCATCCCAGGCAGGAGATAATGCTATCTCATACAGTAAGCGGGTAAACGGTACCTGGCAGAGATAATGTGCATGTCTTTCCCAACATTTACCCAGTAGGAGGGACCGGGGCTGGCTGTAGCAGTTTTCAAACAAATCTGTTCCATTCTGGAACTATGCGCTGGGGTACCTGTGGACATTCTGATGAAATAACACAAAAAAATTCAGCAAAATTCTAACATTTTCCTTCCGTCGAAGCGTATCAATTGACCCCCAGGTCGGAGTTACCGGCGCAAGTAGTGACGCCGAAGTTGTATACAAAAGCAGTGATTCTTGTTGTGCACCAACCGGATAAAGGCCCTCAAGCGAGTAAAAGCCCAACGTTTCCCCTGTTTGCTGGTGACAGCCGCGCGGCTTCAGGTTCTGTGACCGATAAAGTTGTTGGCGATCCATGGACCTACCCACCCAATCTGGTCCAGCACATCCGTTAGCATGCCACTAATCTGGAGCTTTAAGGTTCTGTCTTTTACCTGGCTTAAAGGAAAATATCTCGAGGTCCTTAGTGGATAATCAAAACAAAATATCTAGCACATTTATTTTGATTTTCTATTTCATTTCTCGTTCCTTACTGAACACCCGTCTGTCTGTAGCATAACCAACTTGGGAGTCTGAACACGTGACGGATCTAACGGTCCGGTTACTTGATTTGGCTTCATGCATCATAATATCATGATATGTCTTTCCTTTTTCTCTTTTATTCTTCTATGTACGAACGAGGTATTAGTATTTCTTTTTCAGAGTAACTGAAACACTTTGATGCTCCTGGATAAACCTTACACTGTATCGTGGGTGGACAACTAGGACTCGAAAGATAACATGGAGGCGTTAATAGAACGGAGTCCAGGGAGATAACTTTATTGGAGAGTTCGACAAGGGGAGGGAACTGTCGAGGATCTACAAAAATAATGTAGCTGAGTTATTCAAAGTCAGATATTGTGGGCAGAGGATCATTAGAATAAAATGGGTGGGACTAAAGACAATAAATTCTTACCGAAAGTACTTTTACTATTAACTTTCTCTTCTCTGGATACTGGTATCTAAACGAACAACCAGGATCTTCAAATGGAAAAATAGAAATGGCTCCGTATTCTTTTAACTCGAGTATGTCAGTATTTGATTCGAATCATCAAAAGAAATACCTTATATGTACGAATTTACTGACCGGAATACATATTTACTCTTCGTTACAACCAGCTCCACATGATAACCACAGGTGATCAGGATGACGCACGGCCTGAACACTTAGTCTGGCCATAACACTGAGCCAAAAACATCATACGTCGAAACATTCGAGCTACGAGAGTGAAAACCAAAACAAAATTTCTCACCTGGTAAATAAATACTTTTACGGTGTAAAAGCAGAACCACTCTCATTGTGAAGAGAATCGGTGGGCTTCCTTCCGATTAATTCCCTCAGGAAATGTATTGGGTAAAGTCCTTCCACAAAATCTTACCCTTATTTAGGAGAAATTTCCGGTGTTCCCATCTACCCCTGTTACTTTAACCCTGGTCTCTCCTAATAATATGCAACGTTCATTTCTACATGACATTTAATTGCATATATTTGTATAGACTGACTTCAGACGTTATTAGTTAGGAACACAATGTTTTTGTTTAGTGTTCAGCTCTCACAATCCTCTAGATATTATCTCCACTCTTATCGCTGGAATTATGACGTAGGTCAGAAGGGCAGGAGCTTGAGACTTATACAAATCCATTGAATCAAAACAGAGCCTAGGGAATCTGTATAGCTGACGATGAAACAGTTGAAACATTCAGCTCTTGTATTTTTGTGGCATCACGCATTAGAACGACATGTCGTTAGCTAATACGTTTAATATGTCCGCTTCATGTGTGTGAGACATCATGCAGTCTACAGAATCGCGTATTTACTGGCCCAGGAGTCCGTGAAAACAAGCAGTCCTTGTAAACAACTAGGAAGGCCACACTTCAGTGGTTACTGACAGCGAGTTTTCTCCCTTCATTTGCAAACCACTTACCCTATGTGGTTTACGATTACCTAAGCAAATAGTTCAGACACCTGTCCGGCCTAACTAGCGAACTTGTCATCTTCTACTCTCTAAAGCCCTGGCCATTCACATTTTCCATTATCCTGTGTTATTTTAGAATTTACTTCCTCAATTCGCACAAGACCAAATATGAAACTGTTCTTGCTGTTTAGAGAACCGAAACTGCACTGGTCTTCCTGAGATGCAATAAAACGTCACTGGCTTCTTCATCGAGCGACTCATTGTTACCTGGGCGGTCTGTTTGATGTATACCCTCTTTCTCTGTATAATTTACAAAGATGGCAGCAAAGGTACACTTACCCAACAGCGAAACTGCGGTGGGGGGTGGTGAGGAGAAGCTCAGATGCTGCGATTGTTTTTGCAATAAAAACAATGGCATGACGGTGTGAACCTGGCCTGTAGAAAGTCGTCCCTGGATTTTGTTCAAGGCCGCCTGAGTTGGCGCAGGTACCAAAGAATAACATGGTGACACTAATAATCTGCCAGTCACACCTTTTCATCCAATATTTGCTCTGAATTTTTAGTCTAACACAACAATTCTAGGACGAAGAGAGCGAGGACGTCCAGTAGAAATCACTTCACCATACTGGCAGCTTTTCCCCAGTGACCATCACTTCTAGACGCTTAAGACTCAGAAATCCCCTCCACACACCCATACGATCTTGGCGTGGTCTTCTTCACCCATGCGTGACATGCAGCACCAGGTGTTCCATTTCAAGCATGCGCAAACGATGTGTAGTTGCGTATTACGAGGTAGCCTCGTCCAAATCTCAATATTTCACCAATCATCTTGTGGATTTCTGATCTGTAGGATGAAATCTGTCGGCTTATTTGACTAAAAAAATAAATTACTTTCTGTTATTTCCGATTACTTGGTGGTGTTCCCAAGTGGAATTAGCTACTATAACTAAACCATCCGGATAGATCTACTCAACCGCAACCATCTGTTAGCTCTGCGCTATTTTTAAAATCCTGTCTGGGTCCAACCCTGGTAACCGTAAGTCCCGATCAAACCGAGGTCCTCCTCTTTGCTTTCTCTTCTGTATCATTTTCCTATTATCTTGCCCGTCATCAGCGCTACCTGGTGTTCATAATCTTAACTTTACTATTGTTGATCTCTAAGCAAATTTTATCTGCCGACCATTTAATTCTCTCACTGCTTCCTCTATCTCAGCCGCATCCTCCGCCATTGAAGACAAATTAAGCATCTGCCAAATTCCTGTATCTCTACATTGTTTATATGTAGTTTAATATCTGCCATATTCTCTTTATCAGTAATGACTTTACTATAAGCAAATTAAAAATATTAATTTGTAATCTTTTAACATTTACAATCGCTTACGATTGTTTTTTGTGAAGAATGCAGTCAGGGTTAGGGTTAAAATCCATTATGTATCGTCCTTTTCTGTACAATAACCTACTTGTTAGTTAACTATCGGGATGCAGATGTTTGGAAAACCTACACTGACTAGGTACATTGAAGTGATAAATCGAGATTTCAGTAAAATCAAACTATGAAGACATACATCTTGAATAACAACGGGCACAAACTGAATATTTTATTACAGAAAAAAACAAACAAACAAACCAAATCCTTTATTAAACCATCGTCGATTTTATCAATCGTTAACTTTTGGTTAATGTCTTTGCATATTTGATTTTTGTAATTTATACTTGGGAGGTTCAAGTGGAACCCGGCCGGATACCATTACGGCGAAGTTAGTTGTGGCCGGGTTTTGTTTGAACGTTAAATCAATAACTGGGATATTTGATATATACCTGAATAATAACCTGTATATCTTTGTCGTTTTTACGGTCATATCAGAGTTAATATGGACTGTCGCTGCCATTTTTTTTCCAAAAATCAAAAAAGAGTATTTGAACTCACTGGCGAGATCGGCTCTAAGACGACGTAAGTTCCTCCACATATTTCCGTTCCAGCCCCCGGAAGGTCGCCTCACAGCGCATGCTCCGTGAAAGAATGAACCCAAGACGTGTTTCCGCTACAGCGCAGCAGCCATTTCACTTCTAGCCGAACTATTTGAGAGTCCCGCACAATTCGCGTGATGAAAACGAAGACATATTTCTGGTTTTTGTGCCTCTGGAAACTGAATGACAAAATTATTTTCCGCCGCCATGGATCTTAATTACAGAATTATCTCCGGTGCTGCAGTCCGCCGGATCAGCCACAGGCGCGGAACCTCCCGGTGGCGGCCGACTGTTAGACGGCGAAAATTCATTTGCTCCATGAGATCTCCGGGTCTCCGCCCACTTCCGTATGGTAACGCATCTTGTGGCCATTAACAGACAAAGGGAAGGAGAGCAGCGACGCAAAGCAAACCAAGGTAACTCTTGGTTAACAGCTTAACCATTTCTACCAGACCCGTGACTGGAAGGTGCGCATGCGCAAAAATTAGCACGTGGTTCACACTTGCGTAATATTTATTAAATTGAAAAATGTCCGGTTTTAAGTGTATTATCCATAATCGATTGAATTAGTTCGGCAGCGGGTTTTTATAGCCTCGCGTACGGGAATCAGCAAATATGGTTGGTTTCCGGAGTATCCGTCCATCGTCGGTGGTTAACTCAGTTCATCCGAGCGGTAAAACTAAAGCGGAAAAAAGTAAATGCACACGTGGAATATCTGAAATAGTTTATTGATCCTGCGATAGACGTAGAGATACAATAGAAACTACATAACGGAATATCCCGCTAGATAGCGCCCTTGTGCATTTTTAAAAAAAAAAAGGAAAAAATTTTAAATTTTCGTGCGCATGCGTAAAGCAATCCTTCGATTTGCTCACGGGGCTAAAAAGGAGGGAAAAAGTGAAAGTGACAAACAGCTCGATTGCCTGTAAGTTTACAGGTGAGGGGTTAAAACCTTTGGACGCAGCTTGCAGGATATAGGTACCGGAGAGATTGAATCAGGTATTTAAAGTGCGCGGTGAGTGACCGGCTCTCAGAGAGCTGAGCATGCTGATCACCGTCAGTCGCACAGATAAGATGAATCAGCATGGCACTGTGATGGATTAATAGTGCAAAATAGCGTAATGGTTTTAAGTCTGTTGCTAAATAGTGCTAAACGCAACTGTGAGACCACAAAAGTTTACGTTTTAGGGATTTAAAGGGAGAGCTAAGGGGTTTGGGCCAACTTTTCGAATATTAAGAGGGATAAACTGGACACATATAGGGAATTATGTTTTCAGTATAGAATAGTTGGTGAACGAAAAAAACAAGTTAACAAGGTAAATCGTATCACAAATCTGGGCCTTCCAAGAGTCGTGGTGGTAAAGTAAGTAAGATCTGAATTTGTGATAAAGTGAAAGTCGATGTCTGCGGTAGATGTTACATGTGTTCACGCGTCTACAAAGTGCACACGTATCTCTATCCTGCATATAATGGAAAATAACTTCTCAACCTAAATAGTCTGGAATACAATCCGCTCAATAGCGAACCGCTGATGCGACGCTCTCTCTCTCTCGTGTCGTAACGTAAACCATAAATCTTTGAATATATTATATTTTCGTTCTTTATCTTCATTTATTTCAAGAGTGAAATGTAGTCGATCCTTTCAATAAGCAGAAAGTCTGAAAAGGGGACTTGTACATCCTATCAAAACGGTTTGGATGTATTCAGATGATTCCACCAAAGAGAGAAAGAAAATTGCAAAACAGGTTTCATAACCACACGGAGATAGAAGCGGAATTTTATTTCATCTATCTGAAATTAGCATCTCTCTCTCTCTCTCTCTCTCTCCTCTCTCTCTCTCTCTCTCTCTCCTCTCTCTCTCTCTCTCTCTCTGTGTGTACTGATGTTATTTCTCTATGTATTGACGTAATATCTCTCTCTCTCTACTGACGTCATCTCTCTCTCTCTGTACTGATGTTATTTCTCTATGTATTGACGTAATATCTCTCTCTCCCTCTCTCTCTCTCTCTCTACTGACGTCATCTCTCTCTCTACTGACGTCATTCTCTCTCTCTGACGTCATCTCTCTCTACTGACGTCATTCTCTCTCTCTGTGTGTGTACTGATGTTATTTCTCTATTATTGACGTAATATCTCTCTCTCTACTGACGTCATCTCTTTCTCTCTCTCTCTTCATCTCTCTCTCTACTGACGTCATCTCTCTCTCTCTGTGTACTGATGTTATTTCTCTATGTATTGACGTAATATCTCTTTCTCTCCCTCTCTCTCTCTACTGACGTCATCTCTCTCTACTGACGTCATTCTCTCTCTCTACTGACGTCATTCTCTCTCTCTCTGACGTCATCTCTCTCTACTGACGTCATTCTCTCTCTCTGTGTGTGTACTGATGTTATTTCTCTATGTATTGACGTAATATCTCTCTCTCTCCCTCTCTCTCTCTTTCTACTGACGTCATCTCTCTCTCTACTGACGTCATTCTCTCTCTCTCTACTGACGTCATTCTCTCTCTGACGTCATCTCTCTCTACTGACGTCATTCTCTCTCTCTCTCATGTATATTCTAAAAATATTCCGTGACGAACCTATTATGTAAAGTCAGAATTCTCTCACTCCGACATGTCTATAACACGCTCACGCGATACATAAAAAAAATGTGTGAAATTGGATCAGATTTACAACGCATTTATTTTTACTTAAATTCTTTAACGTTGTTTGCATGGTTACTGTTACTGTTCGCCAGCAAACGTTCGTTTGTGTCTCCTTTAGATTTGTCTAACAGAGGTAACTCAATATCTTCGTATTGCAGATTTTATTTGCTACCATGATTTGATTTAAAACTATACGATCAATATTTTGCGAAGAACCGTTACAATTATTTCTACTCGTATTGGATTCACGGAATCCATCATTTTCTGAATTGTTCCTGCGTGCACTAGATCCCTTAACACTTTTGGGGCTGTTTCTTGCGCCTTTTGACTTGGTTTCTAAAAGTGGTAAAGCAGATGCTAAGGTGCACTGTGGAGTTGTTAGAATAAACCTTTCTTCACACCATCCAGAAGTGGTGTACCGTCCCTGTGGCCTCTCCATAACGTGTCCCCTACCTCATGGACGTTTTTAGTGATAAAGTAAACTAAGTACAGCTGTTAATAAAGCTTTTCGTTCCTGTAACATTATTAAGTATAATACAATAATTACACGTGCACTTTTATTGTTCATCTGTTAAAAGTTTCTTTCATCTTTATTGTGGAATTTTGAGTGCAAAGAATCGACAACAGATAATGTTTTCTTTTTATTTTTATTGTAGAAATATTTATTCCAAAGAATGGATAAAGGACATGTTTGTTTTTTCTTCCCTTATTTTCGAAAGAAATAGTTTTTAGCCAATTAGACGAAGCCCCTCTAGGGAGCTCAGGAAGAATTTCCCCCACCTAGTAACAGTATTCATTTCTATATCATCAGCTTTCTTCTTTTACATAGGAAAAGACTAAACTGCACATGGACGAGATTTTAAGACAAGTTACGACTTAAGACCGGATGTTTGTCGATCGTGTACAGAAAGTAGGAGCTTAGTTCAGTCATTTCTGATCGCCTTTTTAGCATTAACTGAACTACCCCGTTGTCATCATCAGGTTGGCTTAAACGAACAGCAGGCTGAAGACAATATCGAGCCAATTTTTTTATCTAAAAATAGAAACTACTCCAGCATTTCTACTTCATGTTAACAGCAGCACGTGCGGATGATGTTGTCCAGGAGGAATCACCGAAGGATCAGTTAGTAAGTTAGTTTCCTGTCTTCTGTAAAGCTTATGTCCGAGATAACTCTCTAATTTCTGTAGTAATATTTATGTATTATAATAACGATTTTAAATACCAGTCTTCACTGATATCATTATGTACTCTTCAGTGATGTCTATTGTTTTAAACTTTTCTGTTGTTATGCTTTATTTTAAATATTCTAACAGAAAGAACCCCAAAGTTTTCAAAACTTACATAGTTCTACTCTTGCTGGCTGCTGGTCTCCCAATAGGAGTCATGTTTCCAGGATAACGTGTTGCCTCCCGCCTCTCGCACAGCCTCACTTTCCGCACGAACTGCTCCTCGCCTAAGTACAGTACAGCAGTCCAAGTAGTACGATATGATTAGCACAACTCTTTTAGATGTACTAACGCACGGGACATGTGAAGAAGTTTGTGGCATTCTTGACTGGAGAGCTCTACAGCTTCACCACACTCGAAAAGGACATATTAAATATTCTCAATCATGCAAATTCTTTAGAATAATGGTAAAAGTTAATTCAAGTACACAATTTTTCATTTCATTTACAGAGTTAATTATATATATGTTAATGAAAAGGCGCTTTCTTAATTCGCTGAATTTGATGTCTCGCTGTTTCTATAAGTTTACGATTACTTTTCTACTTATTTATTATTTTTTAAAAAATGTAAATAAAGACAAACAAGAATTTTTGTTTTATGATGGAGTTAATTTTATTATTAATTTAATAATTTTGTTAAATGCTTTAAATGAACATATTTGCTTCTGAAGAAATATATTTTTTTAAAAAAAACTTTTGTTTGCCTTTTTTCTTGATTCGACATTTTGTAAACCTTCACTAAGAATTATTTGTTTTGTATTGTCCATTAGTTCTCATGTTTCTGAACAAATCCATTTAATTATCTGTCGTGTGAACCATTTGATGAAAATGTTACAATTAACCAAATTTTTTTTCTAATTTAAAATAATTTGCATTTTTAATTGCAATCCTTAGCTTTTAATTAACTTTTGTCTTGAAGGTATTATTCGTTTGAAAAACGCAAAACGAAAGAGACGAAGAAAGTAAGGGGAGACAACAATTAATGCAATTACCCGAGTACCCTAAGACTATATAAAATTAATGGCTTTTATGACTTGGCGAATTTCAATCACCCCACTGCGTTAAAGATTTCCCGTTCTATCAGCTGTCACTTTAACACTCATGAAATTTCGTCTTAAACTCAATTATCAAGGTTTATTTTCCTATTACGGATAAAAATTACCTTTCCACAGAGTCCCTAATATCTTAATTTAATGGCGAGCTCCAGTCTAGCAGTTTCCAATGGAGTCGAAATCGGCTTTGCCAGATCGACGGGTTCGGAGCTGCTGTCCAAATTGGACAACGGCTCTCCGCTAATGGGGACTGGCGCGTTTTTCAATCTCCTCCATTTTTGAAATCAATAGCATTTTATGATTATCTCTTCAATCTTCTGGATCAAATTAGACACAAACATATGGAATCACCTCCAGCAGTTCTATGGAGAAATTATCGCCTCGAAAAACTTTGGGTGAGTCCGGCTTCTAAATGGTTTCTTTCCTCTAGTTCTGACGTTTCTTGTTTTACCTGCAGCCCGACAATCTCGCGATAGGGTTTCTCGGCAGAGAAGCCGACAAACAATTTCCAATATGCAGAAAATATCGCTGCCGTAAACCAAACCTTGATGACGGTAGAAAAGCGCAGAGGATGGATTATAGTGTATAATAACCAGACCCTGGGTCAGGCTATAATTACTTATTGCCAGTATAGAGCAAGTGTTATCCAGTAATTATCCGGGACCAAAACTACATCTGACTGGCCAAACTGAGCCATTTGAATCTGTTACGTAACTGAATCAACTGATTATTGAGACTTTGAGATTCTTCAAACGTTGTGCAAGAAAATATAAACCAAAATGGGCACTTACATTATTCTGCAAGAAAAGTACAGTGTGGCTTAATTTAAGAAGATATGCACCTTCACACATCTCTAAATCTTCTCACAGGCATATTAAGAATAATACAGAATAGACATACATACACAATATCGAAAATAGTTATGGAAGAAAAACTGGGAATAAAATGCAAATAACACTTGATATAATGGCATCACGTGTGTAAAAAACGAAACCCTTCATAGCACCGCCAGGTGTTGATATTGTGATTGGTTGTCATGCAAGCTATCGGAAAGTTCCAATCTTGCAAAGAGACTAAAAGTATAGCCACTGATATTGTCGAAGCGTAGTGAATACTATAGTTTCTGGGAAGGAAATAACGCACGACAATTTATAGGCATCAAAACATAGGCAGCCCGAGTTCCTGTTTCAGAAAGTGCTGCATGCGAAACTTGTTCTGTGGACAATAGACGCGGTTGAGGTAGAAAAACCAAAATCTTCAAAAGTGACGTTGGGTACGTCAGGATGTTTTCTCTATGTGATAGACGATGAGCCAGTAGAGTTTTTGCCTATGGCCCATCAGGATTTGGTCTCAGTAGATGTGTATTTTCACAAAAATCTTTGCTGAGGAGAGGCAACCAAACAAACGGCGAGGCTGAAATCAGACAGTAGGATGATCAGTCCTTGAAGGTGCTCTTTACAGTTGAATCCAGGATTGAACTGTTTGGCAATAATAATGAACGGCAGTTTGTTCAGAGGCGGACGGACATTAAAGTCGGTGTACAACAGTAACAAGGGAGCATGAAGATAGGTCAATACGTATCAGCTCAGGGGGTCGGAGATTAGCATAAAAACGAAGAATACACTGGCTAGCTGCCGACCAGATCATGCAGCTTCTCGTCTTTCATGCCAGTTCCTCAGAAAGACGTCTCATTGGGGGAGAGTTTATCTCTCAGCATGATAACGGCCCCAAGCATATATGCCAATGAGGTGGAAAATTATCTGGAACGAGAAAAGGCTGATGGGACAATCACAAAGTTCAGATACGGGAATCACTGGGACTGTATGGGTTAGATGGCTTCTGTGAATGTCGAACGGCACCCAAACACCTTCGGTAAATTTGTAGAAAGTGCTACAGGTTACAAGGGTTAACATTCCACAGCCGTACTCTGATAACCTGTTTGGGAGCGCGGAAGAAAGGTTTGTTAATGTATATAAAGCAAAGGGCTCACATTCCGAATGTATTCATTTCGTCTTTTTGTGTAATTTCTAAAGTAATGCATTGTGTCTGTCACTTGCAACTGATCCTTATTGTTGAATATCCTGTGTGTTTCTCCATAATTATTTCTAATACTGTCTCTGTGTATATCGCTGCTGTATAACAAAACAGATGCAATTTTACACACATATTCAAAATAAATAATCAAAAGAATATAATAGTGTAGTGTGTATAATAGAAAAAATATATTAGCAAAGGAGAGGAGTTATCAATATGACTGACATCGGTGAATCCTCCATACATAACGAACATTCAAATGATGGTTAGAGCGCCCTTATCATTGAATCTATCCAAGCAAACTTTACATGCTCGGGGTGTGATTATATATTGGTCGACTAAAATAGCAGTATCTCCCTGCTGCATGCAGGTGGATCCCAGCCAGTCCAGAGGTTAAAGAAAACCTGGATATTTCTTATGGATCTGTGGCCAAGGTTACAGAGAGTTTACTGAAGTCAGTTCCGTAGCCGAGACAAAAGCGACCCAGGAAGGTTTCAGCAGTGAAGCCATTAGTTTTCACAACGACAATAACCGCCAGGTTTGACGTTGGCGAAATAGCATCGCGCATTCAGCAGCAATGAGCCAAATCGTTCAGCAGAGGATTGTATAGTGGGAGAAACTCCTTACGTCCAATGCGACTAAAACACTCCGGAGGGTCTGCTCAGAAGACGTGCTTCGCAAGGTTTTCGAGTGTGGGTGGGGTGTCCGTCCAATTATTTCCTGGCCCACAGACCGCTTCGGCCCTTTATCGTTTTTGTAGTATAAAGTCATCATCTATCGAACTCTGCCTGATGGAACTGCATCAGCTTGAAGAATACCGCGTTCTCTTTCTTTTGTGAGAATCTCGCCCCGTTAACCAGCAAAAGAGGCGCATCATTTTTACATTTACGCCGCCATGCTTAATTGTGGGAAGCGTCCTGTACACTGCGCCACTGTTCCAAGCTGGAGCTCTGTTTTCTTGCCCAGTCAAGCCGTTTCCTTGTTACATGTCGCAAGGACTTTCTCGCTGGTAATTGGTTGATGAGTCGAGCCCCTCTTAACTACCTTTTGGTGTTAAACGTCCAAATTCTTACTGTTACAGGGGAATGGCGGCCAGCAGTTAACTGGCTTCCTGAAAAGGATTTTCTTTGGTGTTTGGAAGCAAGGAATTGTTCCGTTCTGTAGATATCCTCCTACTGCCCTTTAGGATCAAGGATGACCAGTTGACTTTATCGTATAAATGGCTGTTGGCACAACCCCCTCCAACACGTGTTTAACTTCCCCTTTCTTCGGAATCTTCCACTGGAAGTACCAAGGGAAATAATAGAAAGACATTTCGGTTTTAGGTGCTATTTCCATCGACCAAGCAACACAATCGTCGATGATTGAGTCTACAAACGTTTATGTAAAAGCATAGTATGAGCTAACAGGTACTGACAGTGGTGGTAAAAATCGATACCAGATTAGCAGAACCTCAAGCTTTCAGGTTGAACCAAAATTTACGGTCACAGACACGATTTGGTGCGTCCTTAGTTGAGAGCTGTAGGCGTGAGTTGATGACGTCACAATTAGCGATTTGTGTCATCGCTTTTTGTTTCTCTTCTGGGATAATGGATTTTCTTTAACAATAAAGTGATGACGAATCCGGTTAATCGGAGCTTTCGTAGTACAGGCTCCTGACAAAAGCAAGTAAACATCCAGGCTGGAAATGACGCCTGTTTATTCTGGAACCATCGCAGCACTGCCCTCCGGAGGGGGGGGTGATACTTGGTGGTTCACCACCTGGTGAAGCAGACTGCGGGGGATCTGAATTCCAAACATATTCCTAGCATTGAGAATGATTTCAAAGGCCTTTTGACTATTTTGGAATTCATATATCCCCAGACAAGTTTGACGGTATTTATATCAGGACTCTCTGAAGACCACGTCTTCCATATGTGGGTTATTGGGTGCCTTGAGACTTCGAGTTAACTGGCCGGGTCGCTAGAATACGAAGCCTATGCCATTCAGATTATATCCACCAGTTTGTCATTTCGAATAATAATTACTCATTTTCTTGGTGTCCTTTATTTTAACCACCCTCAGCCCACATTTAGTCTCCTCCACGGTTTGCTCTCTTAGTTTCTCGCTCAATTTTCGCCTGGTCTTCTGAGAACAGATCGTCCTTTCTTCCACTCGAAATCCCACATCCCGGCTCAGCTCTGAACTACAGTCCCTCAGTCCTGTCGGTGTTTCCATTTTTCTGATGGTTTACTCGAGTCGATTATATACTGTCGCTACCTTCCCGTTAAGACTCCACTTTTCTCCCTTACGAGGCGGTAACTTGTCTGGTCGGGAGCAGGTTATCTCCGCAAACGTGTCACACCTGTGAAAGGCAGTCATGAATTGGTTCCTTTATTAGAATTAAATATCCCGAGCGCTTCCTCGCCGAGTGATTCTTGGACAGTGGCGTACAACAGGGGGACGCGTTCTCTCGGCCGGTTGCTGAATTAGGGTACTTACCTGATTGCTCTCGGTGCTCGGAAAAAAATACAAGAAACGGATACACAAGGTCTGCACAATATAACAGGCTATTGTTGGGGAGCCTTCTTATTCGTCCCTATAATTCCTGTCCGGCCCAGCCCATGTTGATTTGAGTAAATGTGATGATGCTGCAAAATGAGATCAGGAAAGCGTTAAAATGATTGGAAGTCCTTTTCTTTCTCCATTTCCCTCGTCTCGAGGCTATTTCTTCCGTTGGTGGGAGCCGACTTACCATTAATCGAATGTTGGTTAATTTTTACACTTGGCTGTTTGAATTTATCTTTAAAAGCCTTAAAACACACCCCTGTTTGTTTCAGTCTCGCTACAGTTAAATGATTCAGGTACCTCAGCACGTGACCTTTACCGGGTTTTCTAGAGCTTCTTTACCGGTAAAAATCCGGGGTAAACTTTGTTTTCCTAGGCGCCGAATGTTTTGAAAGGCAAAAATTTCCTGCTTTTTTAAACAACCTTTTTGTCTTCTATTATACGCCATCTTCAGGTGATCGACCGAACTTCTCTCCAGAAAGACAGCACTATTCATTGTAAACGGATTAACAATAAACAGCATCCTTCTGTTTATATATCAGTCCGAGTTTTCCCCGTGGTGAGAATCTCGGGGCTGGTATAGCATACGACCAATAGGTTCGTGTGCCCTGGTTACATCTCTCTGGCATGTCAGTCTTCAGCGGTAAGCGGGAGGCTCCTACCAGAACATTCTTCCTTAGCTTCGTGGAAGGATCGCCAAGCCAATTTGGCCTCCACCTTCGAAACTCGGGCTCTCTGCCACTCGTATAGATTCTTGATATATCGCCATTTTGAGATTTGGAACTCTCTTTAAGTGAGAGGAGAAATAGTATTAACGTCATTCTTGTGTTGTGTAGCTTTTAAGTCGACCACGAAGATTTGAAAATCATCAAAATTTTAAACACTGGAAAAAAAACTAAGTAGAAATTGTTCTTTAGTTCTTTATGTCAGTGATTAACGAACGGAAAAATGACTTGCTTGACAAGTTACATTTACTGAAATTCCTAATATATTAATGGTTATAGATTCTTCTGGATTCATGTATTTTTAGTCATGTGTTCACAGTTCAAAATATCTATTACTTTTGGCAGGTCATTAGTTATTACCTCGAATAATCGCCCACCTTGTACAATAGGTAGGGCGTGTATTCTAAGAGAATTCCGAACGTTTTTAAAAATGAATATAAATATTTAATGCCCTAAGACTATTTTAGGTCAATAAGGCTGGACCATATTTTAAGATCAGATCGAGTGTACTAGCAGTGTCCATCCTTCACAGAGTTTAACGACAACCAACAACGTGGATCTTAATGCCGCAGGGGTGAGGAATTTCCTGGTACTTCACAATGTACAACGGCAACTTTCCTTTTACATACGAAATAAGAAATGGAAACTAAAGCCTCCAATGTGCAGCTCAAGTCGCTGTATAAAATAAAGTTTACGTTTCATTATTATTCTTTATTTTGAAATCCATCATCTGTAACAACTCGTTCGCTTACCTTCCACACCGAAGAAAATAAAGAAATATGGAGATTAATTATTTTCTCTACCGGCCGATTGGCTCTCATCGGTTGAGCGCCAACCAGCGGAAGAGTTTTATAACATAGGCCAAGGGCAGACAACAAACAGGAATCTGATCAAATATATCGGAGACTGGTCTGTTTATTATTATTATTATTATTATTATTATTATTATTATTATTATTATTATTATTATTATTATTATTATTATTATTATTATTATTATTATTATTAAGAATACAGAAGATCGTAAAGTTAATCTTCGTCAGTTTGTTCCCTTTTTTGCTAAGTCATTAAATCTAGGGGGTTTCTCTAACGATTGGATCCTTGGACAAAAGGACACCTCGACATCACTTTCACTCACTAACATTGAGACCTTCATACGACTGTATACCGCTAAAGATGGCCAGCTACAGGACGACAGGAGAATGGCTCCGCTCACTGTGAAGAAGGATGTGAAGAACCTGATGGAGTCTGCAAGCTCCCTCCAGTACAGCGCTAAGTGAATGGATAACGGATGCTCTGGACAATATACCTATGATGCACCGATGTGTCGGCCATCTTCTGCTGGGGAGAGATATTTGTTTCACTTTCTGAGCCTCACCTGTTTTATTGTGAAAACGAAGACTTCCTCCTCGTTCCTGTTGTTGTCCCCGTGGGTCTTTAAATCTTATTTTCCCACGGTCTTCGCCTGGCCACGGTTGACTGCTCTCCCATCAGTCTTGCAGTATTTCAGTCATTTTACACGCACTGTGATGCTCGCCGGCTGGTGCTGATAACTCATGCAGTAATCAGCGATGATGTTTAAGATGATAATAAAAGTAAAGATGACAGTAAGTTAAGCTCCTGTTACACTGTTCGGCGATTCAACTCATTTTAGTAGAATTTAACATAATTTCCCTAAGTTTATTTCTGGTTTCCTTCCACATCTAAAGATAAAGATAAACATTTACGGTAGGTTGTTTCCTGGGCAGCGTGGAAGAATCATGGGAGCGCACCACGAGAATACTCTTGTCTCACTGGTCCATCTTGAATCATGGATGGTGATCCAAGAATGTGGTGCCCCCTTTCGGAGACAGCACTCGACGATGACAACGACGACGAAAGGTAATTTAATGGAATATTGTCTCCTCTGCCTTGGTGGGTTCATGGACATTGGTTGGTTCCAAGCATTCACACTGTCTGTACTTTGCCATGTTTGCTCAAGACTATTTATGTAAAACGTTTGTGTTAGCCAATCCATCACATTCAGAGAATCGTCCAATTCTTTACGCTGTAGATGCTGTTATAGATAGAGGCTGGTGAAACATCTGGCAATCTTCAAAACTAGATAAAACGCCAGTTCTTTTCCTTTTGTGTATTAATTTTGGCTCCTCTTTCAAAACTACGTAACCAATTGGTTACAACCAAAATATACAGTCATGAAATCTAGTATAAATGACAGACTAACCTATTCATCCATTTGGCTTATTAATAATGCCTTAGGATATATAAATACACAAAAACAATTACAACTACACTCTGACATCTCGCCATCTTTAAACATCACCTTAGACCAACCACCCTGAGTCAACCCTTTCCTTCCTTGTTATGTATAATTTTAATCCTTTTCTTTCAGATAAAGACAACTTAGCTTTCTGAAACAGAAGAATCTTTCTTTCTCTTCTTCTTCTCACTTCTTTCCCTTTACTTCCCTTCTTCTATTCTATTCTTCTTTCTTTCTCTCATTTATATTTAATGCTTACATTAATCGATTTATGAAATCCTTATTCATATAGGATACTATTCGGATTTTAATAACTCTTTCCAAGAGTTCTTATCTTTGGTCTTACATGCCAATCCTCATATTTGTATGTAAATTCATATCATGAATTTCTTCAACATAAATAATTAATCTTTGCCAAAATAATATTAATAACATCCCAACCCCCCCTTCTTCAGTGTAAGCCTCTGTTTATTTGTAAAGTACTCCACCCCGAATAATCTCCCATGGACTAACCATGATTCTTTCTTCGTTTAACTCCACACACAGAAGTCCATTTAACAGCTTAAGAAGACTCAAGAATTAAAAGTGGTGTGGAACGGGGCACCGGTCGTCGTGATGACAATCACCACAACGGTCGGGCTACTTCCAGGCTTCACCATCAGCTAGGGAACCTTTGGTCGCCCTACGTGGGAGTAAAACAGTGGTCATAAAGATCACCTGTTTTACCAACAACAACACGGGAATCTCTGATTCCCCTACGAGGGAGGACTAAAATAAAGACCAAAAACGGAGAGAGAACATGTCTCCATCCATCATCCCGCAAAAACAAAATTAGAACTCACCCCATCCCATACTTCCATTTGGAAATTTGAGAAATAAACAGTGGCCCAAACTTTCCCTCTCAGTTCAAGGACACACAGAGAGACAACTCTGTTATAGAGAGTTCAGCCTGGAGAAACCTACCCCTCCTGCGTGCAATACGAAGGAGTTGGATAGCCCGCTGCTCTCTCCAGGTTGAGGAACATTCACACAATACACAGGTCGAAATAAGGCCTCACTTGTAAACGGCTGTGGCGGCCGGTCGTGGAACCGACCCAGCTCCCAAACACACGTATGCAACTTCACACACACACCCAAACTTTGGCACCACACCAAAAAAAAAAAATTTAGCCCGAATTCTTTCGAGGGAAGTTTTCAATTTCCTTTCTTTGGTCCATTTCTTCTATGCTGATTTGATGGGTAAATGTACGGGAGTATTCGGCGACAATCAGATCCTGATCGTACATTTTCGGAGCACTGCATTGTGGGGGATCAGCTCTACCAGCTGGAATTGCTAGACGCGATGCAATTACATGCAATCCAAATATATGTTGCTGCCGTCATTAAAGCTGAATTTCTATTTTTTTTTTGGAATTGATCATCTACAAAACATTCCCAGTTTTGAGTATGAAAAGATTCAGGTATAATACAAAACAAGAAAATAATAAACCTTATGCTTACCGATAGAGTCGTACATTAGGCAAACTTAAATCGTATTCTAATAACAAAATAATAATAATAATAAGAATTTTAAAAAAGGGCTGAGGATTTTTTCGAACTGAAATCTGTGATGGGTTTGAAGTTTACTACAAAATCAAACCCAATAGTTCGTGAAAGTTGATATTTAACTTAATTAATTCTATCTGATCTTGTAACCAATGTTTCCCACAATTCACTACTAACAGCGCTTTTGTTGCGATACTGTTGAGCCCCACTGGGGATTAGTATTTATCGCTCTGATACTGTTGAGCCCCACTGGGGATTAGTATTTATCGCTCTACCCAGCCTCAAAGTGTTCTATTTCAAGAAGAGGGGGGAGGAGGCTGGACAGCACCAACGGGTGCCGCGAACGAACTTTCCAAAGCATCTTTCCTCCACAATTTATCGTCCAGCCCGATTACTTCGATTTCATTTCTATGACCCTCTGGTCGCCGAAGAGACCAGACCAATCCTCATCGCAAGCACCAAACATGAACACACAACAATGTCCGATTCTCCTTCCCTTCCATCCCCGCCCAGTGGTCCGTCAATGTTTCCGCGAGTAATTATCGCCGGTCGGGAGTTTCTCGACCGTTGCGAGACGTTATCGCCCTTTCGTCTGGAAAATCCGCTCTGCACAGAAAGTCATTTTCTCGCTCAGTGGTTAAAGGAGATGTTGCGAGGGTGGCTGGGTTACTGTGTTGGGTCACACACACACACACACACACACGCACACACGCACACGCACGCTGTCTCTGACGTCTATTTCCATACGATTAATGCTAGGAACAAAGCGGGAAATGAGACAATACGTTATGAGTAATCAATCCCAGTGCTCGCTCGTCACAACATAACTTCCACGGGTATTTTGAACGGCGGGCCCGTCCATGTTATTAACTCGGGATGATGACTCACCTTGAGATGCTTATATCTCCTCCTTTCAGGCGGAAAGGCAATGCACGGTTGCTACACGTCCAACCTTACCGTACTAGCCGTCATGTGCCAAGCTCTGCAAGGTTTGTTTGTTTCTAACAACTAGATTATCTCCCCTCTGCCCGCCATTAAATATATATACACGCCACACTTCCTCTCTTGGCTTGGTTTTTCCCCAACGAACATCCGCAGCATGGACCAACGAACAGAAAAGATAATGGTCTATTAATAAGTTCTTAATTCAAAGGTAAATTGCTAGATGATTTTATTACAGAACAACCCTGGCTCGAATTAGACTGTGAATCGAATAACACAGCGCAGAGTTTTGCGCTAAAGGTCGTGAGCAAGAGAGCGGGGATTTCTCTTTTAGCCGACATCGTTGTTATTATTCCTTTGATTATACGTATCATACGACGCGACGTTTCCACTTGAGTCGTTTTCATTGGCTTGGGCGCGTAGTGCGGCGCTGTGATTGGCCGCTACATTCTACGTCCGCGATTGGCTGGTATCTGTCACACAGAGGTCGGCTGGAACGTGCCCGCCGTTGATAGATCCCCCCCCCGCGCTGAAGTCAATATTTGTTCGTTTTTGTAGATCCGCTAAATCGGTGGTCCCGCAATCTCTCGTTCGCAATACGAGCGAAACCGATGCCAAGCTTCTCCCCGGTTAAATTGGTACCGGAGTGATTTTCTTTCTACGCCAAACCTTTATTTATGTGTTTTCTTCCTTGGTTATTTCTTCCTGCGTGCGGAACCAAGCAAAGATAAAGGCGCTGCTGTAAGTGTGCGAGGAGAGATCGTGGCTTCCCAGTTGATAACGCGCAGCTGCTAGCAAGCATCCGAACATCACCAGCTGGTGAACAGCATAACACAATTGTCCTGGCCAGAAATGGGTGGAAACCAACGAGGAACGGAAAAATACTAAAGATCAAACACTAGTTGGCGCCACTGGTTATATGATAAACACGTGGTGCACGTAGCCGCCACAAACGATAGCAAAGACGTTACGTATAATTCTTCTTTTCAAATGCATGCAGCAAAATGACTTAAATAGATCCAATCCATTCATACTCTGATGCTTTAGCCCGCTCTTTATTTTATAGAACTCTACCTCCACAATCTGACCGTTTGCTCTGTTTTTCCATCTTTAATTTTTGCGACTTAAAAATCTTAACTATTATGTTGGTAGAAATAGCATGCTGATAGCTCCATTGTTTGGAGCACGTCGTGGGTTCTCTCCCTTTATATAGACTGAGACATGCAGTGAAGCAGAGGTCACTCAAAAACAAATTGAACACGACAGCTTTAGTCGTAGCCTTCCTCACCCTGGAACTCGCCGATGCCAGCCAAATCGTCTTTAAGTTTCGTGATACTGGCAGATTCGTATTACCTCTGACCCACACAGACAGGTATAGGAATGCTTAGTTATACACGAAAACCGTGTATTCTATCTGCCGCAGCGAAGCCGATGAAATATGACTCAGAAATTACGAAGTATTTGATGCTTTAGCAAATTTTATATCAGTAGTTTTCTGAGTAGTGCTCCAATGGACGAGAAGGCAAGCGGCGCGAGTTCAATCTTTGATTGCTAGCAAGGACATCTTCATACGGTATTTACAAGACGGGTTGTAAACGCCATACAAGTTGAATGGCAGATGAACAATCTGACCTTTCCTCATTACAAACTCGGCAAGAGTTCAATACAACGTCAAAAAAGCTCGATTTCCCCCGAAAGTTTGTTACTTTATTTCGGCTTAAAAGATTATAAAAGAATTAAATATGAGAAAATATTGCGCTCTGATAGAACTGTTATTCAGTTTGGGTATATACCGTAGATCATTTCCTTTTTCCTGAGAGTGGGAACTTACCGTCTCTTTGTAATATCTAAAGCCAAATAAAGCAAGGACGGCGCGGTAGTCCGGTGGTTAGCTGTATGGACTGCCGTGGGTAATTGCTCGAATTCGAATCTCGTTTTGGACTGCCTCAGTATGGCTTCCCTCTATGTGGCGGTTTTTTCTCCAATTAGCCACGTGGGTTACTCCGGCTTCCTCCCACATCGAGGTGTGAAGATTTATAGTAAGGACTGGATGGGTAGTTCTGGGGCGTGCTCCATTTATGGGGATAATCATAACAGTAAAACTGGCAAAATTCGAAAATGCCAGCATTCGGATAGAAACCGAAAGTCTGCCTGGATGAGACATTAACCCTTTGTCGAATTTAGTGCCATATAAGAATGAGATTTATGTTTCTTATTGGCTGTCGTTATGATTTTCTGTCTACAGTTCACCTGTATCAGTAAATAGTGTAAACAGATTTTACTTATCATTACGTACTCCTGTGATATTTTGTTTAGTATAAAGCAAAGGATATAACGGAAGTATTCCGCCTGTTACGTAATTAATGGTTTTATCGGTTATCAGAGCCATTACTCGAGAGAGTCGGTGAAATATTAATGAAACATTACTGCAGGAACACAATTTATATGGGGGGTGGCGTAACTAGTATATAAAAAAGGACCAAACTTAGATAAAAATGAAGTAACTATTGAAAAACGAGGAAGTAGCATCACACTTAAACGCCGATTAAAGGGGCATAACTGTTGCATAAACCAGACGCAAGCATACTAAATTGCAGAGGGCCGTAGCTAGAGCACAAACTCGATGAAATACGAAGAGAGGGGGCGTATCCACAGTATAAAGAAGAGCACTGGCCCGCTGAAACGTGAAGAATTCCACCATTAAAATGCGTACGTCGAAGTTTAGTTGGATGGAGAAGTAAATTCTCCGAGATGATTGAAATTTTGTACAATATGTAATGATCCAGTCATCGATGAACCTACATACTTAAATACATTTGAATTTTTCTTAGAATTAAAAAAAAAACGAAAGCCTACATGACTTTTTATGGGGTAAATTTCTCTTGTTATTTTCCAGATAAAAATACAGAATGCGTTAATTTGATGCTGTCGACTCTGAAGCGGTTGATGTGATTTGCTGGTGAAGTAAACACGAATCTACAGGTTTCCATAGACGCTAACGTTACACGGATTTTTCAGTGTATAATTAAATGAAAGGGCATGAACAGTAATTTTTCTTTCGGCCTTATTAAGCGGCGCAAAAACGAAAGTGAATTCCCGTTGTCAAAGAAACATTATAAGAACAATTTCAAGGTCTATGAGTGCTCTGTAGAGCATACAGTCGAGGAATTTCAACATTCTTCGTTCTACTACGCTTCATTTGAAGATACATAACAGAAGGAAAATGGAGATAGGTTGGAGAAGTTCGCGGAGCGGAAAGAAAATCTGATTACGCCTTTCTTTGACGCGTGGAATTTTGGATCGGAGACAAACGAAACGAAAATTTTGGAAATTAAAGTCGAGATTCTGCTGATAAGTAGGAGTATAACTCGCTCCAACGTCCCTTTTTGGCTGGATTATAGCGAGATAACTGAAACATACAGGCGGTGGTGACTCATTGATTGAAGAAAACAGTCGGTTAGTTCGAGCATGTTCTGTCACTTTACCAACAGTCACAATATCTTGGTATCTCCTTTTAGCTGGTTGGAGGGCTCGAGTATCCTAAAAGCAGACCTTTCTGAGAACAGTGATGTTGGGGACAAAGAAAGATAACCCAAACAAGTTACCGAAGTTTAGTTACTGCTAATATTTTAAATAGAAGTTTCCGAAATGAGCTTCTGGGTTGTTTTTTTTGTTTTTTTTTTTTTAAATGTACACTTTGTCGTAATTTATAAGTTTATTTAAAGTTTAGCCATATACTGACAAATATGCTGTAAAATATCTCAAAATAAGTTTAAAAAATAATAAATCAAAACACTTTATTGGCAATTTTAAATGGATTTTCAACATTCAAACTGATTATTAGCCATTATAACCAGTTATCCATAATTTTCGCATGTAGGAAATCGTAGACCTGAGGTTCTACATAAATTATTATCTATTTACCCGTATAAATTCAAACATTATGTATTGACAAAAAGCAGTTAATTCTATTGTTTCCCACCGCCTTACTGACAGTAGCGGGACTAACTAATTCAGCCTACGTTTTTGTTAACTTTCCCTGTTGCCATCATCAGGGTTTTACTTCAAAATAAACAAGTGAAACAAACAATATAATGTTGACTCATCTTGAAAATTAGCTGTGTTTCTGTGTTGCTGTCGTGCAGGGTAGAGAAAAGTCTGGTATATAGTTGTCCCCCGGTATTCGCGGTGGTTACGTCCCTTGAGCACCCGCGAAGAGTGAAAAACCGCGAATACTGGACGTGGTCCATAGAAATGCCTATAAACGTCAGAATATAACGTAACATATAATAAAAAATATAAGTAAATATATAATAATAATTTAATAAAAAATACAGTTAAATGTACGGGTACTCACCAATAATGAATGATATTGATTGAAGATGATGATGATGAATAAGCTGTGCAGTACGATGAAGATAATGATTGCACAGCAAATCAGAGGATTTAAAGCTCCTTAGGTGGCGCCTCTTCTTCAGGCGCTTCAGGAGGAATCGTATCTTCGTGCAAGGCTTTCTTGGTGGCTTGAGGAACATTGTGGTGGGAAGTTGCTGTCATGGTGGGGAGGAGGGTTTTATGTCTGCATGGCAGCATCGATGGCATTTTTAAATTGGAGAGACCGAACCATATAGGGATCCCATGCTTCAGCCTTCCCTTGCAACTCCTTTGCTGTCCTCATAGGGTCGGACAGACGTTCCAGTGTCAGGCCCTCCTCCTCCTCTTGCTCTGGATCTGTCGCTTCCTCCTCTTCTTCGCTGGCAGACTTCGTTAACTCCAACAAATCCTCGTCCATCTGGGGTTCAGAGTGGGCACCGATGAGGTTGTTGACCTCATCTTGCGTGATGTCGTCAAAACCTTCACCACCAAGTACCGTTGCCAGTCTCACCGCCTTGTCGACAGCCTCGTGCTGAATTTCTTCAGGTGAGAAGCCCTTGTAGTCATGGACACTCTCGGGCCACACCTTCCAGCATGCGTTGAAGGTTTGGGCGGCATCTGAGGACTTTAAGAAACCACGCTGCGAAAAACACAACACTCAGAGAAACACTCAGCGAAACACTCGAGATAGCTACACGCGGTAAACTGGGATGATGCGGGAGTGCTGGGCTGCATCTGCCTGAGACAGCGCCTCGTGGGCAGCAGCCAATCAGCAGCGAGGTCAAATGAATAACGCTCTCAGATTGGCTACTTTCAAACCTCCAGACAATATCGTTTATTTTATATTGATATTTTGCTAAATTTACGTTTGTATTTATATTAAAAATTAGTAAATAATATTGTTATTAATAATTTAGCGTTAAAAAGCGTGAAAAAATATATTGCCACGAAAAAAGCCATTAAAAATCGCGGAAGATATTTGTGATTCCGCGAATATGCGGGGGTTTCCACGAACAATTATTAGTTGGGTTCTAAGGAAAATTCCGCGAATAACCGGGGCCGCGATTACGCGGGGGGTCTACTGTATAATAACCCCACCATATGCCACCCATATCGCCTTGCCTATGCCATATATCGCCACCAGATAAAGACTCGAGTTAACCGCGTTAGGGAAAGATTATGGACTGAGATTTACTGAAAGACAAGCGCCACATTGTTGTTCACTTGGTGAGTAACAAGATTTTCCGACTTTTGGAACACTGAACATTGTTTCCCCGGTGAGCCCGGGTTTCCGCAATGGCTGTGAATGGGGCGTGGCTTCGTCTGTCAGTCACGCTGTGGATTTGTGATATAGGCGACAGAACTTTCACTGCTGGTGTTATGCGAGAGGAGAGTAACGTCTCTGCCTGATACATCAAAATTCTCCGAGATGGGCATCTGCCTGTTTAGATCAAGGGTCACCTCTCCAAGGTGTCCTACCACTTACACCGTCTACGCAACGGATAAGCGAAAGAGATCGGAATATTGAATTTCCAAAATGGCTGTCCAGTGACCGGATCCGACCTCCTGAGCACATAAGCTATCCTTGACTGATTCCTGCCAATGCGCCCTCGCAAACCTACATCCCGGAAGATTCTGCGCCAGAAATAAGCTCCAAACCCGAAGAGCAGGGTCGCTTATTTCATCTACACACCGTGCTAAAGTGTCACTGTCCTGCATAGAGCAAAGTAATATTTTACCTGTATTTATTTATGGTTCCAGAATAAACAGGTGTTCTTAGGTATCTGCCTAATTGTATAAAGTCTCTGTACGTCATTCAGATTTAATGTGGCCACATCAAAACTACAAATATACTAACTGCGGTTATCCATGATGCGCCACCAAACAGGTGTGCTACATATGTCATTAAAGAAAGAAGCTCCCTGATGGTAAAAGTCATGAACCCTATTTTCAAAGGCCCCAGTTATGTTATAATATAAAGAAATAAATTTAAAAGTTATTAAAATTTGTAACGCGCTCGTGTGTGTGTGTGAGTGGATCTTTCGTATTATTTTGAGATGGGTTAGTTTATTTGTAGTAATCTCTTATTTTTAACGTGTGTCTATACAGTTCAACTGCAACCCTATAACCTAACGACAACAATGTGTTTCATTTTCTCATAATGGACATTTTCTTCGAATGGAGACTCCTTCATTGCTCAGACAGAAATAGTTTAGCAGATTGCTCCTTCTGCTCCACACCCATTACTCAGATAGATACCTGGCTGTTCTCCATTTTCCGATCTTTAATTAAACAATCGTGTTTATTATAATCCCAGCCCGGTAAAGTGTCCATCATCAATTAGATCGACGATTTCCCCTTCTCCGCTTTGTTTTCTCGGAGAACAAAAGCGACATCGGTCGGCCTCCGACCGCTCAAAGTTTTCCCTTTCTCCCGAGATCGCCTACCAAGCGTCTCGCTAGATGGTTATCACGAACTGTTCTTCTGACTGTCCTTCGTCATTCAAGTGGAAGCTGTTATCTGACAAAAGCCGTTACTCTACAACGAATAATCATTTCTTGTCTTATGCGTTAGCCATATGGATTTGATTAGACATGAGGAGAGGCCGAGCCGACTGCCTGCCTTTTACGTTGTCGATTACCCGGTTCGCCTAATGCTCGACGAGAGAGAGAGAGAGAGAGAGAGAGAGAGCAATGATTATTATTATAAAGACGTTGGCGATCTGCTAAGGAATAAACAGTAAATTGCCTCACGAATGAAAATTATGACCAACCACATCTGCCGCTGCAGAAATGATATTCCTAATTATAGGAAAACAAGTTGGAGTAATTTTACCCTGGCGCAACGTCTGTCTATCGGGGGATAAAATTATTAATTCTTTTTTCTTTTCTTTTTCATTTAGAAAAATAGGATATTTTTGTTGATACTAAAGCGGAAACAAGTACCAGGGAATGCTTTTGTTTAGCGCTTGCTACCTCGAATAGTTTCTATTGATTCCATAAAGGTACAAATCGTGGAAATGTCTTTAAAATTTCTGTCTTAGAGTAACATACTGTCTGTAGATAAGAAGCCATTGGAATCCGCTATGTATGGCAGCGGTGTAAACAGTAACCGAAAGGTAAAGTAGTCTGGAAGTCTGGAAAATAAATACTTTGCATTTATTCTGTCTCTCTCTCTCTCTCTCTCTCTCTCTTTATGTATATATATATATATATATATATATATATATTACTGACATAGTCTCTCTGTATTGACGGCATCTCTATCTATACTGACGTCATCTCTCTCTCTCTCTCTATGTATATATATATATACTGACGTAGTCTCTCTGTATTGACGTCATCTCTCTCTATATATATATATATACTGACGTAGTCTCTCTGTATTGACGGCATCTCTATCTATACTGACGTCATCTCTCTCTCTCTCTCTCTCTCTCTCTATGTATATATATATATATATATATATTATACTGACATAGTCTCTCTGTATTGACGGCATCTCTATCTATACTGACGTCATCTCTCTCTCTCTCTCTCTCTATGTATATATATATATATATATATATACTGACATAGTCTCTCTGTATTGACGGCATCTCTATCTATACTGACGTCATCTCTCTCTATATATATACCGACGTAGTCTCTCTCTGCATTGACGTCATCTCTCTCTCTCTCTCTCCTCTCTCTCTCTCTCTCTATATATATATATATATATATATATACTGACGTAGTCTCTCTGTATTGACGGCATCTCTATCTATACTGACGTCATCTCTCTCTCTCTCTCTATGTATATATATACTGACGTAGTCTCTCTGTATTGACGGCATCTCTATCTATACTGACGTCATCTCTCTCTCTCTCTCTCTCTCTCTATATATATATATATATATATACTGACATAGTCTCTCTGTATTGACGGCATCTCTATCTATATATATACCGACGTAGTCTCTCTGTATTGACGTCATCTCTCTCTCTCTCTCGCTCTCTCTCTCTCTCTCTCTATCTATATATATATATATATATATATATATACTGACGTAGTCTCTCTGTATTGACGTCATCTCTCTCTCTCTCTCTCTCTCTCCTCTCTCTCTCTCTCTCTCGCTCTCTCTATATATATATATATCTATATATATATATACTGACTAGTCTCTCTGTATTGACGGCATCTCTATCTATACTGACGTCATCTCTCCTCTCTCTCTCTCTCTCTCTCTATATATATATATATCTATATATATATATATATATACTGACGTAGTCTCTCTGTATTGACGGCATCTCTATCTATACTGACGTCATCTCTCTCTATATATATATATATACTGACGTAGTCTCTCTGTATTGACGTCATCTCTCTCTCTCTCTCTCGCTCTCTCTCTCTCTCTCTATATATATATATATATATATATTATATATATATACTGACGTAGTCTCTCTGTATTGACGTCATCTCTCTCTCTCTATATATATATACTGACGTAGTCTCTCTCTGCATTGACGTCATCTCTCTCTCTCTCCCCCATTGCATAAAGGCAACATTTCTGGGACAACTGAAGACAGCAAATGCACGAAACAAGTGTAGGAAGTATAACGTTGAGCGTCCAGCGACTTACAAGGATAAAAGTAAATGTTACAACAGCGTTCGTTGCGCCGTCCTTGTATATTTTCCAACGTCCTCTGCTCACCCCTCTCGGGTACAGTAGTAGATCTACGGTTCAGGGTTACATTTACTCAAGTCTTCTCGGAAAGTTGTCGAAGTCAGGGTAAAACGTAAGCCTGACCGGCAGGACTCAGCAGTTATCGTGGGCAGAAGAAGGCCCAGCCATACTATTGAGGGGACGGTGAACGGACGGGGTTTAACCGATGGCGGGAAGACGGTGGAACGCCGAATGATTGTTTCGTAATCGTCAAACTTTCAGTCTTTATGATTCGAAGGAACTAAAGATAAAATAACTAACGGAAATAAATTCCATGTTTGAGGCGATGCCGTGTGATGGTTAAAAATGAAGTGTGAAATCTTTGGAATCCGAAAGCAGGTTCCAGTCTGTTGAGAATTAAAACTGTTCCCTAAACAACAGTGGAAGAATTTATTCCCTTATACTTGTAAAATTCAAAATTGTAGCTAGAGGTCTGTAGACAAATCTTTTAAGGTCACGAAACCTGGGTCAGCTTCCGCTGTGTTGCATTCTGGGATCGTATTTTTATTACTGGCGGTTACAAAAAAATGTCAAAGATGGTAACTTTTCCTTTGATGAATTAAGAAGAAGGCAAGGAATATATGGGAATAAATAATAAGTGTTCCTTATTTATTCTTCCTTTCTTGTGTTCCGTAACGGGTCTATTTAAAAAAAAAACAAAAGAAATTTTTGAGAAAGCAATGAGCGGAAAAAAGAACAACAACAAACGTTTTAACTTTTCACCTTCAAATCAAATATAAGGTAGCACTTTTAAACAGGTGAAAACAGCTTGTCGGAACCCGATGCGTTCCCCGGGACCGGTCCGGGCTTTAATTCCGATCCGTTCGCCTTCACGAGTGCGGCAATCAGTCACTGATCTCTGCACGATAATGAATTCCACGCTGGAGATCGGCAGTGATGGGAACCACGTCTTCCACGGTCCAAGTCTGCTGTCGCGGGTTCACGATTAACATCAAACTACTGGGAAACAGATGGCGAAATAATGCATTCCTACATAGGAGGGCGCCAGTGGGTCACCGAATATCTAATGTATAAGTATTAATAACAATCGATGATAATCTAATCAGGGCTAGAACATAGTCCATATTGCGCACACTCTTCCTCGGTTCATGCGGACTGTAGAAGTTGCCAAAAGTCTATCGATTCACCATATGTTTCAAGTGGTTTAAACTCTTGTCGGTTGCTCAAATTTATAAAATCTCGACTTCTGACTGAAGTTTCCATGCCAACACCTGGTTGTCTCACATAATTAAATCCGTATTTGCATGATTGATGTGTGGTGAAGATCGACAGTTACCTCATTTGGAAGTTACGATTAGAAAGGTTTAATATAGATGGATGAAGAGAAAACTTAAAATAATTGTATAATGTTGGTGTTCTTTTGTCATATTTTGTTTTCATAGTCTGTAAATGTAGATGTTCTTACGAGCCTGAGTTTTTTTTTTTTGAAAACTTGTCCGGTTCCACTGGACGAAATGATATTTTCACTGCATTTTAATAACTCAAATTAGGAACGAACTAAGCATCTTTTCGTGGCTGAGCAGAGAGTTATCTTTGCACAATCTTTTACGACAGCAATGAAGTAGCATGAGATGTATGTCTCAAGCCCCCTTTTCGGAATCCGATTTTCTCCTTGCCAGTATTAGCGGATGATCATCGTACAGCGTCATTATTTACAGGACATATACTAGATTATTCTACCTCTCATATTTAAGTGGCCTAACTACCATGAAAAGAGAGCGTCCTGAGTTTTTTTACATCACTCATTAAAAGGAATTTTCATCAAAAGATGCGTTTAAATTAAAAGTATTTAAAAATCCGTTAAGAATTTATCACGTGATCTTATTCCTTTTTTTTCGTGTTGGATTTTTTTGTACGTCATTAGTTTTTATTTCGGTAAGGCATTCTTGTTCACTGTTTCTATTGCTAATAGTTTACAAAAGATAACCTTTAAATATAATGCATCCTGAAGATGGCTTCTTTCTGTAGTGGCGTAACAGCGGTTAACGCGCAGGGGTTTTTTTTTGTTTTTGTTTATAATGGCCCGCCGGGTTTTCTAGATTATTTCTAATAGTGCGCATGCGCGAGATTGCCTAGGGGAATTTCCTATATGTTTACCTCCAGATTAGCAAAGATAATGCAGAAGTCGGTCTTAAAATCTCTTAGGTTTATAACGGAAAAATTATACAGTCTAAACACCTAATAATAATTGCATAAATGCCAGGAAGAAACAATTATAATTTTAATTATTAAAATGATTAAACATTAAAAAAATTTTTTTTAAAGGAATATTAAATTGATGTGCCCGAGATGGGAAAGGACGGCGTTCAAGAGGGCAATAACGAGTTAAATTTGAGTAAATAAATTTTACTAATTTTGGAAATGCAGAAAATTTTCAGATCTACATTAAAGTTGTAAATAGACTGGTTTGGTTGGTCCGGTGTAAACTGCTAAGGCGCTGGGTTTGAATCCCAGTCATCTTTTTGTCATATACACCTGGCTTAGTTTCTTTTTGCTCTTCTTCGCCCCCCGCATCTAAAAACAAAACGAGGAGTTCTGATAGGGACGGAATTTCGTTAGATCGGTCAAAGTTGAAGCCCCCACAAGAGATTCTCGTGCTGGCGACAATTTCTGGGTAACAACCACTCCGTCCACGCTCGGATGGTGTTCTGGATATTCTATTTGGACGGTTTAGATGTAATTTTTATTCTTCTCATTGTTGCTTATATTTCAATAAAATAGATGTCCATGTCTTTTTGAAATATTTCTCAATGTCTTTTTTAAAAAAAATGTTTGGAGTTACATGATTAGTTCCGTCAAAAATAATTCCACACTGAACTTATGTATCTAATGACTACGGCTAAGAAACATCTGGCTATTTATTAAATTTAAAATATTGAAGAACGTCAATAAATTCTATATAATTTCTATAGTTTAGGCAAAATCCTATTTTATGAAGACCTACTGTTATTTGAACTCAGATCATATAGATAATCCTTGACTTCTGCTTAGCATCCTTTCAAGAGATTTTAAGTACGTAAAGCTAGGCGGGAAAAAAACGTTTTTGCTCATCAGTCAATCTTCAAGTCTGTCTTCATTTCATTAATAAATTCCATGCAAAAGTGCAAGAACAGTTAGTAGCCAGTTAGTCCAATCTACTACTACAATTAAGTTCTCAAAGATTAGTAAAAAGTAAAAAAAATGAGTTTAACTTTGATACTATTATTTTTCCTTTGCTTCGTATTTTCTGACATCCGGGAACTGAGGGGTTGTGGGGATGAATAACAGATTTTACAATAAGCAGTTATTTGGATATTTGTGTAAAAATAATATATAGACGATTGCGATTATGGTACCAATGGCAGAGAACTTTGGCAATTTCTCAGTAATCACAGACATTAGACCAATTTGTCAAAATCACAGACGCAAGAATAAGACAAGTTACCGCTGCCTTGAATCGCTAAATATCCACGTGGTTTAGATCCAAAACTAACAAAGGGCTTGCTTTTATTATATCTATACTACATGATTTAATAAAAGTGTTGCTTTTCAGTCAGAAGCGCATTTTCGATTATGCATTGGTTCTGTGCGAAATTTGCTTGTAGATGGACGGGCGGTGGTTAACGCGCTTGAGGTGCGCGCGTTAGAACGGTGCAGGGTTAATAAAGAGACGCAAGTAAAGAAAAGGTTTATGGCGGTCGTTACATTCAGACGCGTCGCCGAGGGTGTCTCAGATGAGGGGCGTCGGAAACCCAGACAAAGTCCACCATGTGCATCCCTGCTGCAATCAGAAAAGGACTGGAGGTGATTTGTCACGCCTGCCGGTTGTCGATTGTATTCAGTAGCGTAATCTAAACGAATATGGGAGCTGTCAGCGGTGAGAAGATGCAGATCTTCGCTTTGTCTTAATGCGCTCGAATCCTCAGGGAAAATGCCGAGCCGTAAGTCAAGCATATTGCCGGCGTATGGCGCCACTTTCTCGTAGTAGGACAGAAAAGGGTTGGACATAAAATCCCGGCAAAAGTGGGCATATTTAATAAAAGTTGGTTGGGTACTTTGCAGTGGACGTGGGGAAGAGGACATTGTCCTATAAGTTAGCTGTTCTACAAATTTCAGAACTAAGAGGATCGAGGCATGCAACAGCGAAAAGTGAAATAAAAACGGATAGAATTAGAATTTTATCTAATAATCTTAATACCAGTGATAATTAGTGTACGGAAGTAAAGACAAACGGCAATCAGATACCGTGGAATTATACTGCTTGGAAATGGCCGGATAATTCTCCTGACTCACTCGTGGAATTCTGGCTTAACGAAACAGTGGCAAGGTCAACGGCTTGAATTAGATTACCGCACCCAACTGACTCGGTCTGTTGTACCCTTTTTAAAAAAATGTCTTCTAGCTCTTCTCTACCAGGTAACCGCATGAGTTAGCTCCGGACCCTCTGATTTGTCTTTTCCTTGTTAGCTTGAAGAGATTATTGAATCCCAGCTCCCGAATACCCTCTCTTTGCAGCCCAGGACTGAAAAATGCTGTAGAGACTGGGCCCAGCGGACGGATGGAGACTAATATCGGAGCAGTCAGTCCATCGCTAGTTACCATACTGAAAATAAATGTGGCTGATGTATTTATTTTGAAACGAAAGCGACTGTGTTTCCAAGCCGTTTAGAATCCAATTGGAAATAAAATGCTAACCAAAATTAAGGTTAAAATTGATATTAATTACGTCATTATTTCTTTTTTAAATTATAGTATCAGGTTACAGGAAGGTTAAAGATAGGATAGAGTTAAGATAAGGATTGGGTCGGTTACATTATATTATGTTATAACTAGTTTGTGTTAGTATTATTGTTACGGTCAGACCTAGAGAAAGAAACGTTAGCAGGTGTCGTAGGTATGGATTAATGTACGCTATATAAATGTTTCGGATTTACAAGATGTAAAAAAAGAAAAAAACCACACAATCAGGACAACATGAGAAACAAAACGTAGCATCTCAAACCGCAGAATATGTCTCCTTTAATAAGGAATGCAGAGGTTTTAACAAATAAATTGTAATTGCATTATCAGACTTCAACTTTGGAATGTTCTGTGCGGGGTAGCGATTCATTCATGATTATTACTGGTTCGCTACTGAGTAATAGAAGCCAGAGCTCTGTCCGTGGGGGATGTGGAGCTTACAAGAAAAGCATAACGAAAGACGAATGAAAGAATTAGCTAGGGACCAGTACTGGTTCTGGAAAATTAGCATCTAAGGATTTATACTATTCTGTGACACCTGAGAATAGGCTTAAAAATGGATTCATTCCAATTTCAAGCGTGAATTATTAAGATACATGTGCTGATCTTTCCCTGCCAGCGGTTAGGAAACGGTCCCATTCTCCTCCCACAATAACTACACCTGTTTTCCTAAAACGTGATGCCAGAAGCATTGAGTGGTATGGATCGTGGTTGGGTAACTAGGTGAGTCGAGAACGGCCAGTCCGTCCGTAAAGCTATATTTCCACCTGGTCCGTCTAGAAAGGAAGGTGTCGCAGCAGGCACCAGGTCGTCCCACCACCAGCACTACACGCCGTTCACAGACAGGAGTGTTTATCGCTGAATTCGTATCGACAGCCTACAGCAATGAGCTTTTGCAGCAACGACACCTGAATAGACTCACGTAGATTGGACGGTGAGCTGGACGGAGCTCATTGAGAGATACAAGGCTTCCATGTGTTTGATGCAACTGCATATTGGCGGTCAGTAGTCTTATAGACTTAAAATTGCCATTTGTTCACAATTTGTAGACGGAGGTCGTGGAGACATTTCGTGGATGGTGTAGGCAGAGGAGATTTATGCGGCTGGGAGGTAAAAACAGCTCTTGAATCGATGGAAGGAGGTTCAGAATATATATCATCCTTCACAAAACACTCACTGGCTGCGTTTGGTGGATAGATTTTGTTATGTCTGGCCAACAGTAGTAACCCCTCCTCCCGAATAGCAAAAAAAATGTAGCTTCAAACGCTAGCAGCAAAGAACATATCAGGTGCGCAAGACACGTGGTTTCCTAGCCGTTGAGTCCACGCGATGTATTTGTTCTTATTATCACCAATAGTGGCTTTTTGTCGTCGCAGCCCGCCTTTCTATCTCAGCATCCGCGGAGGCTGGCTTTATTCTACCTAAGCGGCTCGCGCAGAAGCCACCTTGTCTAAACGTGAGAACGTTCGGTGTATTTAGATAATAAATAAGCAATATATATATATATATATATAATATATATATGTGTGTGTGTGTGTGTGTGAGACCTTGGCTGGTTTCTCTGAAACGAAAACGACAGCGGTACCCACAGGGGAATCTCGCAGAAGATTTCTTCCATTTATCATTTCGCCCAAACAAAAACAAAAGAAAGAATAAAAACCAGAGTAATATTGCTTAATGAAATGCACAATCCGGTTTGTCCAAAGCAAATCCAATTGGATTACATCCGAAAGAGAGGTGATTCATAGAGTGTTAAATTTAAAAACCAAGTGGACAGACAAGCTCGCGGTCTCGTTCTACATGATTCATTTCCGTGTCAGATTACGCTGACATATTGAGGGGACAAGAAGAAATTAGAATCGTACGTCTCGCCCGTCATCTCTCCATCTCTCCATCTCTCTCTCTCTCTCTCTCTCTCTCTCTCTCTCTCTCCTCTCTCTCTCTCTCCATCATCATCATCATCTCTCTCTCTCTCTCTCTCTCTCTCTCTCTCTCTCTCTCTCTCTCTCTTCTCTCTCTCTCTCTGTACTGACGTCATCTCTCTCTCTCTCTCTCTTCTCTCTCTCTCTCTCCCCCCTCTCTCTCTCTCTCTCCAAAAGTAATTTTCTTTTAGACTTTCGACTCAGGACACGTACTAAAGTATCTTACCTAATATTATTTATTAGAGCAGATTCCGGTGAATAAATCTACCCTGGCCCTAATTATATCTGTTGTATCACATTTTATGGCATATATGACTATGAATTTTCTGTGCATTACCACAGAACTATCACGGAATGATTTTAAATGTTTTGTGTAGTGCTATACTGCAGCGGTCGGCAAAACTGACTTGTCACCTTATAATTTTAAACTAATTACCGGATGTTAATTTTGCATGCTAGCGTGAATTTTAAGGAAACGAAGCTAATAAAGCATCGTTTTGATCGCACGATTTCTGACCAAGTCTCCTCGGTGGAGTAACATATTGTAATAAGGAAAGCAACAAAGATTAAGGCGGTTAACTTCGATGATCAGACAGTTTGACTAATGAATATCATTTTAATAAATACATAAGTTATAAACAGAAACATAATACAGATTATAAAATAACAATGATGTTTTTGCCTACACTGGTGCAGTGGAAAGATGTTAAATTTTTCTGGGGAGGCTGTGACGGATATAAACACGTGAGAGTTCCAACACCACAGTCTCCCCCCAGTAATAGGCTCCGGATGCTCTTACACCTCACCATCATTTTGGAAACTCATCCGTCAGCTGATCCCTGAAAACAGCCATTCAGTCTCAACAGATCCAAGACGTTAGCACTCTTTCCCATCTGAGATGTAGCTAATTACCACAATGGTGCAATGCTTTCTTTAATAATGCACTAAAACCTACTGATACCTCAAGAACATCGTTTAAGAGCTAGGTGAATGTGAAGTAAACGGAAGCCTCACCGGGCCCCTTGACAGTGACACCTTTTGTTGTCCGAGTTCAGCCTCTTCTCGACGTTCGTCGACAGTATCTATGTTCGCGGGGCCATTAAATTAGGCTGCTCACCGTTCATAAGTATAGCGTAAATACGGCCCGCTCCCCCATAAGACAAATGATAACTGGAATCGGCATTCTTCTAAACTCTTCGAGGTCAAGCACTCGCCGGAGAAATCCCCGACGACGTCATCAAGCCTGTTGTACTTTTGCTAAGCCGCTGCAACTGCGTACAGTAGCCAATCTGTAATTAATATTTATTTATACCGCAACACGGTTATTTGAGTCAGTTTACCTAACCTCGCTGAAAATTTGCCCTTAAACTTGTATCATGTCACCCGAAAAGCTATTTAATATCTGTTACCCTGTTCACATGTTATATACTGTAACGCCAAAAATCATAGAACACCCTACATTTATAATGATCTTAAACCTAGCAAGTAATATTAAATACCGGTTTCTCTAATTTATTAATACACGATTCTTTCTGAGCATTTATTAGTTTACTATTATTCATAATCGCTTAGCGAAAGTAAAAATTTTAAATGCAATAGAAAGTTAACTTTTATTACTATTCTAATTTATCGACAAAAGTCATTGGTAACAAAATATATTTAACATAAAGGTGAAATTTAATCGCTTTTACGCAGCTTTCAGAACTCACCCACAGAACAATTAACGAACGTGATTAGCCGAAGAAGAAGACTGGGAAATAGCAAATTCTTTGTTAAATAACAATTTAGTTTGAATGACTTCTTTCGAGCGCCTGTTCGAATAGTAATAGAACTGTCAATAAAAACCCGAAACCATTACAAAGATCACGTTTTCTTAAAACGGTGAACATCTAGGCACATCTTCCTATCTTTCATCTGGACAGCCGTGACTAATAACATCAGCTCGTTCCGTTATTAACTCACAGTGGTTTGGCGGTTCGCTAGCGATCAGTCGCCCTTTTGAAAAAAAAGTGCTAGGAGGAGGGCGCGATTGATTCCGGAGCCAATCGTCTGAAAATCGATTAAATCTGAGAAAATTAAGACGTAAACTGATAAAGGCTAGTGATTGCCGTATTTGGTAGTAAAGTAGACTCGAGGGGGTCTGAAGAACTGTCAGATGTTCACCTTCTTGTGTTCTACGAAGATTAAAGACTCTCTTCATTTAAGGCAATATCGTTAATTCTGATTTGGCTCTCCGTGCTGCGGTCAGTAACACCCCAAGTTTGCTCAACCTAGCCATCCAATATGCTTAACCGATGTAGCATATGGCCGATATGCGTAAAATTTAAATATCCCTCTTAATTTTAGGAAACGCCATTAATTTGAATTTTGCTTTTTAACGTCTGGCCCAATAACCCATCAGCCCCCGCCCGCCTTAGCAGTTCAATCTGCTAATGACTTCCAGGCAGATCTGTCTGCTCAATTATGCCGAACTTATTCACACTCGTGGCGTTATCAAGCAGAGAGCGGCATTCAGTCGTCGTTGTCTATGCAGGCTGCTCACTTCCGACCGTCAGCGCAGTTTGTCACGAGATGGCGCTTTTCGCGAATTAAGGTGGCCCAGGGCTAAACCCAGAGGACACCGGCCTTGCTCTCCGGTGGATCACGGGAGCCTGGACCGGATGCAGAGCGCACGTGACATCAGCACCGACAAACCAGCTGACGAGAGTCGGCGATACACCAAGACTGGTGGTAACTACCCAAGTTTGTAGTTAAACGACAGCTTTAGTTAAGGGCGCCTGGAAATATGGTTCACGTCGGCTGTTCATTTATCACGTGTTACTGCCTCGATTTGGTACCGCAAACAAAAGCGTAAAGGTCACAGGTCACTGTATGCCGGCATTACCATAATTCGTGTCCGACGCCTTGTAGAGGAACTTCGAATAAGAAAAGAATTGCATTCAAAACATTGAATATTTTCCTTTAATATTTTAAGCAATAGCTTTAGGCCTATATACTGAACAAAGAGACAGAATATTCTATCTAGAGTAAAACATGTTATAAGCTCGAAAAATCCGATTTCCGTTAACGAGATTCGCTTTAGAAACTGGGTATGGTCTAGGATTATTTGTAGGAAACAACTGGGAAACGCCACAGAGATCTGGCTCTGGTCTAACGATTGGTATAATCCGTGCACGGGAGACCAAACGAGTCCTTCGTGTATATACTTGTATTTGGAATTGCGTCCGAAACTATTTCTTTCGCATCCACAGACCCTCGGTGTCGAGAGATGAAACTGAAGCTGTTTCGCTGTAAAGAAATAAAAATAGAAATAAGTAAAATTCACATCTTGCATAAAAAGGACTTCTTAAAATTGATCAGAAATATGGTTATCATTTGTGAAGTTCTCAAATATTCGTTTTCGAGATGATTTATACAGACTTCATAAACAACAACAAAAAGAAAGTGCAGTAATAAGCTGTTGCCAGACTATATCCTAGCAGAGCACCTTAACAGCTTCCATGCTGTTGAATAGGATGGACAATTAAAACCGTGATCGGTCCTTATAATAGAATTTATGATAGTAACGTTTTCTACTACAAACTACTACAAATTTAATTACATCGTGAAAATATTTCACTTCTGGACCTGAAAACTTCGTAAGAGATTTAATCTGCGGTAAATGCCACGCAAAGACAGTTTTTGGACCTTTAAGAAATTTACTAAAACCAGCCATGAACGATTATGACGGCGAAGGGGCTGACGGAATTTAGACCTTATTGACAACTTCTTGCGGCGGGAAATAACAAAGGATGATAACTCTGAAAAGGATGAACATTCGTGCATTTACACTGATATCCGTAGTTGTCGTGTTGTTCCAGATTACATGCATAGTCATCATCGCCTTTGATCCAACCACCACCGCAACTGGGGAAAGAGGGGATGGCATAAAATCACACACGCAGAGCCATCCATTGCTTATATAGCGATCAGGATGCTTTCGTGGCAAGCTGAGCGCTATAGGTCATTACAACAGGTATGAATTATTCTCCAGGATCAAGAGCGTTCGTTATAAGGAAATCTGCGCGTTATATAACAGGTATCGCTGTATATAAGATATGTATTTGTATTTTTTAAAGACATAAATATTGTGGTGGACAGAAGGGGAGCGAGTTACCGCGAACATATTGCTAAACACTAGCGTTGCAGGAAGACTTTATTAACACATTGAACTTTGCCCGGCATCCGTCGCTGGTCTTATAATAAAAACACAACAGATTTCTCCCTTAAATTATTGCGCAGCAGGAACAACAACAGCAACAAAAAGGAACCGGTAGCTGAAGCCATCTAATGAAATCAATTTATGATAAAATAACAACACTTTAGCCTATTCAACGTAGGCAATCTATCCATAACATTTTCATGGTCGTTAGTGGTTGTTCTTGTATTGCTTTTTTTGTTTTTGTTTTGTTTTTTAGAAGAAAGGATAGTTGTTTGGGGAAAATGTGTAGGGTTTTGATTTAATTACCGACATGCCCACTTCCGCCCAAACAAAGGCCCGTTCTCAGAGCCGCTGTAGCGGATCGGTGCCTAATGTTCCGACGTCTCTCCGAAACATTAAAATATAATATCTGGAAATATGTCTACACCAGAAGTTCCAGTCCCCTTTCATTGCAGTTTTGGCGGAATATCTGTTGTTGTTTTCTCCCGCGCGAGAGAGGAGGGAAGGGGAGGAGGATGTAGGGCTTAATGAAAGATGCTCTTTACATAAAATTACAAAAAATTGGTCTGGCCAGTATCATCTCGGGGATTTTTGAAAATCGAAAATCGAATTAACTGGCGTAAGTGAGTATTTTGCGAATTGGAGAAAACGTTCATTTGGATGGTGATTTTTACAAAGATAAAACAAACATAAAGGGTTAATGTATTTGTAAAATAAATAAACAAGAAATTAAGGAAGTCGCTATTTTCAATTAGTAATTAGGAAATAAAGCATTTTCTCAATTTAGTCAAAGAATTTATATAATAATAATAATATAATAATAATAATAATAATAATAATAATAATAATAATAATAATAATAATAATAATGTAGTTGCTGCCAACGTTCATTGGTTCATTGAGGCGACCTATTACGCAGATGTAAACTTAGGAAATTAATAGATTATTTTGAGGGAGATTTTGGTCCATGTTGAGCAAACAACGTCTCAAACATTTCATGATTCTTGTCCTATCCCTTGGTTATGAAGAAGGCACCATCATGGCGACGTCGGAAGTGTGGACCAACTGCCAGACAAGATGAGAGCGCCGGAAGTGATTCGACATTGGCCGACGATCTAATCAGCCAATCAAAGCGCTGCTAAACAGAAGCGGAAGGCAGCTGGTGTAACTGGTAGACCGAATCGAGACTGGCACAAAGATCGCGCAAGGGCTAGGTTAGCCGAAACCCTCAATTCCTGAAAGATTTCATTCGGTCATCGATTGTTCGCCAGCCGTAGATCGGTGGCTCTGGTCCATAACAGGTAAAAGAACGGCTGAGGTACTTGCGTTCTTTTACACCGCTAGTTAATCTGCTGATATTGCCGGGTGCTTTTCCCCTCGAAGACGCTATGTGGCATAAAAATTAACAAGCAAAATAACAATTGTAAGCCTTTGTTGTTTGAAGGCTTTTCCTTTCTTCGTACAACAAATGATTCACGGTGCACATTCAGAATCTGATTCTTTAAGCTTTAAGCCATGATGTAGCTAGTGGTACTATTCCTGTCCTCGTGTCCTACAGCACTGTTTCTAGCACGAGGGATCCCTTTGCTTCGTTCCGATCTCCCAGTTTCCAGATATTTTTAGAAAAAGTTGCTTACCGCTGGAACCGACAAAATAGTTCAGTATCGTGTTTAAATAATAAAGAGACACTATCAAAAAATCCTTCAGATCTGAATGTAAAAGGGGAAAAAAATTATAGCAAGTCTTTGAAAGACGAATAAATAAATCCCCTGTCGACAAACTGATTAGTTGAAAAATTAAAAAAAAGAAAAATTTCAGGTTTAATAATTTAATTTGCATAAATACTAGTGTTTATTACCGGACTGTTCAAGGCTGAAAACAAGAACGTGTCAAAAAATAAAGAATTATTTGATTTGCATTAACTCATAGGCAGTAAAATGATGCATCTTTCTGACTGCTGCGTCAGGATAAATGTTCATATTTTAGAAACCGAAGTCTGAAAGAGCGGAATCGAATAACATCAAGCACTAAATAATTTTCTTTTCAACGCAATTTATAATTACTAAATTAATTATTTAATTTATTATTATATTGGCGATGAATTTCGGTTGTTCGGATAAAGGCTCCAACTATAGCTGAATTCTCCAGAATTTATGTGTGACGTGTGAACACCTGAAACACCCACTGCCATCTGCCGACAACTTCAGAATTATTTTCAGATATTATTATTATTATTATTATTATTATTATTATTATTATTATTATTATTATTATTATATTACATGTAAGTAAACTATTCAGATGCGGTGATAATCAGCCTTCATTCAGCTCACCAGATGGCTAAAGTTGAAGAAGCTATAAGCTTCACTAACTGCACACTCTACATTATCATTTTGACCATAGAAAATTATTTCAACAAAAAATACATAACTGATAAATTAGAAACAAAACAAAACATTTAAAAATTGCAATAGGCTTGGTATAATGACACCTAAAAACAATAATTCAGAATTATTTTGGTGTTGTAGTAACTTTTGCCCACACTGTATTTTAAAATTATATATAGCCAACCATAGGTTGTTCTAAATAAGTTCGTATATCTTTGCCTTCTGTCAGTAAATCTGAAAACGTTTCCTACTATAATTATTCCAATGGTTACTTTCAGTAAATATTAATAATAAATTATCTGTAATCAAATTAGACAAGTAATTGCCTTTCTTAGCTTATTCCTTTTTTATTTTTGCATTTTACAATTTTTTTAATTTAAGAGATAAAACAAAAAAACTATTCAAACTTGAAAATTTTTTACAGATTTATTTGTTAAAGCCCTTCTATGGTTTATAGAATGTCAGCTCTTTCTTATCTTTGAATTGCATCTCTCTCTCTCTCTCTCTCTCTCTCCATCTTTCTCCCTCTCTCTGTACTGACATAATCTCTATTTCTCTCTGTCTATACTGACGTCATCTCTCTCCTCTCTCTCTCCCCCCATCTCCATCTCTCTCTCTCTCTCTCTCTCTCTCTCTCTCTCTCTCTCTCTCTCTCTCTCTCCTCTCTCTCCTCTCTCTCTCTCTCTCTCCTCTCTCTCTCTCCATCTTTCTCCCTCTCTCTGTACTGACATAATCTCTATTTCTCTCTGTCTATACTGACGTCATCTCCTCTCTCTCTCTCTCCTCTCTCTCTCCTCTCTCTCTCCTCTCTCTCTCTCCTCTCTCTCTCTCTCTCTCTCATCTCTCTCTCTCTCTCTCTCGTTAGTTCTATTTCTGTATCAGCGATAATAAAACTTGCATTCTTTAAAGTTCCAGTTCGGGAAGACGAATCAATTTACAAGTGGATTGTTAACTCAGATGCTATAATTCTCTCTCCCCATCCACAAAGCTCATAGGAGATTCTGGAGCAGGCGAGAGATCAATGACTACCAAGGATAGATGTCAGACGGAAAATTAATCTGGTTTCGAAACAGACAGAAAGAAATGCTAAAAAGAAGAGCGCACAAAAGTCAGCAGTTGGTGTGGAGGTCAGGGGAGCGAAATTTTGATATATGCGGCTACATATTTCGTGCCGTCGGAGTTCATCCTCCATCTTATGCGGCAGCCTAATTTCGTTTTCGAATAATAATCAACGAGCATCGTTTTACTTCTTTATTATTAATTTATCACCCTTGTTTAAGTAAACGAATGTGCCTGCGTAACAGCGTCGATGAATAAAGATAGAACTTTATGGAATCAAGGAACTAATTATAAATATAGAAAGATGTAAACGTGGAGCGGTAAATAAAGCTATGTTAAAATAGTTGTGTGATTTGGAAGAGATTTAAGTAACAGTAAGAAGAAACAAAAAGGCCTCTCGAAGGTAAATAGATGCCCTGAAACTCAAACAGATCATATGGTAAACCGATGTCTGCCAGCTCTCAGAACAGGTCCAGCAAACCACAAACAGCTACGCCATCAAGTGGAGGGTCACGTTATCCTATAGACTTTGCGAAAGAGCAAACGGTTGAGCAATGAAACGTTGGTAGACGCCAATGATCGTCAAGGAGCGTGCAGATTCCAATATGAAGGCTGTTGTCCAGTTCTCAGGGGAAGAGACGGCCGTTGATGGGCGTTTTGGAAGTCCGAAGGCAACAGAGCGGGTGATGCCTCGTGACCGAACCAAGATGTGGCAGAGCGTAGTCGAATACACAGTTATTCCAGCGGCATGAGGAACAAGCAACGACCAGCATAGACGCAAACTACGCTTCCCACGATCATCCATCTCAATAAATATAATAGAATGCGGATGAAGCTTCTCTTTTTCTGTCAGAAGCGTTAACGGATTTTGTACGAGTGGAAAACGATTTGATGACGTCAACGGATATCAGAAATCGCCACATTTTCCTTCTCTTGAGCATCATAGGCATTTGGCACTTGGGTGAGAGATTGATCTATTCACTTTGTGAAGGTCAATAATTTTATATCACCTAAAAGTTAAGGTTTCAAAGAGTTGAATAACCGCAATGAGCAGAGAGACACCGTGGTTCTTTAAGGAATGGTTGGATCGATGTTTTTTCCTCTCAGAGAAGGGTCATTACCCAGCTAAATGTGCACATGCTTACCATACATAGACCTCCTTGCATCTCAATGCAGGAGTTCATACATTGGAAGAATCCTGACTGTATACGTATCACTAGGCACGTCAAAATGTTTCATAAGCGAACACTCAGCTTCGTAGATTTTGTATAAATGCTTTTGGCGCGATTAAGTTAGTAATTTGTAGGTATCAAGGCCTGTATTATTACGATACATTGTTGCGTAAGACTTAAGGAAAGCGTTTACGATAGCAGCGAATTATTATGGACTTCTGTAAGCAATGATGATCATTGATGCTCTAAAACAGAATGGGATATCCCGGCAGTGTGTCGACAATGTTTTAAGCCAGTTAACACCTTCGCACAGCAAACATAACTCATGATTTTCTGAACGTAAAATAACGCTAATGTAATGGAGTTGCCATCTAGATTTCACCTCAGCCCTGTCTAGCTTGGCTACATCGTCGTTCTCACTTGTGTAACATCGTACCACAGCCGTCAGCGACTTGTCTCAGAGCTGCAACATCCCTACAGCTTGGACATGGCACATACACCTACCTACTTTATACCTGGAGGTGGTCATATCAGGTACTGCTCTTGATTTTCTGTAAACCAAGTTTTATGTCAAAAAATACTTTTGAATAGAGACGGTGAGAAAACTTATTAAAGAAATAGTAAGCAAAATTAAAATGATATAAAATGTAACATAGTTACCATGACGGCCCTAACTGTGAGATTATCAATCTAATATTTTGTTTATCTTCTCTCTCTGTAAATCCATCTGCGGCAACCATGATTCCCCATCTTTTCCGCTCACACGTATTTTTAAAAACTTCCCGATTTCCCGACTTCTGTTCGATGTGGTCAGCCCAAGTTCTCCGAGGTCGTCTTTTTCTTCGAATTCCTCAAATATGTCCAGTTAATGTGAAGTATATGACCGTACGATTGGTCTAAAGTATTCATCTTTGTTTCTGATTATGTTTTTTATCAGTTCTTGCTTTCACCTGCCGTAAGTAATTATTAGTGCGCATTGTAACCTTTGTATTGACATATGACTGTTACTTTCTGAATTCCAAATAATAATTAAATAAAAAATATGCAAAAACTACGTAAAATATTATAACTTTATTTAACATAGTTTCTCTAATAATAATAATAATAATAATAATATAATAATAATAATAATAATTAATAATAATAATAATAATAATAATAATAATAATAATAATAATAATAATAATAATAATAATAATAATAACAACAACAACAACAACAACAACAATAGAGTAACTTGACCAAATGCAGAAATTCAAAGTAATCACGTGACAATTAAAAATAATAGAAACATTGGAGACAATAGAATAGAGAACAAGAGCAAACCGACTGTTGAATTCAGAAATGCGTAATAGAACGAATCTGACAGGTACAAAAGCAAACGATGCACGAATTTTAGATGCGGCAATCAACAGATTCAGATTTTCGGACCTTGTTTAAAAAGTACGGAAAAACACAATAACTCTGCTATAAATAAGACACACACACACACGAAAGACTTGTGCGCCATAGCTTTTCGATGCGGAGGAATCACGTGGTTCTTTTTGTATACTTTTTGATGTCACGTGTTTTCCTCTCTCGTTTCAAATAAGCTCAGAAACGCAGTAAACTAAATCTCCACATTGGATTATTTAACTGATTATTTATTGTTACCTCGTATAAGAAAACTGTGTGGGTTTCGCTGTTCTTTAAAAATGTTAATATTTTTCCCCTTTCTGAATATACTCACATCCCGAACGAGTTATTATTTTATTTAAAAATTATTAGTTCTGTTTTTATAAAAAAAAGTAAAAAGAAACACGTATATTAAAGAGATTAAAAGCTGGATTGATAATTAAAATCGTTTTCATCAGCATGGGATTCAGGGTATCGTTCCTCGGGACTCCATTGTTTTGGCCATCGTAGCAGAAAGTGATAAATCTTTCTGGAGAAAAGAGATGAAGAATCGCTCGGATTCAGAGATCCTTCTTGTTTGGGGAGGGGGAGAGTGAAAACTTCCAGAAAAGTCGCGGAACTGCTGACAAAAAGTTTCCCAGACTCACAGAAATAATCCGGCAGCACTTTCCCAGCGGTGCTGACTAAAGACTACGGTATCCGAATTGATCGAAATGGATCCTGGTTAACGGAAATCAGTGCTTCTTCTTCGCTTCGGGTCGCCCGGCAGAAACGCAATAGGCGGCTGACTGGGATCGACTCGGGTGGTGGGGGGAGTGTTGTTCGACAGAAATGTAAACTAATTACCGAGTCGTTCCACGTCAGAACTGATCAGGGAAACAATCATTAAAGGGCCAGCGATCTGGGGAGGAGAGGGGGACTGGGTTTCCATGTGTAAAATAATTTGTTCAGTGTCTGTTTAATAAGAATTTTGCTTTTCCTGATAAAACGTGGCATCAGATCAACATCGACTGCTTGATTAGGCGAGATTTTTCGCTAAAGATACGTGCTTGTTCGTTCTCCTCTCACTTCCGGCTGCGGTTCCTTCCTGTGCAAAGAATGGAAACACGAGAAGTTCTGAAGTGAAGGTCATGAGGGCAACCGGTTGGGCAATAGCTCCCACCCCCACCAAAATGTAGATGCACTGATTGCGCAATGCTGTGTAAAGGTGACGTATCTCAGAACGGACAATCTCTTTAAACTTCGATAACGCAGAGAACGAACGAGAAATGGATAAAGCGGGAAAACTCAAAGCCATTTATTGCGAACATAATCGACATCGAGCTGGAGTGTCGTCTTAAGTCGTCGCTACTTATTACGTAAAGTGTTGCCCTGTAAGTAAAGGCAATTGAATGTCATTTGAAATGCATTTTTATCCATTAGCAAATGCAAATAAATGTCATATGTTTTCAAAAGTTAATCAACAGATAAAAAAACAGTCTTTCCAACCAGAACGATAGAAAATTTATTCACCAGATGTTTAATAAACTCCTGTTTGTGAAAAACGATTTAATCAAAAGTATATGTAAACGAGTTTCAGTAGAGTACCATATAATCAGCTTTGGTATAAAGACATGGTTGTAACAGTTTTGATTCTTTTCAGGAGGTCTGTTTTGAAGAACAACGGTACAGATGGGTGGCTGCACATTATCCAAGGAAATCTGTTGGGAGGATGGAGACCGAACATTTAATCCAGATGGCTGAATAAGGCAAACGGAAGTGTCGTTTTTTTTGTTTTTCTTTTTTTTCTTGCCAGCTTCGGAGACAACTTCATATAGATGAAGTTACTGTCCGAAGACCAGCTCAAGGTCGGCCGTACTGGTCACAACCCCAGCAGGTGATCACTGTGAGTCGCTTTTGGCTCGGTAAAGCAAAGGTTCGACATGAGATACAACTCGCTTTTGATCGTCCTGCCACCTAGCGGAGGTTGGTATCAGCTTCGAATGCACAGAGGCGGAAGGCAGGAAGTTTCATATTAATGGACGATAGCACTTGCGCACACCGGCCACGTGTAACCGAACAGTATTTTCAGCGCCAAACCATTACGTGTACCAGATACAGCTAGCGTGTTCTCCCGAGATAAATTCTGTGGAGAATGTTTTTGGGATGATTTACGAAGACCACCAGCTGTCATCCTTGAATCAACTCCAATATCACTCCAAGAACTGCAAACTTTCCCGGTAAGACAATGAACGTTATCGCCCACCGCCCACGTGAGGGACGACGACGACCACATCCCTATAGACTGCGTCTAACTAGTTTTTCTTTGCGTTCTTCGTTAGAATTCCTTTATTCCTGATTTCTGTTCCTCTTTTTTTCGTTTAAACCGATAAAATGTAAACAAAATGTTCATCGGCGAAAGAATGGAATGGGAGGATGTGTACAGCAGTTATTTCCAACTTTTGGTAAAAGTCTTTAATCTGTACGGCGATGGTATTGGACTTTCTCAGAGCGAGAACACATTGGAACGATGCCGATCTTTCCTGAATGTTTCTTTTAAGTGTTGGAGAAAATGAGCCAGGGTCCATGTTTCATACAAGATGTGAAGGCTTTCGATTCATGGCTTTATGTGCTGAATAAATCTTATGTTAACCCTATTTATACCACATTGGTTGCACTCGCCTCCATTACCTTCCATATCTGCACTACTCAGAACAAGTTGAGCGATAGGGGCTCTCATGCACGCAGCCCCACGAGTGTTTCTAATTACAGCCAGTTCATCCCAAACACTGGTGTTTCTAAGCTCGTGTCCAAATATATTCCAAATGTTAAAGTTAAAAGTTGACGTGGTATACAGAAGGGTTATGAAGGTTTGACATTTTTAGGAAACATTTTACTTTCAATTTTCGCCATAGCGGATTAATGACACAACATAGGAATGAATCAGTGAATCGGTTGAACACAATTATTGGAGATGCTATCGAGTGCCCGAAGTCTGGAGATGCCACGGAGCAACAAAGAGCCGACAGTTAACAAATGAACACTTTTCAATATTGTTTTAGCTAAAGAATATCATTCTACCAAAAAGGATTAATAGTTTTAAATCAAAAATAAATAATACTTAAAAGTAGTACACTGAAAACAACAACAACAATTGTTTCGGATCTGCAATAATTTTGGCGACAACCGTAATTTCCAGGAAAAAAAATTTTGGATCTTTGATTTACTAAATAACATAATTAACATATATGGTGCTTTCATTTTTCAATATTTCTTCACGTTTTCCCTTCAGTTACATTTTTTTCGTATTTGCTTAATTATCCTTTATTAATTTTTCTCTTTCCGTCATTTCTATTATAGAAAGGCTCCTGCTTTTCTTTCTCACGAAATGTCTAATGTATTTATTACAGAAGATTGCACCTGTATCATCATATTATAGGCATCGTTCTTCCGCAGCATTCACTGGTAATTATGATATCACCAGCCGTGCAAGTTTCATTAATTGGTGCAATGTGCATCGGACGTCAGGACCTATTATATACCGATACTGAATCTATATTAACGCGATCAGTGTAAAATCATAAATAGCTGAACAAAAGACCTTGTATGTTACGTGAGCACAGACGTTGTATCGGGGTACCGGAAAAGACAAACGATACGTCAAACATACACCGACTTACGGAAGACTGGTTATACACTAGTATTCGCCAAGTATCTCGTCAGCTGTAGTTGTAAAACTTTGTTTTCAAGTTATGTATCTGCTAATTATCGATACAAATCGCTAGCTTTCTTCAGCTGACAATTCACTTTGACAAATTTTCAGAGTAGAGAGAGAAATTATGCTATTTATCACTACAAAACAATTAACCTTAAATACAGCTTCAAATACGTACATATTTTACCATTTAATGTTTTCGTGATGATCAGTATAATTTAACAGATGCCGTATTTACCAATTTGGGAAGAAGAAAAAAAGAAGAGGGTACAAGGTAAATATAATCCACAGAAGGGGAACGATTAAAAACCGTGCTCATGAAATCAATACAAGAATATAACATAACTCACAAAATAATTTTTTAAAAATATTACATTATTACTTCTAGGGAAAAGCTCAAAAGCTTATCCCATTTACAGAACACTAGCCAGACTGAGAAAAGACATCTGGACATATCGCCAGTCCGAAAGTACAGGGCGCATTCCGACTAAAACTTATAGAAGTCCCTAATGGGACTCTTCTATTCTTTAGATGCGGGAGGAAACTGGAGTACCCGAAACTAAAGGTTATATTACGTCAGAGTTTGTTTGAAAATTGGATTTTCGTTTTTAATGTGTTTGGTAAAATTAGAAGGCAAAGCCAAGAATTATTTAATAATAAAAGTTTATAAGTGTATTATTTATTATATGGAATAAAGTCTACGAAATCATTCATACTTTTGTTTACCGTTAAATAGTTATTTTTAATTGTGTCCTAGAAATATAAATCATCGCTATCGGAATAAAGTTTTTTTGTTTTCTTGAAAAATTTAATTTAAATACATTAAATATCGCGGTGTTTTAGTAAAGTGAACGGGAGCAGCTCATTCATAAATTCTGTCAGTGTTAACATTGTATCTATTCAACCCTGAATGTTCACAGGATGAGGAGCCGCTCACCTTGATGGCATGCCCCATTTGCAGCGTGGCTGAAACTGGCCAAGGTTATCTCAGAGACTCTTGTCCAGAAATTACGCCAAAGACAGAGCAAATCCGTTCTTAGGGCAGCTCTAATTCCGAGCACAGCTGAAAAAAATAACGTATCAATATAGGTCTTAATCGAATCTCTGTCTCTAAGCGGGATCAGGAGAGATCATTAAACGAGCTAGCGACACAACAGAAGTGCCGATAAAAGCATGCGTTTCGTGCCAATTTCCCTAATTAATTCGCAATCAGTTCATAAATTAAATTTACTAATAGATTTTATCCGTCAGCTTCTAGATTGGAAATTTAAAACAAATTTCAATTATGTTGTAACCGGCTGTAAAAAGAGACAATTAAGCAATTTTAAGTAAATTTGCTAAATTAACTGGTTTTGAATGTTGGACAGTTGATACATTTTAGTTTAAACATGAACTAGAATTAATTCCAATTTGTAGAATGGAAATATTGGTAATTTATGGGAACCGTGGAAGGGTTATTTTCAATTATTATAGTGAAATAGCCCCACAAGCTCTTTTCCGTAAACATTAGTTCTCTGTAAATGTATCTGAGTTAGATTTGAAAGATTTTATTTCTCTATATGGAGCTTTTTTTACTGAATGCAGGGTGTATTTTAATGGAAATTCTAAGTTTAATTAGCTTGATTCTAAAATCTTCATTAAAAGTTCTACAGAAATTGTAAGTACTGTACATTGACGAATTTTCACCAAACGTTAGTAGTGAACAATTCGTTAAATAACAAGGACATGTCAAAAGTGACCAGGTTCCTTGAGAATATTAAACAGATTGTTTTACTAAATCCTTCATATTTTAGAAAAATTAACATCTCCAATCATAATGAAGATGCACTTATTTAAAACTGCAGATGTATCTGCTGTCAGCATATAGGTAAAACATTTCTGAGTGAACTGTAACTGCACAAACAACAAAGTTCGCAGGTGCGAATGTCCATTTAGGCCAATCGATTGCTCGTCAGGTGCGCGTTATGAGTTAGTAACATTTTTTGATTCCCTAGTTACAGCCAGTTTTTAGGTAATAATAATATTTTCCTTAAAAAATCATTTTGGGATCATAAAGAAAAAAAAATTTGTCAATTTCTTGAATAATCTATCGTCATAATGGTGTCCAGCCGAGTTTCATGTGCACGTCTCTAGTGCAGTTACGAAGGTTGGATCAGATATCTGTCTTTTAAGTGCTTTGTTAATCTACAAGGATGAGCGTGTTATCTCTGACGAAAGTAATTGTGCGAGGAAACCGATGGGATCCCATCTTAGACAATAAGTTTTTAAGTTCTACTTTAAAACAGTTCAACCGATGCAGGGAAGCGCTATCGGAAATGTACTGCCATGGTGTTGATACATTCGTGGTGCGCATCACCCATCATGGTTTCTCAGCGGGAACATCTTCATCCACAGCAATCAGCCTTCTTGATGAGGTTCCGCAGCGCCATGATTACTGTTTGCGAGCGTTTCCAACCTGGACCAAACGAAATCTGGTACTTTAGTCTTTGGCAGAAAATGAAAAGTTCTCATCGTTGCGGTGGGAAAATGTTTCTGGACTTGTATGGAAGAGCGAAATGAACCGATCGTTTGAGGGGTGTATCAGATCAGTTCGATGCCCGTTGGAAATCGAATTCTATCCTACAGCCTCAGCGAAACTCACACTCTGCCATCCATCATGATAGTGCAGCACAATTTCTGTCCACATACCTGATTCGACGTACAGAAATCACTGCTCTCCTGACAAAAAACCTGAACTTGTTTCTTCTCTCTGATCTGTTATCCAGAACGAGAGCCCGTCAGTTGGTTTCGTCTTTAATGGTTCCATTAACTTAAAGACAAACGACAATTCTGAAGTCTTGCAAACCGTCGGCAGTGGCAACCTTTTGGCTACGTTAGATCCAGCGATGATCCATATGGGATTTTAAGATAATCCATCAGTTCTGGGCAATTCTCTCGTGTTTTCTGTCTAAAGTACTTTAATTTCTACGTTTTACGAAACCATAAGAAAGTAAGATTAGCGTGTTCATAATTTTCTGATTTTTAAAAAAATTTTTTGGTAACAGGTGACTTAAACCGAATTTTGAAAAAAACCAAAAAAACAAAATCGTTTGATGTTAACTTTTATTTAAAAAGTAATTAATTAATACATATGCGGAATAAATGACTGGCATCTTTCGGAACAAGTATCGTAGTATACCACAAGTGATTTTAGTACTTTCCCTTTCCTGTTAACTAATATGGCTAAATTGACAAGTAGGAAAGGGGAACTGTTCGTAATAAAAGTATTAAAAAAAAATACAAAAGCAAAGGTTTTTAGAAAACACATCAAAGTCTTCGGCTGGTCTGCTGTGCAAAAGTAAGCTAAAGCACAGAACCCTGTGACGTCAGTACACAAACATGTACGTCTTCTGTGAAGTATGTAAGTAAACAACTCGCTTAAACATTTCGAACATTTAGGACTACGTTCATCGTTGGTGTATCTATATATTTCACAATTTAAGATAAATCCGGAATTATCATTTTTTTAGATTAAAAGTATTTAGTTTATTATTATCTTTTAAATCTTTTTTTATTGAACCTGTCCCCTTAAACTGGCTGCATTTTTCTAGTCTCAGAATTATTATTATCATTATTTGTTGTTGTGTTCATCTGTTTTTCTTGTGGTAGACTGGATAAATATGTTGAAAGTATAAAAAGTAATTTGACTTAAGTGTCTACAGAAAAAAGAATGAAAAGAAGAAGAAACTGAAAATTTCTTTATCGTCCTCTAAATTAATTAAATGAAAATATTTCGAATGAAGTCAAAACCCAAATATTCGAAAGAAATAAAATGCAGTTATAAAATTAATAGTGAAAGTAGAACAAAATACAGAGCGTAAACATCAACTTCCAAGTAAATATACGTTTCTGTGATTTTTGTGCATTTTTATAAACTACTTCAATACCAAATTTCCAACAAGAATTGTCTTGCTGCCATGTTTTTTTGTAACTGTTTCCTATTCCACAGAGGGAGTGCGAGTTAATTACGAGGAAGAAAGAGAAGAGTGCAGAAAATTTCAAGACTTCGTTCCGTTTGGGCATCTTCCTGGTCGCTGTGGCGAGGTCTGAACTAAACATTTTTCTTTTGTTGCTGTCAGGTGAAGATAAATCTCAAACAGTTGAGAAAGATTTTTAAAAAAAAAGAGGTTTGTCGTCGACATCGAGGACAATCAAATTTTATTGAGAGGATTTGGATTTTCGTCGACTTTCGAAAGAGCAGCACAACAATTAGCATCCTGTTTCCTACGGTCCACGCGAATACCCCCACTAGACAGGCGTACTTCCGCTTGAACCGAATACTGATCTGAATGATCCAGCAATACTAACGTTGTCCTTCATTGTACATTCCTATTGATTTAAATTAAACTTTAAGTAAATATCTGTTGCTATACCTATCCTTACTATCATTTTATTTTTTCGCATTTACTTTCATTTCCAGTTGACTTCGCACTGTTTCAGTTTCTTTAAGTTATAAAAGTGATGGAAAAGTGTGCCCCTGTCAAAGTATAGGAAGCCATACTTAGCTTAAGATGAAATCTGAAGTTGTTTATTTTGTCCCCCCCATCTCTCTCTCTCTCTCTCTCTCTCTCTCTCTCTCTCTCTCTGTACATGACGTCATCTCTATCTATGCTGACGTCATGTCTCTCTTTGTAATGACGCCATCTCGCTCTCTCTGTGTGTACTGACGTCATCTCTACCTATGCTGACGTCATGTCTCTCTTTGTAATGACGCAATCTCTCTCTGTACTGACGTCATCTCTACCTATGCTGACGTAATATCTCTCTTTGTAATGACGCCATCTCTCTCTCTCTCGTTCTGGTCAGATATTGGTGCAGAATTCCTCGACTGATGTTTGCCATCTTTTTAAACTTCTAACATTTGCTCTATCCCCCCCTCTCCGTCGGAAACAAAAAAACAATGATTGGTGAGGTCTTAACTGTAATAAAAAAAATAAACTAAACTAATTTGAATCCTTAGATTCGAACGTCAGCTCCTCCAGCGGCTGGCGACTGTACAACCGACGATAGCGATGTTTGAATTCTCTACTTATTTGTCTTGGTTCTGTCACGTGCGGCTCACATTGATTTTTTGGATGCAAATAATCGATGAATTCCTAAAGATAATCTCTTCACCTTTAATTCAAAGATTGAAAAGTAGTTCAAGTTATACGTTTTAGTAACTCAAATATATTAGAAAGTAAAAAATATTTTGTACTTTGTGTTTTTGATTTCACTGGTAATAATATATTTTACTTTAGTACCACAAATCGTTTAATGCTAAAATTTTAAAAAAAAACACACACACAAAAGAACATTTAAATATAGGGAATAAGTTACTGGCAACTGAAAGCTTGGAATCAATATCAGAATTGGTTTAAGTATTTTCTTTCTCCTGTTAATTCTTGTAGAAATAACAAGTAGAAACAGGAAAATTATCCATCATCGGTGTCGCCATACATTTGATAATTTACAATAATGTTATTTGTATCTAATTTTATAGACGCATACATCTTTTATTATTTATTAATCAATAATAAAATATTTAATTATTTTGCTTTAATTATTCATTTCTATTACAATAATATTTTTAAAAAATGCCTTAGAAATGATGATAGGTTAATTTTTGCTCTTTAAAATTAAAAAAAAAAAATAATTTTAAGATATCTGCCTGTGGTTATAAGTTACCGTTAGTTTTGAAGTGTTCTCTAATCTTTTAGAAATGGTTTTTCCCCAACGTCACAATCTCACGTGAGAAGTCCGTTTACTTTCACTTAGCTTGTATCTGTTGACTGATTGGTTATCCAACCAAAAGTAAAACAACTTCCTCATCTTTGTCCACTTGCCCGGGTTTGTAGAATTATATACTCCACGCCCATCAAAAAACCCTCACTCCACCCACAGTTAACAAAGTTTAAAAAAAAAAACCAGAGCCGACTGTTTTACCGAAATTTTACTTCTTCATCCGGACATCAGAGGTTTAAATTCTTGAAAGCGCCAAATTCTCAACCTGAAGAAACCAGGCAACACTGGATTTGGAGAAATTTCTAACTGCAAAGGTGAACATTCTTCAGGGAAATAACACAAAACAAATAAATCTTTTGATCATTTCTGCGATATAACCTTCTCAACTTTAGGTTCACCGTTTATCGTCATATTTTATCACCCTGTTCAGTTCAGTTCTTGCGTTTTCTCTCTATGCTCTGCAAGTTATCATTCGGAAATATTAAACTGGCTGCATTTATTTATTCCCAAATGGTTTATTATTATTATTATTATTATTATTATTATTATTATTATTATTATTATTATTATTATTATTATTATTATTATTATTATTATTATTATTAGTAGTAGTAGTAGTAGTATTTACTGTTTATATACTCGTAATAGAAAGAAATATGTTAAAGTTAAATGAAAGCCATTTTGATATTTATATATACTATCATTGTTTGCCTTTCTTGTTAATAATAATAATAATAATAATAATAATAATAATAATAATAATAATATAATAATAATAATAATAATAATAATGTTTAATTAAAGGCAAAAAAAAGGAAACCAGAATCTTACTTTTCGTCTTATATATTAATAAGCTACAGATATTTCGAATGACGTCATCAATATATTCTGTTGTTAATGAATAGCTCCAAACTGGTTGCTTATATGCTGCTTTTTTATTCCTCAAGATCAGATCTTTTATGCGAATAAGGCACGATAGTTAACTCGGTTGCAGTTTTAAATAAAAGATTAGAAAGAAATAAACAGACAATAAAATCGATAGCGAGAATTGGATCTAAAAGCACAAGAGGTGCGGAATACCTGACAAGTAAATATACAATAGATTTCAGAGATTTTGTGAAAACGAAGAACAATATTTCTACATAATTGTCCGTGAGTATTTACTCTTCAGAATTACATAATCAACTTTACAGATCGCTTTAGTTACGTCACACAAGGAAACACTCAAGCTTCTGTTATCTTTACAAATAAAATAAATACCAATATGCTTCGATTTGATACGTACTTCACAATAATTTCACGGGAATCATTTTGTAGGAAAAGCTACTTTAGGACTGTGGCTGGAGACATAGCAGAACTTACGACCTATGCTCCAATCTTCGGTGAACTAAAAGTTTCTCTTCTGGTCTTTCTTCTAAACGAAGACGAACGTTTCATTCGGAACCGCGCACCTTGGCATACTACATACTGCCGTCGGTATTTCAGACCTACTTCTCGACGCAGAGTCGTCCTCCAAAACAAAGAAACTGACTCCAAAAATTAGAACGTTACTAGGTGTGGACACATTAAGATTAGCTTTATTAACAGTGATCACTGCTTCCAAATAGCAGTGACAAAAAACCGATTGTTTTCACGAATAGACTTTTACTTGGAGCCGGGAAAACATGCGCAAGTAGCCAGGTACTGTTTATTGAGACTGCAGAAGTTGTCTACCTAGTCGACCATTCACGAGTTTCTTGATGCCGTCCTGGCGAAAGCTCTTTGGCTACCTTACAAATCGCCGATCTTCTCTGGTGCACAGTGACAAATTCGCGGCCACGATGTTTACGGGTGTACTCTCAATAATGAGCTTTAAATCTCATACTTATATGACACTGGCGATTCACAAAAGCTCGCATAAATGTGTCGCTAATTAATAATTGATTACATTCCACTTCGCGAAGTAAACTACAATCCAAATTTCTCTCCTTATTATGAGAAAAGATAAAACGGATATTACAAGGTAATTCTGAAGATGTAAATCGCAAATAGTTATTAAAAATCATCAATAGCATAAACGTGAAACTTATTATAGGGAAAGTTTTGGATTAACACATGGATTGTAAAAACAATGAATAGCTTATATTTTTGCAGACAGACTTGTGTTTTATCAAATCAGGGGACCAGCTTCTCAATCTATCACATGCTACTTCTCGTGTGAAGCACGCGTGATTTTGATTGTTGTATTAAAGTGTTTTCTTAAAAAATTGCGTCATTAATGTGTTCGCAGATATCCTACGTACTTAATTTTATCAGTATATTCCAGTAAATCTAATCTAATTATAAATTATATTTTAGTTTATTGATCCTGTAATACACGATTTTTCTTCCTATTTACCACAAGCACACATTTTTGTAATACATCGCATGAAAAATTAAATTCTTATTCTTATTATTGAATTTTAACTATCGTTACTACTACTCAAAATATTATCGTTTTCTTTTATATTACTATATGACGCATGGGTGTAATTATAATATATGTTATGAATCATGATCAGGGAATGTTCACAAATTGCATGGAAATATTTTTTTTTTAAATTGACTTTCATTGAGCTGTTTCACATAAAATCAATGAGAGAACAAAAAATCGTTCGAGAGAGAGATATGGAGAGAGAGAGAGGAGAGAGAGAGAGAGAGAGAGAAAGATGACATCATTACAGAGAGAGATATGGAGAGAGAGAGAGGAGAGAGAGAGAGAGAGAGAGAAAGATGACATCATTACAGAGAGAGATATGACATCATTACAGAGAGAGATATGGAGAGAGAGAGAGAGAGAGGAGAGAGAGAGAGAGAGAGAGAGAAGAGAGAGAGAGAGAGAGAGAGAGAGAGAGAGAGAGAGAGGTGTGTTTACAAAAAAGCCTTGATGCTAATAAAGACTCAAGTTTGTGGGAGAACTTAGACTAGACAAAAGATTTATTAACTTTAATGGGTTTGAGCTAATCAGCTCTATGTGAGAAATGAGAAAATGTACAGACTGTGACGTTTAGAGAGCTTGACTGACGGAGTAAATATAGTGGAGTGGTTATTCGCCAAGTAGGAAAGTATATACGCTGGCTGCCATAAGTGTGGGCTATCCAGTGAAATAATTCAACAAACGTAAATGTAGGTACTTTATTGACACTTGTACGACACAAACACGCAATCTAACTATTTTTGTGTTTTTATTTATTCATTCAGCTATTTTTTTTAAAACAAAAATTATAAGACAGGCTATGTATGTTCAAATTAATTATATTTTTTAATATCAGTATTTAAAAAAATATTCTCTGTTGAACAAAGAAACTCAGTTTTTTATTAACACCCACGTGCTTAATCCTATTATCCATAATTAAATTTTCCTGTCCTCGCTTAATGTTTTTTCTCTGCCTCTACGATATAATGAGATATTGAGTCCGTAAAAGAAAAAAAAAACTTCAATCAGGGAAGATGATTCTCAGAGAATCTATTAACCAGCTTAATGTCGACCTGCACTAAACTTTCGTGTGTTTTAATATATATTTTTAGCAGCTGGTAGAGGATGATAAGAGAAAACTGCTCCTACTGTCGGTAGATGGAGGTTTTAATTAGCTTGTTAGCCGATCTGCTACTAATTACCTGAAGGCATGCCTTTAATCAGTGTCAGGTAAGACAATTAGTTCGTAGGGGAAATGCGCCATCAGAAGATAAAATGAAAATGAAGTCTAAAACGGAAATAATCGATATTTCGTCAATGTTTAAAGCCTTCCATTAGTGTCATCCGACTAGGTCGGTTGTAGCTGGTGCAGCACCTGTGAGCTCCCCCTTTAGGACTTCTGGTGGTAGCCTAGAAGGAATATCCCAAAAGGTATAAGGCCTTCTTGAAAGGAAGGCCGTTTTTGATGAGTAACACGCTTCCAAGAGAAGGGGACTTCAGCGCGTTGAAGTTGAAACGGATGCCAATTTTCTTGGCTATTTAAACCCCAGACAGAAGTGTAGATAATAAACATTTTAAAACCGCAAACAGATAGAGCAAGGATCTGCAGATCGTAATAAGTTTTAAAAGTTAACAATCAATTGTCTGTTATGTGATCTTGACCAACTTGTAGGAAAAGAAAAGAAGATTCATGACCATCTTTTACTTACAATTAATTCTTTTAAGTAGAAATCCGGCGTCCTGCCAGGTGATCTGCTGATAGCTTTAAATACGATTTCTCGGTCGTTTTGTTCCTTCCACCTCCAAAAAGGACTACGGAAGAAATTACTGTTGAGATGATATAATAAGTCTTATGCGATGTAGAACAAATTCATTATGCTACTATCTAATTAGTAATTTTACCTTTATATAAACACGAGTAAGAATTTAAACATTAGCAAAACAAGAACAGCGACATTATATTAGCCGAAGAAAGGTGAAAAATATTAATTGAAACGTAGGGAATTAAAAGGGACTGTGTTTACAATCTCAGTTTAGTCCCAACCAGAGAATAATTTAGAAAATCTTCCCATAATGCATCGGCGCAAGACCCCGCGATTTCTTACAAGTAAAAGTCGATAAAGTTTGCTCGCGTCTTCGAGAGCGGATCCGAGGCTAATTCTCCTGCTGTTGAGAGTTTAACTTTATCACCCCACCCAACCCACACGCACCTGTCGATTTGACAGCTACGCGTTCGGGAGCAGCCTTCGATATTCAGACCCTAACCGAGGGTTTGTTCATTTTTTTCGCTATGGCTGTAGGTGAGACACAAACATCATACACAGTTGTTTTCATTTTTCATCGTTTTTTTTTTTAAATTTGTATTTAAGACGTTTATCACTTGTTAAATATAAAATGGAACGAAGATTCACCCCTCTATTATTCGAACCATCGTCGGCGTCCAGGTCGTACAAGCCTCTGATTTGGAATAGAGTAGTCCCTCCTCCATCGCGGTGGTTACGTTCCAGACCCATCCGCGAAATAGAAATACCCTATTTAAATACACCCTAGGCATGTTTTGTAACTTTTACGGTACTTTAAAATGCATTTTAAGGTCTTTAAACACTTTAAAAACAATAGAAACACATTTAAACACATAGAAGATATTGAGAGAAAGCAAGAGCAATGGAAAACACAAAAATCTTCTTCAGAACCTCTTTGATCGGCAAAAGTGTCGTACAGCTCCTTTGCCTTGGTCCTGATGGTGTTACCATCCAAAGTGATGTTTTTCTTTCGGCAATCTTGGATCCAAAAAGCCAAGGCAGTTTCCATCCTGACGATGTTTTTATTGCGGATAGAAACAACTCGTTTTGCACCTTCATTGATGCACAGCGAAGCGGTTGCCCTGATATTCTTCTCATCTTTGTTGATGTAGCGAACCGTTGACTCATTCATACCGTAATGGCGGGCTATGGCAGCGTAACTCTGTCCTTCCTTTATCATATCGAGAAGTTTCACCTTCTCCTGAATCGTCAAGAACTTTCTCTTCTTCTTTGGCTCACCAAAAGCTTTAGATGATGGGCGTTTGGGTGGCATCCTTGCGGTTATCTATAAAACAGCAAGGCGAACAGACAGATCAAGGCGAACAGCTTCTCTCCCTGCGAGATGCGAAGCAGCGAGATGCTTCTAAAACATAACAGCCAACCAGCGGAGATTTAAACTCATAAACAATGCTACGGAATGCCGCGAAATTGCGAAAACATACGCGATATGAAAATTAATAGGTCTTACAGAAAAAACCGCGAAATAGCGGGACCGCGAAAACTGAACCGGATATGACGGGGGTTTACTGTAGTTCAGTCATGGGTAGCGCCCCGGGTCCGCAACCTAGCGGTTTCTGTTTCGAACCTAACCAGTGACGTGTGCGAATAATACTTTCAGTGGATAGTCAAAATGGCAACAAAATAAACTAATAAAGAAAAACACATTTTAAATAATTGGAAATTATTTGACGATAAAATTGAAGAATCTAGCAAAGGGGGGATAACTGAGATAGACATTACGTGATTTCATATCTGTTATTTGTACAGTGCGGAAGAAAGGGGTGAGCCGCAGCGCTAAGACAGAATTACGAACTGGTCATCACTCGTGAAGCAATAGTTTAATGCAATAAAAGCTCAACAAAGGTAAGGTTTATCTAAACAGCTCTCCCACTATTAGCCAACAATGCACTTGTATCTACATGTAAGCGCCGTGTCGTTCGATGTCTGTAACGGTTGACAAGCAATTTACTCAGTCAATCACAAAAAAAGACCTAAAGCCAAAACATATTTAGCCTGGGGGAGCTTGGTTTGGCTTGAAAATGATTTTCCATATTAAATTACGCACAGCGGGTGATGCGACCTCCATTTTATTTCATAATTAGGTTCCAGAGATTTTTTACAGGAAAGTCACTCGTGTTATATGCAATTTGACGTCTTCTTATCTCTCTCATATTCGATTCCGTTTTATCTTATCACGTTCTATGAATTTTCTTACCCTTTCTCTCTCGATTGCCAAGATATTGGTTTAACAAACATGTTACAAAATTAATTATTTTATTCACAGCAACTTCTACTTCTAAACAAATAATCTTGAGTTTTTTTCCTTAACGCCGTCTTAAAATATTACCAGGTTATTTGGATTTTTAATATTTTATATTTGATTTATAACGAAATATTATTTTAGTTTACTTTATAATCTTTTTTTATTTCTCTGCTATGCTATGAAAAATTTCATAATATATTTACCTTACTACAATCTAGTGTAATGCACTTTAGAAAAGTTTAGTGTAGAATAATTATCTAATGAAGTGAAATATAGTGCAGTATAGTATAGCAAAGTGATTGTTGCATAATTTAATGTGGCATATAATATAGTATAATGTAGTTAGTATTTATAAGTGTAATATATTGTATATAACCACATAGTATAAGGACTGTAATAGAACGCAGTAGTATATTATATTATAATAAATTACAGTGTGGTATAGTAAAGTGCAGTGCATCGAAGTATATTTGGTAGTGTAGTGGTATAATATAGAGTCATGCAGTATAGCAGAGTATAATATAGTGTAATGCAGTTTGTATTGCAGTGTAGCGATGTATTTTTTATTAGTAGAGCATAAAGTGCAGAGTAGTATACTGGATAATACTGCAATTTATTACTATATTATTATAGAGCTTAGTAAGGGTAGTGTACTATAATCAAAATGCAGTGTAGCGAAATGTGCCTTCTCCGCAGTGGTTTTATTTAATATAGAGAAATGCAGTGTAGTATAGAATAATATAGCGTAGTGTGTAGAGTAATGCATTTAAATGAGATAGACTATTAGAAAGATCGACGCTAAGTTAGAACTACGAGTCGCAACCATTGGACCAGCTAAACTAGTTCTTAATAAAAAATATCTCCGAAATCCAGGTTCTAACGGGAAGGTAGGTGACGCTACCAGGTGCGCGATTGACCGATTACTTCACATACCAAGGGGCTGTGGCTTGCTCGCCATATTTGCACCCACGACTGGAACTTCGACTCGGGGTGATTTCTTTCGACTTTTTGTACCGGTTCCTTCAATGTAGGCATTTTTTAGGGAGTACCATTTCTCACCTCTAGTGATTAGATTGGGGGTCTTTTTGTGAGTAATTATTGACATGAAGATCCAAAAGACTATTTTTACGTGGAACGTGCATGACAGATACTCTCTCTCTCTCTCTCTCTCTCTCTCTCTCTCTCATATTTAGCAATTCAACCGAAATACCAGACATGCCTTGGATGCTCATTGACATCGTTAGCTTCACAAGATCAGCTCGATGGAAACGTACGCTGAAGATCCGATTTCGGATCCCATCGAACTCTCTAGCATTGTTTGTACTCATTCTTCTTCCACAGTCAGCAACCTTTATTTTTTTCAGGTACTCATTTTTCTCCGATATCTAAACATGAAGAGTATTTATAGGATTTTCCCTGTCTGGGAAGGCGTCCCTACTTCCAATCCGGATGGAGTCTTTTTTAATTGTTGGAAAAATGGCTTGCATCTTGCAGTAAATGATGATGATGATGATCTCAGTTCTCTCACGATGTATGACGATTTGCCACATCATCAGTCTTTCCCATCATTTCAATCAGTGTAAATGGACGTACCTTTCAGTGGTCGGGGTATTCTTCTGTTGCAGAATTGAGACTGTATCTTTGCTCACCGGTAGACAACACAGTGGCCCAGTTAACCAGAGTCTACCACCTGCGACCGAAGCGCCAATAGAATCTTTCTCGTTGGTGTGCATTTTGCCATTTATAGTAAAGGTAATGTATGGGCTGTAGTCACGTAATTGTTCACCAACGAAGCGAATTTACATCTTTGGAAAACGAACGAAGGTTCTCCGAACCTGTACGAGTTGTCAACGCAGTCGTCACGAATCGGCTTTTCGGACTGCTGTTCACAATGAACCGGTCTCGTGATGATCTGTTTCCCTGGATCGAACACTACGCGGCCTGTCTTGGATTCCACCGGTTTTCCGGTATCGCTTCTATAACAGAGTGAAAACAGACTGAAGCACACCTAATCAGCGGAATTGGTCTCTTTCAATGATCGAGAAAATAGGATCTCCAGCCAGGCTCCACGGTTTCATCTGCTTCTTTCATGATGACATGAAAGCAACGGTTCAATGTGAAGGCAATCAGACGGGAAGCTGACAGATAAACAGCGGTGTAAATCACGGCTGTGTATTCACACGACAGTATTTAAAATATTATGCTCCCTGCTTCTTCGAAGAGCTCTTCTAGCAGGCCACTCTGGGCTACAACTATAGTCGACATTCGAAGGCGAACTGTCTAACCCATCAAGGCTGAGGTCAAAGATTAAGGTACAGCGATCATCTGCTGTTCTCTGACTGCCAATACTGAAGCCGATCTCTAACGATTCCTGCGACCGTTTTTCATCTGCCAGCGGAAGTTTGGTGTCACTACTGGCTTCAGTAAAACAGTCATCACGGTACAAGTAACACGACCACTTGAGGTCGAAATAGATGGTACTCGTATAGCGAGCACAGACACGTTCTCTTACCTCGTATCAAACATCACATGACCTATTACGAAGAGTTTGTCGGCAAACTTGGTAAAAGTATATACCATGTTTTACTGGTTAGCTGTGGAACTTGTTTAATGTATGTAGGACGGCCGAATACAAAAAAAAAGTCTTATATGGTGAACTTTGTAAATTGTTTGCGTCTCACGAACATTACCCGCGCTTCGAAAGCCTCTGCAAGCGAAATCTGAGGAAATTTGGTTTGTAGGATGCATCAGATCGTCCATTTTGGAGGATAGCACTGATAACTGGCGCTAGCTGCGCGGAAGTGACGCAAAGAGGCCTTCACGAAACCGACTACTCGCTGCGCGGGGTCGGTACCCTGAGCTGCGCGAATCTTAGTTGCCAGGGTAGAGCTCGGCAGCCTTCCCGAATCTTGACCGAAAGTCGCCAGCAAGCGCATGTGTTGTCTCGCCTGAGAGGACGGGGCCTCTGGAGAAGGTATGGATAGTGAGTTCACTTGTCACGTCCGCCAGTACATTGTTATTAAAGCAGAACCGTGCCACAGATGTAAGTTATTTAAGAAAGATTTTATTAAATGCAGTGGCTTGATATGTTTTTTTAAAAAACTATTTAGGCGAAGAGACGTTAGGGAGAAGCCATTCACGGGCGGTAACGACCGGATTTTTCTTCGTTTCTAGTCACGTGAGGTGACAGAATTTCCGATAAAATGATTTTACAAAGTGTAGAAACGTCCAAAACATCAACCAGAGAGGATCTCGAGAGGTACGGCCATGATGCGTGGAGACGACTTACGAAGAACTGGCAGCAAGGGACTGAACCAAATGTCATAAATGGCGACTTCAGCTAGCGTAGTGCTAGGAAATTTATCTGTCGAATACACTGTTGACTTTTAGTCGTTAGTCCGGTCCACCTGCAAGAAAATTGTTCGTACTATTTTTTACAAATATCAGGGCTATAAACAATAAATCCTACATAAATGTGAATAATCTCACCTTCGTGTCTGCACAGAAAAAGCAGCTTCTTTTGTCTGATTTTTCGAATCACCATCTCTCTCTCTCTCTCAATATATATATATATATATGTCTATGTGAATACGTGGATTCGAGTGCAAAGAAACACCTGTATTTGTAATATATATGTCCTATCTCGTGAAACTCGTTTGTTTATTAGCTATAATCTACTCTGCGATATACTGTCCGGAAATGAAACGTCTCCGAGTTACAGCGGGAGTAATTCATACCAGATAAAAGTAAGGAAGACAGACATTTAGTGTCATGTTTGAAAGGTCCGCCAAAGCGCCTGACACTCGTGGATGTTTTCCTTGGATGCCATTAAGAACGAAAATCGATAGAAGAAAAGAAAAATTACTGGATAACGTGTTCGAATACAAGCAGAAGTGTGAGCAATCGGAGCCACTGGAATTGAGCCCGGCCAGTTGGGAGATTGGAAACAGTGACGTAATGTAGCCTTATAAAGGAGAACTCGGAGAGACTTATACAAATTATAACTTACAGGAGGAAAGACAGGTGGCAGAGTTTGTTTGTCGGCAGGATCAAAGCGAAAGAACTTAATTACTGAGAAAATTTTTTTTTTGGCAATTATCTCCAAATATCCAAAACGCAAGAATTACCATATATCATTATCAGTAGCGCTAGTAATAGCAGAAGTAGTAGCTATACCTGTAATTTTCCTGTGCTAAAAATACAAAAAAAGGGGGGGTCCAAGGGCCAATGGCGAAAAGGAACGCAAAACCCTGCGGAACCAGCATCTGATTAGAATTTTTGAAACTATGAATGAAAAGAAAAAAGAAATTCCTTCGAAACATGGCTTTTAGACGAATGGCCATGATTTTATTGTGCGCAGGAGATCGGCGATCTCAGCCTGCGTGACTGCTGTTCATTTCGGGCAGGACAAAATTTATATTAGGGCAGTCCTGGTAATGGAATTTACGGGGATGATCTCCCAACGATTGGCTGAGGGTAGTCCACCGGTGTTGAGTGGAATTTACGTCCGGTAATTGGCCTGACCAAAACAGAAGAGATTTCCTGATACTTTCTATCTTTGCGGTACGCGAGAAGGTGTGAGCTGGGGCCACTGTCTCCCATTAAAAACCCTGTTCTCCTAGGACAGATGACCATTAGCACAGATAGGCATCAGCAGTCCTTCGAGAATGTTAATGTAGCGGACAGAAGCCATTTCCTTCGCAAGCCACCGGCCGTGACCGTGCAGCGCCCCAGCCACACAAACACGTCGTGACAGACCGACCACCACATTTCGACTTACAGACGGTTCAGTGAAAAGTCGTGTGTTAGGCGACTCCACATCTACACCCAGACACACACACGCACACAACTCGATAATCCGACTCATTAAAAGAAAATAATGACCCTGTTCTTAAAGGCAAGAGGGGCTAGTGGCATCTGCGATGCCATTTCAGTCGACTGCACGGCGGATGGTAGAGAGTGATTTGCTTCACTCCTTCCTGTAGAACATATGCATACTCGTTTATGGGGATACTTCACGTGCCCCTTCCTCTCCATAACAGGAAGTGTCTGTTGTGCTGGCTAGGGTCCCAGACGCACATGAACAGTCGTCTTATGGCTTTTCTTGAACTGGAGTCTCGCTCTGCAGAATATTCGGGATTTCGGCTTCTCTACTAAAGTCTCATTGTTCAATTATATGCCCCCTCCCTCATTTTAAAGTTCCTGTCAGCCACCTGTTCGTGGAATGCTTTTCTGAGGCTTCTTCTGGTCCTTACTCGCTCATAGGGATTGCACTGGTTTTCACTATCACGTGATTATGATGCGATGTTTAATAATCACTTATAAGCTCTGGCTCTGTTCTTTGCGTTAAGATGTAAGCGTATTCTCCGGTTTACCGAAAGGAACAGAGGTAGGGTTCATCGTCAGTGACTGAAATCCCCTGAAATACTTAATCTAGAGTCCGAACTAATTGGAAGAGCATCCGGTTTGGTTGGGCACCAGCTAACAAGAACAAAGCGTATAAAGTTTCTCGAGCGCCCTCCTTGTTCGGAGTGTTTCGATTGGTGAAGGAAGTTAGTCCCTCTTCAGGATGGATCTACTCGAATGCAAATTACCCCAGGGTATTCCAGTGTTGGATCAATGACACGAAAGCGAGTAAATTACGCACCTCCGATTGTGCATCTTTCAGGATTACTCGTAAGATCTTCAGAAGTTGGGTCATAGCCGAGCGCACGGACATTTTATTTATTTTAACTTTAATGATGACCCAAAGCGTATTAATACAGAGGCGGGAGTGGCACGGGTCCCCGCTCTTCTTCAGCATCCAACCGCATGGGTTTACTGCGGAGCGTTTTTAAGATGAAGAGTCGGGGTTTAGTGAGAAACCCTTGACTGACTCGCACCTCGGTAACGCGACTGGTTACCATGCCATTCACACTCGCCTTTCCCTTCTCCAGAAAGTCAGGACAAGTTTCGCCAAAAAAGAAATACCACAGAACCATGATTTTATTTGTTCATAAATTCATTTCAGTGCTGATATATGAATTAATCGAACGCCGAAACGTCAGCTTAAATGAGAAATCGAATTATTGCAAATGGGAAGTAACTAAAATTATCAAACAGCACGAGACAGTTAGCGGTTGTCGTAAATGACGTCATAACTCGGTAATGTTCGGGGCATGCCGACATACGGACGATCGCGAATGAAAAGACAACTTAAATTACTCATTTGTACGCGATGAAATGTCGCTGTACTGTTAAACCTAGTCAGTGTGCGGCTAATATCGACACGTTCGAGTAATAGTTGTTTTTTTATTGACGACTGTAGTAAGCTAAAGCAATAGAACATCAGATTAATAAGCCTTTCAAGAAAAAGAAGCTGACTAAATGATACATGATGAAAGGATTTATACCTTATTACTTTAGGTTTTTGGATAATTTTCGTTTTGGAAATGCATTTTTAATTAATACAACATTTATATAGTCGGATCGAAAGGTGCGAAAGTTAACGCCTCTGTTAAATAATTAGGTTCAAAGCTTTAAAAAAAGAAGAAAGGTATATATAAGCAAACCGGGCGAGAGAAAGAAGTTATATGGTCTACGCCAATGTTTCCTTTGGTCTCCAAACAACTCTTAACACATTTGTCAAATTTTATCAGCAAAATCACCGTAATCTTAATCAGGGTGCTGCTCTTAACAAGATACAGATGGACACATATCGCTCTTATTTGTCTCACTAATTATGAGATTAAGGCAGAAATCTGCTATGAATCTCGTCTTCTGCTGGGGCGCTGTATAAATGTATAATAATGTGTTTGATCAGACAGTCTGCCGAGCGAGGTGGGGGAGGGGCTAGGAAGCAGACTTTCCCGGCTGATGCGATAGAGATCGATCGACGCTCCCGTCTTCCGCTTTTGTTTAATAAATTGGTTTAGCACGAGCAGATGTGCGGCTTTGGGCGTCCTCGGGGTGGGTGCGTCCGAACGTGGCGACAGTTTCTGGACGGCCCGGTCGATTATTCGGACAATCCCGGGCGAGAACGGAGCGGTGCCGAGATGTTAATCGAAAAATAAGTGTTATTATATACTTAACACGTTTAAACGAAAAGAGGAGTCCGCGGTGCAGACGATTAACCGCACTCGCAATGGCGTGCGAGACGGGGAAGTCGAGTCGAGAGGCGCGACGCCTGGCCCTCACTAACCCGGTCTGCTGTCTCCGAGACACCGGCACGGACGGAGAGAAGAGCGTAATCGCACCCACCCGCGAACTTTCTAATTCCCCGTACGCTTGTAACCTGGTCCTTTAAAATTCTCTCCCTCTAATATATACACCAGCCGTCACAATGACGGAGTCACCAATGAAATATCCTATGTGTCGTATAGACAGCCAGTTTATTATGGGTGCATACGGTGCTCCATGCAGCAGTCAAATAAAATTTTGTGATGAACGAGAATTCAAAACCCGTGCAATCAGTTCACGACAACAAGGCTAAGAACGGCCCAATGTACTCCACCGGAGATGTATACAGCAGCTACGCATGGCCGACTTTAGTGAAATGAGCTGTGTTAAAGCTCTCAATAACCGGAACTTGGCTGTTCCATCCACATTAAAATCGATGATGTTCGATACACCAGTTTCTTTTTTGCTCAGAACGCTGTATCGTTTCTGTTAAAGTTAGATGATTCTCTTCTAACTTGCTCCAACAGCTGCGCACAACGTAATATCTGGTTTAATCCAAAACGAGGCCGGACGAGAAAGGCCCGAAGTTAACTCTTCCTGATAAGGGGGTCATCGAAACGGTAGGTTTTCTGAGAAAAAGATGACGACAAATTTGGTTCCGATCAGATTTTGAAAATTTCTGACAAGATGCACAGTAAAGGGTCCAGCTAGCAATGCCTAACCTTTAACGAAATAAAAGAAGTAACCAACTGTCTACATTTCAAGCTAAAGCGGTTGTCTGAGAAAGTCTTTTGTCACTGAATGAAAAGACAGAAATTTTTTCTCCTGTTTGTTATACTTTGGATATTTTCTTGTTGTATCTACAGAGTTACCATTCCTGATTTTGGTGTGTGTATTTTCCCATTCCTGTCGTACTTTGGATATTTTGTTCTTGTATTTACAGAGTTACTGTTCCTGAATTTGGTAGCTCGTGTAGTGAAAGTCGTCCTAGTAATCGGAAAAGGCCGGCACAAGATCAACTAGTACACAACAGACAAAACACCAAACTTATCCCCCCATATTGTTGCATTTTTCCTGCCTATAACTTTGGACTGAGCCACCAGATCACGATATGTACGCTTCCAAATTTAGCCTAATATTTAATTAATCAACAAAGCTGTTCTCCAAGAGCTGCCGGCAGAGGGAGGGACCGTACCTTCAACCAACCGCCTTAACAAAGAGTTGATCGGCTAATTGGAAAAATATTTAAAAAATAGAAACAGCAATACAAAACAAACAAAAGCATGAGTACCAAGAAATGACGATACTTTACACGTGACTACCTACGCGGTGTGTACGTTCGCAGCTTGTAGCTAGCAAAGAAGGTACTAGACCCTCCCGACTTTCAGTGTACGAATAATTAACCAGACACGTCTGCTTGTTGACGTTAACATTCTATTGTTAAACCAAAAACGTGTGAGAATGTTGTCCGTATGTCATCTGTAACATAAATAACCGCTAGATCGTCTTTAAATGGTATACTCTAATTAGTGCTATTTTCAAACCAGAAAATTAGAATTCTTGTTCTCTCTCTTCCGGAGAACGATTGCGACTATTGATCATATAAATATGGCGCAAAAATCATTAGTATAAAAATGTGCAGCTTGCGAGCGTCAATTCTGCCGAGAAATAAAACTTTAAATTCTTGCTTATGTAGTATTTCGTTTTAACAAGTTATTTATTTTTTAAAGGTAGAATAGATAAAAGATGGATGAGCAGCCAAAAGATAGCAAGGGTAAGTAACTTACACCGGAAGAAAAGGTCTTTACGTCATCTTTAGTGACTAAAACAAAGAACCTAAAAAAATTCTTCTAATATGATTCTCATTTAAAACTAAGTAAAAATAACCATGGTTTGCTAATCAACCGAGTTTATTAATGTGTAACAGCTTGCAGACGTAAGTAACACAAGAGAGCAAACAGAGTTTTAATTTAACTAAAACTGAAAAATATTTTGTATTTACTGTCTAAAAATATGTACATTTCGTCATTACAGATGATGTAAACATGGACTTTACATGAGCTTACGTACAATTAGAACGTCTTTGCTAACTAGTGTAAAGATGAACTTTGCTTGAGTTCTGCTGTCAGGTTAAGATGCGTTTATTATGGAAAATGAACTTTATATGTTTCTTGCATACAAATTAAAGATGGCTTGTTATTTGGTGTAAAGATGGACTTTCTGATATTTAGGTTCAATTTGAAATGGCGTTTTAGTGTGGTGAAATTATGGACGTTACATGATATTTACTGTAATATTAAAGAGATACTGCCTTGTATAAAATGGACTTTACGCATTAACCAACAAATTAAAGAGGCACTTCCATCTGGTGTAGAGATGGATTTTACATAATGTTGTGCAAATGAAAGAAGCGTTGTTGTTTGAAGTAAACTTTAAATTTACATGACATATATCATATTAAAGAAGTGTTGTTGTTTATTGCAAAGATGGACATTATATGTTCAGTAAAATATAGATAATTTTTGAAAAAAAAAAAACCAAAAATTTAAAAAAATTTAATAAATTTGTATTTTTAAAAGAATAAATATATTTTTTAAATAATAAAATCTTTCTTCACACTAATCTGTAGGAAAGTTTGTCCATTTATACATTTTTATGAAATGACGTCGGTAGGCGATTAGACAAAGTGGATTTATTTCGTACCAGGAAACGCTGTTTATTTTGAAGAACATGTAAAGAAAAGACAATAAATTCTCTACCATCAGCAAGCGGTAAAACAGAGTGAACATTTTCATTTAAAAGGGGGAGCTGAAACGACGATAATGCAATAAAGTTCAGGACAATGAAGTAACCTCTTAACAACAGAACCATTTTATTACCAGTTTTTGACAATTTCAACATGGAATGTAACTTCATAATATATGTACACGTTCTGACACTATCTGCTTTCCATGCGCGTTTAAAATAAATAAAGACTAGCCGAGACAAGATTAACATAGATAAGGCTAACCTAGACAAGGCCAACCTAGGCAAAGTTAACTTATACAAGGCTAACCGGAAAATGGCCATTCTAGATAAGGTTAACCGAGACAAGGCCACCCTAGACATGACAGCTGTACTTCGTACAAAAAGATACCATAGTCTAACAGTCAGATAGCCTGCAGCGTTGGGAGGGGAGCTGTAAAGGTATCTTTAGGGAAAAGAGTTTCTGGCTAGCATAAAAATTTCAGTCAAGAGTTCATTTTATTCTCTTCTTAAGATAGCTTAATAAAAACAACAATCCGAAACGTATGGCACTAAATCTTTAAAAAAGAAGAAACCGAATGTAATATTAATAGTCTCTAAGTTTAATTAATTTTGGCAGCAATTGTATTTTATCAGAATTTTTTTATTTTATTGGGTTATTTAAAATATTGGCAAAAGTGTATGCAACATGACATCTGAAGATGTTTCTTTTCATTATCCTTTCCCCTTTTTCTTTTAAATAAAATCTGTTTCCTGGCCCTACATTTCTTGGAAAAAAACCGACAGATACCATCTTTTTCTTGGCCTTTCCAAAGTTTCGAATTTTTCGAAACTCCCTAATCAGGGTCAACAAAGACTGAAACGTTTCCTAAACGACAGATGTTTAAAGGTTGACTTCATAGCGTCATGCACCGAAGCAAAATCAAAACCAAATAATAGTTTAAAGTTTACAGTTATAATATAGGCGTTTTCTTTCTTTCCTTTTTTTTTTAAAATAGAAGTTGCAGATTTGCACATTAAGGTTCTTTGCAAAATATTAATGAAGCGATTGGTTACCTCCCTTTTCTGGCGATTATGATGCAGAAAGCTTCCGTTTTGTCGAACTATCAGAAGAAGAGACATATGGCACGGAAAAGAAAAATGAGAAAAACGTAAATGTACGTTTAACTGTGGATGGAATTCTGTGCTTTCATACATGTGATGTCATGTGACGCGTCAGATGATGTCGCTCGCGGAAACTCTCGTTGCAGATCGAGCACTTCAGTTTATCTTCACGCTTCCGCTTTACGGGATCGAATTCTCGCTTGTGATGAGATCTCATATGGTAAACAAGGTCGCTGGTCATCCGGAAAGTCGCGTTACACTTGGCACACCAGTTCTGTGAAAGACTGAGCGCTGTCATAGGACTATCCAGCATGTTCGGGCTGGAGTTCTGTAGTATTTTTTCCACCATCGGATTGCTGGTCTTCATGAACGGGTAAGTGATGACACTCGACCGTTCGTGAAACACTGAATGCTTGGGAAACATCAGGGTGCTGCTGCTGCTGCTGCTGCTCTCGGCTCCGTAGTTTCCTTCCGAGCCCGGTGTAATCCCGTGTTTGTACATTTCCATAATTCTGCGCGCAGAGTGGTTTTCCACCAGCGGCTGAGATGCGTTGCTCGTTATTCCGAAAGAAGGGAATATCGGGTACCGAGGAAGGTAGAGATTCGTGGCCTGCACGCTAGTCGGCGTTGTCGCCGAATTCGACGAGGTAGAGACCGAAGTCATCCGAACATTTGTGACAGCGGGCATCGTGTAGTGCGTGCCGGGAAACGTCATAGCGATCGGTGGCGACATGGACACTTTGGAAGGCATGTAAGGGGACGATATATTTCCATGAACCGGAGAATGGGATTTTTGTACTTTTGTAAAGGCGCTCCTATTCTCCTCTTGCCCTTCCGCAAACCGGATGTTTTCGCTGTTTTCCGACGAGAACTTAACCTCGCCGGAAACTGCCTTGGGGTATGGTACATGCTCCACTATCGGCTTTTTCGGCGACAGTGACTCATCCCGGCCTTCCAGGGGCCTCTTCCTTAAATTCTGCTGAACGCCAATCTTTAAACTAAGAGGGAAGTCTTTGATCACGTGGTTGTGCTCTCTCCCGTGATTTAGGGGGCTCAGCTCGGTTCTGTAATGTTTCATCACCTCTTCCTGCCTCTCATTCATCTTCAGCAGCTTTTCCTGCAAAGGATTGTAGCGGTTTGCCTCAAGGATGGATAGCTTTCTTGGATCGCAGCGGAACCTGACGTGCGCCCTGAGGCAGAACGGGTATTCGAACACCTCACCACATCTCGAGCAGATGTAAGGCTCGTCATCTGAAACGACAGAACAGAATAACTGCAGAAATAAGTAAACGGATGGACAAACCAAACAGCGCAGGCAGCAGACCGGCTCGTCGGTCAGAATTACCGACCGTACTTGTTGCGGAAACACACGGGAGTTATCTCCAATTTTGCCACTCTTTTTAAATGAAGCACCTAAAGTGCGGGTGAAAGCAAATTAACTCTTTCCTGAAAACAGTTTGCAAGTGATTTTTTTTGTTGTTGTTTTGTTTTGTAGGGATACTTTGTGGGAGTTCCCTTACCGGAGACTTCCATTAGACGTATAATTTTAATTAGACGCGCTAAACCGGCGTGAAGTTCTCCCCCCCCCAATTATTTAAGAAAATATACGACAAAGTCGAAGACTTTCAGTTCGTAATTTCCAGCTTAAACAATAATAAAAATACTACAAAATAAACTGAAACTTATTTCAAATATATTAGTCCTATACTCTGTCACTGCTACCTTCATCGGTGACGGCGTTCTTTACGCCTGCAAGAATTTCTTGCCACTACTGGCTCATTAAATTTGAGTAAAGTCGACCTTTACACGTGACTCACTAGACATCACTGACTGGTCTCTTGCATGACGTTTACTGGCGTAGTGTCAACTTGCCCTTGTTTCGTGTTGTAGTTTTACTGTTTATCGTCTGTCCTGTTGTTGGTAGCCTCAGATGCATATGCTGAATCTTACTTTGAAAAGACTGACTGCTAATACAAGGCAAAAGCAATGAAAGTATTGAAAAAAAGCTTACATTAAAAGAAAAGGAACAAGCACAGCTGACCGTCTCGCAGAAAGGTACAGAGGGGTAGTTTTAGCATTTCCCAAGGCCCCATCAGTATTAAGTGAAGAAGCAAATTTAGCGTGCCAGCGCAACAACAGGGCCAAGACAGCCCCTTCCCGGAACTAAACACTCGGGGAGAAACGACGGGAAAGATCGACGGAATTTTTCTACTGATGGGGAGATGGGATACGCCCTAACTGAATCCTATGCTCTCTGCTCTCTACGCCCTCAATAACTCTCGGTTCCTATCTTAAAACGGGAAAGTTTAATTGCTTAATTCTGTTTCAAATGGCGTGGCTCAGAGTTTCCGCGTGGCATTAAAAAACCTCATCCGAGCTGTTGTTCTCTTAAGCGACCTTTCGCTAGGAAAACTCGGCTCTCGTTGATGGCCTTGTGTACAAAACACTGCATAATTTCGTGGATTTCCCTTGCCCGCCCGTATCCGCACGATAACGCGTTTCGTCGATCCGGCGAAGCTACAGAAAGAAAAGAGAAGGCGGCAGTAGCGAAATTTGTCCGCGCCGAGTAAAGCAAACAGTTTGTTCTCCCCTGCAACAAATTAAGTCAGATCACGGTTAAATATTTTCTGCGGATCAGTACTTAATTAAGGCGATGGATCTCTTTATCCGGGGCCGGAGCGCCATTGCCGGTCGCGTGCTGGAGAGACGTCCTTTAAAGGTATCTCGCGGAGCCAGCCGCACTGGGTCGGACGTCACGGTTAATCGAGAATTATTGCTCCGCTATGAGCCGAATAATAGGCAAACACGAACTCGTATATTTAAATGAAAGATAACGTGGCTAGCATCCAGCAAAATAGATACAGAACCGACATCGTAACCATCGACCACCGTCTTGTTCTCTGTCTGCTCGCGATTGTTCCAATATGTTAAATGCTGTCTGACATTAATCGGGGAAATTGTCGGTATGGGTATTATTTCGAATGGTATAAACTTCCGATACAGACCTGCAACCGACGTTTATGTGTAATAATGGACCGAACTCCTGGTATTCCAATATGCGATTTTCTCTGGAATATCTTTTGTTCGTGTGTGGGTGAGAGAGAGCAGAAGCTATTTAAGCATAGTGCTTTTCTTACTTCAAAAACACTTCTAGAAAGAGCATCAAAGAACGATAACTCGGTAATTTTAGGTCTCGGAAAAATCTTGTAAACCTAGAAGACTTTGTGTTTGATCTTTTCACGGAGAAAATCAGTTACTAAAACTAAATGGGAAAAATAAATTCGTTCTGGAAAGAAGTCGATGGGGTGCGCATCTTTTCCGATGTAAAATTACGAAGAGATAAAAGGCCAGCTCCTTTACCACGGCGACCCAGTCCGTGTTAGAAAAAGTGGTGCTTGCTTCGAAGGCCCTACTAGAGCGATTCATTATTTAACACGTGGAAGACAATCCCCCAAGCGATTGCACCGTTCGGCGTAGCGAAAGGGACCGCGTCTGGTTTTTTTCGACTGGAAGGGATCTGGGTTGGCGAATCTCCCGTCGCTTCTTTACGTTCTCCTGTGCCGCAGTCCACAGCCAAGCCGAGAATTAACCCTGTCCTTCCTGACTGGCCGAACTTCTCGCCGAGTGAGCGAGTGGGTATAGTCACACGTACCAGCCGAAAAATCGAACGAAGAATTTAATGGCTAAATAAGAGGGAAGGCTTTAAGGGTATACCGAAAAAACATTAAGTAAAATTAAAGATGCCTTATCTTATTTTTCACCGTCTTAATAATCTTCAGTAACCTTACTTCTGCAGACTATCGATAAGACGCCAGCAAAAGACATAAACATTTTTAATCGTACATCGCGCAACTTGTCCTGTGTCACAGATATTTTAGTAATACAAGATGGATGCAGACATCATCAATCCCCTATTTTTAATGGCGTCTTCGTGAAGAACCTAATACGTACAAGAAATGACAAAACAAAAGAGTCACTTTCCCATAAACTACAAACTATATAATTCTCAGGTGGGAAAAGGAAAAAAAAATGGCTATAATCAAAGGCTGCCTCCGCGCAGGATTCAAAGTAAATATGTCAGGTGAGAAACAAGAGAAATGTGACACTTTTCTTGTAATACACGCGAGACGACAAGAGTCACTTCCCTGAATACTAAGGATTACGCATATTTCCAGAAAAGAAATCAAAGGAGACAAATAACTTATTTTGCATCTTGTGACACGTGCAAGAAACAAGATTTATCACTTTACAAACTAACATGGCGTATCTATGAGATAGCTTGGTTTGAAGATAATTCAGTTATAAAACCGGCTTTGGTGTGTGCGTTAGATAAGACATGGATTACAACTCTGGTTAAGTTATTTACAAAGTTCTTTCTGTTTTGTATAACTAATTGTGTTGATGACCGTTATGTGTGCATAAATACCTCGAAGGTTCCTTTGTATCTCAGTAATTCCCAGTATCTGTGCGAAGTCTTTGCTGTACCAAACGAACAGCTCCTCATCTTTCTTGATAATTCTCAGGCTGCGGTAGTACACGTAGCCGTCTTTCATGTATGCCTCCACATTCTGCTCATCCTCTTCCCTAGCTGGCTGGATGTACGGCAGCCAATCCACATTTCGCATAGTTTCCTTGTTCTCTTGGGGATCAATCTGCACGAGATGAAACCGACAGAAATTACGTCAGACAGATGCGAATACTAAAGTGCTCGTGTTGGTAGCCGCCAGGTTCAGGCACACACACACACCACACACACACACACACACACACACAACACACACACACACACACACACACACACACACAGCGTCCTTTACATCTGCCACAATAATTAATAATCTAGACAGCCCGTAAATGGACGTAACCAGATTGAAGTTCACCCATTTCAGTCGTGGCCGTGTGCATACTGGACGTCTAGGCAAACGGATAACCAGTGCGCGCTATCGCCAGGCCGAAAACAGACTAATCCTATGGCGCTTCCACGACGGGGCGGTGGTGTGGTTGGTCGTCACTTCTCGTGGATCTTTAGATAATATCATCGCAAAGTTTACCAAGATCTGCGGCAAGACGACATAGACTGGGTGTTCCAATAGTGACAGCTCGACACGGAAGTGCTCCGATTACTCGCCACGTTTCCGTTCACTGTCAACAGCCTCTGACGTTTCCGATGTGAAACGTTGAACCAAAGAACGGTCCAGCGTCATCTGCTCCGACCTTTTAATCGAGGGGGTACATCACGTGAATCTTTTCTATGAAATAAGAATAAAGCCCCTTATAAAGTATAGTCAGAAGACAGCAGTTCACGCCGGGATGTGGCAGGTGGAATTAAAGAAAATAGCGAAGACCTTCAGCTCCGGACCACGATCAAGTACGGAGATGGGAGTGTCATGGTGTGGGCAGCAGTCTGGCCTGGTGGAAAGGGAAAAGTGGTGTTTGTTCAAGGCGGCTAACCTGTACTTCGTTCATTTCTATTTTATAGACAAATTTCCTACCTACCACTGTATTGATAGAGTTCTGAGATTCAGTGGTGACAATCTTCAAAAGTTGATGCCACATACCAACACCTCTCATGTGACCGCAGACGTTAAACGAATCAAAGCGGTTATTTTCTTCTGTAGGCGCCCGAAATCCCTGAAAGGGGTCAGATCGAGTCCCTGTGGTAATGGTCGGGGTGTCATCTCGGTTCGAGCGTGGCACGGTTACTGGAGAGGGCGGCTGAACCAGAACTAATATCTTGTCAATACAAACTTAAAGAGGGGAGAGTCTCCTCGTGCGGTAAAAGGTGGCTCGACCAAGTACAAGAGAGAAGAACTTTACCGTTTCGCGCAGCAGACTAATCTACTGCATAGCACAGATTATTATGGAAGGCCACTGGAAGCTTATACAGTGAAAGCAAAGAGTTATTATGGTTAATTTGATAAAACAAATTAGCACCATCACGATGTTTCAACTGGTACAAACATCATCACTCTTACTAAATATCGCTGGTGATTCATTCGGCGCATCCACCGTTCATTGATAACGAAACTAAGATCAAACTTTGAAGGACAGTATTATTATTATTATTATTATTATTATTATTATTATTATTATTATTATTATTATGTACCATTCGGGGAGATCAGACACGCCTGGATTACTGCCATGATCCACGATAGGCCGGGAAGGGAAGAAACTCGTGTGCTTGGCCCCAGTCATCTAAAGAAAATATAGCTAATCCAAAAAAAGAATTGACTTATCTGAGCATCTGGTTAATCTATTACGACTTTAGAAGTCTGTTTGTTTTGTTTTTGTACAATACCGTAAGATGCTTTGGTTTGACTAGAATTATAGCTTTGTTACTGATAAACTATTAACCCTATCACTGCAACTTCTACTGCTAACTGAAAATCCCTTATACTACCGACTGAGTTATTCTAAACATTTTCCGTTTTTCGTCGTCTTCTATTGATTTAACGCAATAATGGTCCAAAGAAAATCTCTCTGACATTTCTCGGATACATCTTAGTGGCCAATCTATTTAAATAGATGCTGAAAGGACCTAATATTAGCCAGCGTCTGTGCATAAGTTCGTTGCGCCGAATGCGTGCGTTTTGGCTTAGATTTAAATGTTTGCATCACATATGCGCGTGTGTTGCTTGGATAGGTGAATAGTCTAATGATATCTTTGAAAATATTAGTTAATACCATATTGTTTATCGTGCTCTAATAATTCTAAATGCTACTCTTTTCAAATCTCCTCAAACCTTTTTTGCTCCAAAGTAAAGCTAGCTAGTTCCAAAACTAAAACTCTGGAGAGTTCAGCTTTAAGAAGATTACCAATCTAGGGCCTCCTCAACACGCACGCAGTCTTTCCAACCTTCCATTTATCACGGACGGGTCCCCCTTAATCTTAATTTTTGTTGCCATGGCGATTCTGGTCTCGGCATTTATTTTTCAAGTAATCACTGCAATCGCTTCGACGCGGTTATGATAGCAAACTTCTCTTAGAAGTGCGCAGCGGCGACTCCTGTGCATGGAGATTAACATATCACGAGTCATACATAAGCATGAATTCTCTCCGAGAGCCAGTAACAACAGATGTTGGCATTGTTCTAAGGTCTGACCAACACATCGGTTCATTAAAACCCAGCATCGAGCCAGAAAAGGAGCGTGTTACCTTTATCACAATGCCACCCACGTGCTTGTCTTTGGTCAGCAGGCCGATCAGGGTGGCAGGGTCAGCTTTGGCCAGAGCCACTGGGAACGGGCCAAAAATCTGACCGTAGTCGATGTCAGATAGGGTGACCACGCCCATGTCTGGTTTTTACCAAACCTGAAAATAAGTTTATAAAATAGTTACAAAGATTTCTAGAGAATTAAAACTATAAATCTAAGTGCAAATTTTATCCACGAGTTTTATTATTATTATTTTATTACAAGATATTTCTACAGGGAAAGGAATAAGATATTTAGTTTCATTTAGTCCCGGTTTTATTATAGTTGTATATTTTGTTCGTGTTCTGCTGTAGTTTACTCTCTTCTTCTGATTTAATTGTTTCTTATACGTGTTTTATAATAAATAATAACAAATATAAATAAACTTTTTAGATGCAACGAAACACAGTAAATCGGTGTATTTTCCCCCTAAATGAGAGCTTCTTTTGTGCGGATATGACGTAGTTAGACGTTTGGTTAAGTAATATTACTTGAATTATTCTAATTATAAAGACAGATCGGAACTATTTGTCACAGCACCAGTAATTCAGAATTAAACGTGTAGTTGAGCTATAATCGACGTCATGTGGTGGCGTAAAGATGAACTATAATGGGCGTCATGTGATTGCGTAAAGGTGAACTATAATCAACGTCATGTGATATAGCCATTGGATCTCAGGCCAAAGCATATGACGTTAATTATAGCTCATCCATTCGTTTAATTAGGAATCTACTGATACTATAACAACTAGCCCCGGTCTGACTTTTCTAATAAAGAGAAAATAAAACAATTATGGGCTGTAACTGCGCAAATACAAAATTTAGCGAGTAAAACTTTCAGAAATAGCAGCTGACATAACTATTAGTGTCAATAGCTATAAACAAGAATATTTTACATTTCTCGCGATAATAATAATAATAATAATAATAATAATAATAATAATAATAATAATATAATAATAATAATAATAATAATAATTGCATAATTAAACTTTCCATTTGTAAAAGAAAGAAAAATATGCAAGTCTACTCTCTGATATGTTGGCATGAAATTACGGATCCTTGTCTCAAGATAGCTACCACTGCGATTTAACTTGATATATGGATATTCATATCGAAAAATAGCAAGTCATCATTATGTTCCCGCTCTTAGTGTGTGTGTGTTATGGACTTCGGTGGAATGTTCGAGTAACCTATTAAAAATACATTTGCACTCTCTCTCTCTCTCGAACCTCTGACGCCGTGAGACAGGCTGAAGTGACATTCGACAGTAACCACGGACCGCACCAGAGACATCACGCCGTTTCTCGATCTAATAAAGTCTTATTTCCGAGTGCTGTCCGTCAGACTCTGAAGCCGGAGTCTGTTTACTGACGACGTCTTCCCGAGAGTCACCGTAACATCCTCCGAGTCCCAGGGTCTCGCCAGCGCGCGGTTAAAGGTCCAGACGTTTATAAGGCGATTTCGCTAAAAGGAAAATAGAATAACATTTTTATTGCAAAAAAAAAAAAAGTCACAGAGAGCCGCGACAATTTAATCGCGGAAAGGTGTAACAGAAGTTGCGGGAGGAGATCCTGCCCATCAGTTTACCTGCGTATCGCCAACCGTCCTCTCTACATCTAAGGGACCGGGAATTCTCCGATAGGGCCGAGTGAGAAGTTAAGCAGGGGCTTCTCTCTCGTCCGGCCCCGGACGTTGATGCCCAGCTGGAATAATTCGAGAGCAAAATCCGATCGCAGCCCGCGCAGCTGTTTATCCGATAGGTGTTCCGACCGGCCGGAGCGGAACATCTCCTCATCAAGCGGCGGGAAGCGCATCCTTTCCTACGGATTACCGCTGAAGATGGGGAGCTCTGTCTTTTTCGCAAGCGTCGACGGGAGGGAGGGTTGTTGTTGTTGTTGCTGCTTTTTTCTCCTCCACCCTCGACCGTGTCGCGAGCGGATTATTCGATCAAGAGCCGGCCGCGCCTTCAGTCGAGTACGGGTGTAATTTTCAGGCGCGGGATCGAATAGCGACCGGCGAAATTCGATATGAATCATTAGCACGGATAACGGTGGCAGGAGGAGGGGGCTGCGGCGGGGTTTTGATCTGCCCCCTCCCCCCCCCCGTTTCGCAGGCGCATCTCGTGCGCAAATCGAATGAAGGCTGACGTCAGGGGCCGGCTCCTTAACGAGAATATGTTTTTGTCGATTTGCCCGGACTCGGCCCGGCCCTAACGAGCCGAAATGTTCGTCGGGATCCCTTTTGAAGTGGTTTTTAAGTAATCGTTCGGAATATCGGGGGCGAAATTAGCTTTAGAGCTCGTTTGGGTAACAAATTAAATAGATCGGCGGGAGAGAGAGAGAGAGAGAATGGAGGACGCGGTCAAATAAAGACCCACAAATGCTCCGAATAAACAGAAAAATGCAAATTGTAATATTATCCCCGTCGGGCTGAGAGTAAAATATATATATGTGTGTGTGTGTGTGTGTGTGTAATATATTTTTTTTTGCGTGATAATGAGGCGGAAGAAGCTGCGATAGACTTTAGCTCTCACTCGGTTATTTTATAAGCGTGACAATGAAGAGTAGGAACGGAAGTCATTGATGGTACGATTCTCACGACAGTCGGGATTAACGCAAAATGAAAGAGAAGGCAAAAAATCAATAATAATAATAATAATAATAATAATAATATAATAATAATAATATAATAATAATAATAATAATAATAATAATAATAATAATAATATACTCGAAAGCAAAAAAATAACTTCTGGAAATTTGGCCGAAGCAAAGCGGTTCGTGAAGGTTCGGTGACTTCCGTCTGCATTGTATTGTGGGAATGGCCGCCCAAATACCGGCAGATGAAGACCAATTGTTACTTTCACTCACGGCGGCTATAAAATCGAAAAAACTTTTCTTTTTTTGTTTGTTTTTTTAACGCGCATTGTGTAATGTTTCCGTTCTTTGTACCACGAGACTCAATCTTAAATGCGTTTCAATATTGGTTTTGTTAAAGAACATCGTTTTAACGAAAGAAAATTACCTATATATAAGTAATAGATCTCGAACAAAGCAGATGTCTACAGAACGCAATATTCGCGTTAGATTTCCCCTCGAGCGAAGCAAAGCAAAAGGAGAAGAATTATGTTGATTGGTGCAAAAAAAAATAATGTCTACAGATGTTGCCAGTAACATGTTCCACCATTCTGTTGCCTTTTAAGCCAGGATTGTAATTTCATATCTATGTATAACAGATTTGCAACGTTAGAAAACGTTTTTCCCCAGATGAATAAAACTGGTGTATTCGTTCGTTCTGCTCTTTTGAAAAAAATCGCATAGTTACAAAGATGGAACCTTTATTTGCCTCAAGTCTCGAGCCCACCATTAATGTTGATGGGTTTTTCTTAAACTTCGAGAGCATTGTGTAAGTTATAATGGCTTTCTGTTGGTCTGTGCGAACACATTTCATCTCCGTATTCGAGACCTGCCACGACAGCTCTAGTGATGACGAGCTAGATATTTTTAGCTAGTTTGAACGCTAGCCCATACCATCAGACTTCCTTCGCCAAATAGATCGCGCTGGGTAATGGCGTAGTCTCCAGACTTATGTTCGTCCATCGTTGGTGTTCAGACAGATTTTAAGCTCGTCAGTGAAAATATTGAGGACCCAGTGATTTAGCCTCCAGTTGCGATGTCCTGTCGCCGTTGTCTGCGCAGCTGTTAATGGCGCTGTGTTAGAAAGAGAACAGAAGTGGTTTTCTAGACTGCATACCACTAGTATATACGAAGCCGAATTTGAAATGCCTCTGTCGAAATTCCGTCGTTGGCTGCTCTTTAAAGGCCATTTTTTTTTAAAGATCGGATGGTTTAAAATCGGTTTATTCTAGCAGGTATGACAAGGTGGCGAGTGATTCCCACGGCCGACGGGAGAGTCGTAAAGCTTGAGGGGCGTGAACGACGTCTTTCCGTCAACTGCCCAGTCTGAGGTAAACTGTTAGTGCCCTAGAAATGACATTGCAATGAAACAATGTTTCGGAAACCAACGGCAGTGTGCGGCATCCTTTCTGGAAATATCCCGACAACTTGAGCTTTCTTATTTGATGTTCCCCTACGCATTTCTTAGGCTGGCTTACACCGCTCGCAAAGCCAGTTTGTGAAAGAAATGGCGATGGGTTGTGTGCAAAAATGTACGCAGGTCGAGTGGGAGAAGTGACGGTCGAGTTTCTTTGCTTAATAAGCAGGTTTTTTCAACCAGACTTTGAACAATGTACCATACTGTGAGCTTGGTGCCGCTTGTTGCTTGTTTGATGCACTTGTTGTTGCTGCTGCTGTTGTTTTGTACGCCGAGAACCGATAAATGTGAGGGATTCTTTCGTGAAAGTACGAAAACCACAAGGTATTTCGGTTGTTCGGGTTCCGTTGGGAAATAGCTCACTGTAGAAACCGGATGAGAAGGCATAGCCCGCCCAGGAAAAGATGGCATTTATGACGGCCATCAGTGATGAAGTAATGGCAACTTTTCGTTTAGTGTTAGTAGTGAAAAGAAGCGGGAGTATTCGGAGAAAGTTGGTTAATACGAAAGAGCGAGAGATTCCAAGGCACTGATTATTAGACATCAAGTGGACAGACCCCATTTGGGAACGAACCATGGGTGCAGCCACGACAAGCTATAGGGCTACGCTAACTTCTCCAATCGCAAATAAAAACACGGGAGATAATCCATCTATCACAGCTCAAGTCCAAATTCTTCTGCATTTAGCTTGTTTCGCGTACTCTTTTTTCTTTATGGTTTTCTTATTAAAAAACCTATATATATACTCATATGAAAGAAGTACAAGTGAAATGATAATAATGTAGCGAGGAGGAGAAGGGGAAAAGCAACTGACACGTCCTTATCGAACGTGAGGCCAAGAAAGGGATGACTCGCTTAAAGGCGAAGAACACGATGGAAACCGCCGAGGGTCTTAAACGAATTAATACGCGCAGCAACGACTCGTTGCAGGGATCAGGTGCTGTTGTGTTTACGACTAATTTCGCTTAATTCATCGGAGATTTATCAAAATTCTCAGAAGAGTTTAAAAACTGTTCCGGTGACGTCATGCGTGGCAGGAAACCATTTGGGCTCGAATCTGGTGCGCACGAACCATATGTCACAGGGTAGCTAGAAGCTCCGTCACAATAGATGGAAACTAAAGAAGCTCTGAAAAAAGATTTTTTGGTACTAATATCGTTAGGAAAACAACATATTTTCCATATACGTGTTTGCTGGGAAGGGGTAAAATTATGGCACTAACAGTTTAATAAAAATAATAACAAAGTTAATATCTTTACTTTAAATTGTATTATTCTTATATAGCAGATTAAGTGTATGTACATAAATATATGCATGTAGAAGAGAAAGAAATTGTTATTAATATTATTATTATTATTATTATTTTCCACGCTAGTGTTATAACGAAATTCACAGTTGTATTTGCAAATATATTTAGGGCTTTTGAACCCCACTGTACCTTAGAAAATATTGCAAAGAAGAACAATCACGATAAATGGTTCCTTTCCCCATCTTCAGTTAACCGCTTTTCGATTTTTGTAGATATATTCATTGCTGGCAAAAGTTGTCTGCGTCAAAAGAATTAAATCTAATTTCTTTTTGGCTTAATCGTAATTCTACTACGGCTAATGTAATTCAGCATTCCTCTTGTTACTGGTTTAGCATTTGTATGTTTTGTGTGTTAAATATTTGCCAGTCAGGAATAATATTACAACGGTTACTACCCTAACTCTAAAGCTGTGTCTCCGCGACATCAATAAGACAGAGATGTTTATTACGAGGAATCTGTGGACATCAAAACCAGGCTTAATTATCTTTACTTCCTTTAAATTTCTTTTTTTTTTCAGCGCAACAAAGTGAAAACTAAACATTTTTTTTTAAAAAAACAAACGAAAAGGAAGCGAATCATTTTGAGCGCTGACTGTATTTTAGATCGATCTGCGACGTTTCCATTTATTGATTCACAGAAATGCTAACCTACCTGCTGAAAATATTCTTAGTGTTTGCCACTAACGCTACGAGCGCGTCGCGTACGAACTGGTGGCGACATCTACACGGCAAATTTTAAAAATGAGATTAACCTTTTACTAACGGGTCGGTGTTTTTCCTTTCTTCGCCTGGTCAGACTGTAAACAAATTTTCCAGCCAATATAGCTGGTGACGAGCACCGATTTCCAAGTTTCGACGAGTCTCCGACCAGAGCTAGACAGCTCTTCTTGCCGGACAACCGCGTACGTCGGGAAGATGGCGCTCTGATACGGTCCATTAGAACACAGATGCTCTCTTGAACCGAGTTTTGGAAATCCAATCTTCGCAGACCTGAGAACTTCTCGATGCTAATTAGAGCAAAGCTAACGGGACGTCCATCCGTCCACAGCACCATTAAGATTGCCAGTGTTTTATCAATGGCTAATCGAGTTATGGGAAAAGCACGAGAGTTCTGCCGCCTACAGTCGTCAGCAAAGACAATATGCTGGTTTTATCGCTTACAGGATTATTAACAGCAAGGCACGAGGTTCTCTATCCCTGTCCACCCCCCTCCACTAACACGTGGCAAATATATTAACTAGAGCACTAAGCTCCCAGAAGACGGGCTTTCTAAGATTCAAGATAAGCTAATTAATGATTTACTCGCCAAGTCTTGTTATGAAAAAGAATAGCGTCAAGATTCCTCAAGCTCTCTAATCTAGAAGACAAAAACAGAGAGAAACAAATCAAAGAGAAATTAAGGCCGAGGTTAGAACGTTACACTTATCTGCTAATTGAACTAAATGCTTTCGATGTTTTTCTATTGTTCAGGTTAAAAGATTTGCCGGCAAAACTTTAAGAGAAAAAATTATTTATTTATTTTTTAATATGACGAAAGAGAAAATAATTCGCATGACTTTCTTCTTTCATGCGGCCATTTATCCTGACGGGCGAACCTATACACGAGATCAGAAGCAATTAACAGGCTGGTAAATCAAAATTGTATTAGTCATCTAATGCCATCAACTAACTTCGCATCACGAAAGATCAGATTAACTACGGGTATTGCTGCTCGACTTATTAAGTTCCCAGTTGAATTTACTTCTCGCTTAGTCATTAGGAAAACAACAGGTATGTTAACTATGTGTCGAAACTAAACTACCTATTCGGTTTGAGCGTCCAAGCTCGCGTGTTGGAAACTTTGAGATCCCATCTTAGGAATAGGTTGTTGGAGAATTCTTTACTCGACTGTCAGTATACACCAATATAGTTTCATTCAGATGTTGCAGTTGGATCCCGTCTTTCGCAGCAAGATAGCAGTGCGGTTTTTTGACGTCGTTAGCGGCCCTCAGCCATCGTCGCTAGTCCAGGAAGCAACCGCTTCTACCGACTTCCAACATCGGAGTTTTACCGTGCATTCTATCACGGCTGTCTTAAGAAACCTCATCCGTCCTGGTCCGCAATGTCTTTAAAGTGCTTCGCGGCCGTGGGCTCAGCACGCGCAAGCCCAAACACTTATAAGTACTAGTAAATAAATAATGAAAGGTCATTTATATTCCCTGTAGACGATACTCCACACAAAAAATAAAAGTATTAGGTAAAAGAACGGGACCACTTATCTCCCTTTCAGCTGGTAGTTTCAGGAAAAGCTGATGTCTCTGCCGAGTGAAACGTTAAGAGACGAATGGAAAAGAAAATCTTTACAGAGTGAAAAAATAATACACTTCAAAATATCCATTTATTGTATCTGTGGCTGATTAAAGTCATCTGCGCCGCTATCTAGCCACTTGGTTTACTCAAGTGCTTAATAACTATTGTAGAGGGAGAGGGAAAAAGGGGCGGATGGATCTAAACGATCGATATCTTTGTCAGCACTGACGAACAATCAGCATCCCGTTTGTCTACAGCTAGATTGTGCGCTATTGCTTAGATTGTCAACGGCGTCGGGGTGGGAGAATCTTTAAAAACTGTCACAAAATTACCGGTAAAAGTACGGATAAAAGAATGTCTAAAAGTCGGGGCTGGGAGCAGATAAACCGTTACTGGTATGTAACGTTTCGGGTCGGCGGGAGGTGGCGGTCCAGTCTACCTAGGATGCTGAGCGTGCATGGCTACCGTGGTGATCGAATTGATTTACATATACTCCATCAGTGAGATTAAAATAATAAATAAATAGTCTAAGACAAGATTTTTCTTAAAACAGTCCGTGAAACAATATAAGTAATCCATAAATAAATCAGTTGAAGGAACAGTGATAAATCGTGGATTAATTGATAAATTAAACTTAGAATTCAGTCATAAGTGGTAAATCAATTAATCAAATCAATGTATCAGTTAGAAAATTAAAACTAATATAAATCAGTCATCATTTGATTGGTTAATTTATAAACTTGTGAATTTGTAGAGAATATTTTAATTGATTTCAGCAGTTAGTTGAATTATTACCAGGGAAACTGTTGGGTTTATTCTATTCCTAAAAAGAGCAGTTTAATTAATGCAGGTATTAATATTATTATGTTCTACAGGTACATATATTGATTACCATACCAAAATATGCAGAGGACACTGACATTTACATATATATGAATAACTGAAAAGAAAAAAGTTAAAGGTGTTAATTGCTTTTATCAAATTAAAAACGATTGTGTTTTTGCTCAGAGAGAGAGAGAGAGAGAGAGAGAGAGAGATGGAGAGAGAGAGAGAGAGAGAGAGAGAGAGAGAGAGAGAGAGAGAAGAGAGAGAGAGAGATCTTTTAAAAAAATCGTTTCCAGGGTACGTTGCTTATGTTTCGTACCTGCTAATGAGTGATCCGTGTTTTAAAGAAAAGTTAGATATCACAGGTGAGACGTTCGATTTGTGTTGTTTTCAGTTTTTAAAAAGAATCTTGGCTGCCTCGGGAATATCCTGCACGGACCTCCCAGGATTCTTACATTCTGCTCATTAAAGAAGGTATTTTTGTCTCGTTGGTGTCGGGAAAGAGACGAACAACAAGATGTTACGAAACAAGCAGATTACCGGAGTCCGTTCGTGAATCTGCGTCGTCCTTTTTCATTCCGAATTATATCAGGTTTGATTTTCAGCATTAAAAAAGATAGCGGACTGTTTCCCAAATAAGGTCATATATCTTCACGAATCTGCGCCACTTCTATTTACGAAAATACGTTCACATCTAACACCCCATATTATCGTGCAGAAAAAAAACAGACAGGATCTCTCTCTCTCTCTCTCTCTCTCTTCTCCATCTCCATCTCTCCATCTCTCTCTCTCTTCGCCATCTCCATCTCTCCATCTCTCTCTCTCTCTTCTCCATCTCCATCTCTCCATCTCTCTCTCTCTCTCCCTCCCTCTCTCTCTCTCTTCTCCATCTCCATCTCTCCATCTCTCTCTCTCTCATATATATCCCATCTCTCTCTCTCTCTCTCGCTCTCTCTCTCTCTCTCTCATATATATCCAATCTATCTCTCTCTCTCTCCCTCTCTCTCTCTCCTCTCTCTCTCATATATATCCCATCTCTCTCTCTCTCTCATATATATCCCATCTCTCTCTCTCTCTCCTCTACTTACGTTACTCCTCTTCCAAAGTCCCATCCAGCCAAGCTAGCGGACGCCTCCAGAACCACCACCACCACCTAGGATACAAACAACAGGCTGCAGAGACGCACAACACCTCACAGAAACCCGCTCCGCCCGCTTACACATAAAACGAATTTCATCATCGAATCTCACCACAAGTAATCGATGATTTGCTTTACTGTAATTTAAGATCGAACTTACGAGAACGCTTCAAAGAGAAATCCTGGACTAGCTAATCAGTTTTATCTTCTTCATTTCAGGAAGTCGCCTCTAGTTTCATTTTATTTTTAAAAATGAGAATGAAATAATTTAGTCAAAAACAGGCAACAACAACAACAACAATAAAATCGAGAAATAGGAAATTATTTAAATTTAACATCGTGAGGGAAAAAGAATTTTGCTGCTAGCTAAACATCTTCATTCTGGAAAAAGTAAGAAGACTACGCTGCTTTACCGTGTTAATAACAGGTGGGCGGATCTGTCTGGCCTCGGACGGCGACATACCGGAGAAATCCACGTGGGTCCTCACAGCGATTTGTGATTAACTTAACGTGCGAGGAATTCGATTAAACTTCGATCATCAAAGATGCGGCTCTGACAGATTACTTTCCGAAGATGCATCATCTCCTTGTTTTCGGTCGGGAGGTGACGGACAGCGAGTGAGGGTTAGGGTGGTTGTTGGCCCGCGCCTATTTCGAGTAGACAGTCGAGGGGTGTCCACGCCCCTCTCAGATCATGGGTGCTGACAGTCCTGGAAGAGTTTCAGCAACTGAGCGATCGCGGCAGGGGATGGGGGCGTAAACCGGAAACGTTCTGGTAGTGGGAGCAGACCGGACCCCGGCGATAGTTCTCGCTGCCTACCTACCCCGTCTGGCGTCGGTCGGGCGCGATGGAGACGGTACATTTAAGATGGTGGGACGGAGTAATACACAGGTTTGCCGTCTTTCTATTCCTTTGAAAGTAACTATGACAACGACGACGACAACAACAACAACAACAACAACAACAACAACAACAATAATAATAATAATAATAATAATAATAATAATAATAATAATAATAAAATAATAATATAATAATAATAATAATAATAATAATAATAATAATAATAATAATAATAATAATAATAATAATATAATAATAATAATAATAATAATAATAATAATAATAATAATAATAATAATAATAGTTGCCGTACGGGATAGAATAATACATTTAATGCAAAATGAAAAAGAAAATTCTGTAATTAAAAATCATGGAGAACAAAATAAAAACCGTGTTTCCTGTACAGTAGGAATTAAAATTATGTTTGTATCTATCCTATAAATTCCTTCTTTCTCACTTATTCTCAGCGTTTATCATCGTCGTCGTCGTCGTCTTCAGATCTTCGAATATCTGTTAATTCTCTACTGAAAACAATAAGAAAAAGCATCAAGATTAATTCTTCTTTCTCTTCTTCTAATTTGTCGTTAAACTTTATTCTATGTGCGCCGAAAGTCGCCGGTCATTGAATAAAATCGACATAGGCGGCTCCGAAAGTAAAGATGTTTAATTTGCATTCTATTTATTGGCGAGTTTTTTGTGTCGATATCCGATTATTTGTCTTTGCTAATGGACATTTTTTGAAAAAAAAGAGAAGGAAATAATAGATCCATAGATAGTTCAACGTTTTATCTTTATAGACATGAAATTCCTTAGTCTCCAGACAGGGGCTGGAGAGACAGATATCATTTCGTGAGAGATCTGGGCGCGGAACCTTCGTTTCGAAGAGAAGCGGTCAGACATCGTCAGGAATGCTCAATCTGAGCTGTTTTACGAAAACATCAAAGCAGCAATAGAGTTTCCTGAAGTTGAATCGTCACCCCCTTGGAAGGAGAACTACAACAGTCACGGTCTGTAATGTCGAGAGACTCCTGATCGAGCGAAGAAAGACCAAGTGATGCATTGGAGAGCAGACAGATTCTAGTCCCCCCACTCAGATTTCAATATTTGAATAATATTACACACTCGCGTCCTTTGTTTTTCTTTCTCTATGGCTTACTTCACGGATATAGAATTTCATCTCAAGGGTACCTACCTCGGATCCGCACATTGAGCGCAGAGATAGTCAGATCTGTGGTAACACGAACAGAAACATATGCGGGTTGGGTAGACATTTTGGAATCCCGTCACAGTCTGATGTCAATAAGCATAATATAAATCATAAAATGCCGGGATATTTAAAAAAAATAAAAAAATTAAAGCGATAACATATATATATTAATAAAGATGCCATAAATGCATCAAATCACAAGAGACAGGTAAGGTTAAATTCTTTATAAAGGCTATAATCGTCTAAAATTTTCACGCAAAACCGAAATTCGTTTTGATTATTCCCTTATTCATTTGACCGGAACAAAAAGTTACATTTTCAAGACTTGAGATATTAATCTAGCGAAGGAACCAAAGTAAAAAATAAAAAAAGACTAATTAACCCTAAATTATTTACTTGTTCTAAAGCTTAGGTGAATACTTTTCTTAAAAGAAAAGGTTGGTAGAGTTTTCATGTTAAGGTACACTACACGTGATTTAGCCAGCAATCTTTGAAGGTACTTCTGACGTCATCCTGCAGTTATGGCGTCTTTATAGACCGTCTGAAGCAGGTCTCTGAGTCCGAACAATAGAGGATTAGATCGGAAGATCGTCGACCACCTGCTCGCTTTGCCTGTAATTGAAATACCTCATTATTCGAGGTCGCGACAAGTCGTCAAGGTGTCCACGGTACGGAATACTATGGTTTCATACTAAATAAGACCACGGTGACAAGAGGAAGAGTTACCGGTTAAGCGAGAAATAATATTTCCCTACCACAATAAATGCCGTACTAAAACTTTCCAACTTAAATGCCGATGGAAGACTACGTGTTTTACGCTTTGCATCTCGACTACGGTTTTTCGGTGCGGCTTTGAGTCTTGCAGAGTTGTAGTTTCCCTCGATCTTCGTACACTCACTCGTCTCTCTAGCGAAGAAACGCCAGCATATACACTGTAGCTGCCACAACTTTGAACTCATCATTGCAATATTTCATATATAATAAATGTATTAGTGAATATACAGTAGTTACACGTATGAAAAGAATATATATATACAGCATATACAAGAACAAAATGTTTTTCAAAACGATTATGTTAAAACTACGATCGCAAAACCCTTCAAGTTAGAATATTCTACCGGTGTATTTTATTCGCAGGTCCAGAGATATGATCTTTAGTATCCGTATATATGGAGCATATTGTTTTTTTGTCTTAAGATTTGTTATTACTCTAGTAAATTCACTTAAATATCCAAATTTAGAAACAAATCTATGCACGCCATTATTTTATATGTCCCACATTTTAAAAATTACGCTAAATATTATTTAAAATAATAGTAAGTGATGTTTATTGGTTATTTAAGAGACGAAAATTGTTCCTTCCGCTGTTTTTCTTGTTAGAAAATTTATCTAGGTTTTCTTTGCTTTTAGCTTTCAGGTGTTATCTTGCTCTTCTTGGCTGTCACATTTCTGACGTTTTGTTGTCTTTTTTTCTTGCTGTCACTTGTTTGACATTTCCCTGGTGTTCTTGCTGTCACATACCAGCTGTTTTCTTGTTGTTCATGGTTGTCACATGTTTGACATTTTTCTTTTGTTCCTTTCTGTCACACGTCTGACGTTTCTCTGTTGTTTCTTGCTGTCACATGTTTGGCATTTTTCTTTTGTTCCTTTCTGTCACACGTCTGACGTTTCTCTGTTGTTTCTTGCTGTCGAATGTTTGGCATTTTTCTTTTGTTCCTTTCTGTCACACGTCTGATGTTTCTCTGTTGTCACATGTTTGACATCTTTCTTTTGTTCCTTTCTGTCACACGTCTGACGTTTCTCTGTTGTTTCTTGTTGTCACATGTTTGACATTTTTCTTTTGTTCCTTTCTGTCACACGTATGACGTTTCTCTGTTGTTTCTTGCTGTCACATGTGTGGCATTTTTCTTTTGTTCCTTTCTGTCACACGTCTGACGTTTCTCTGTTGTTTCTTGCTGTCGAATGTTTGGCATTTTTCTTTTGTTCCTTTCTGTCACACGTCTGATGTTTCTCTGTTGTCACATGTTTGACATCTTTCTTTTGTTCCTTTCTGTCACACGTCTGACGTTTCTCTGTTGTTTCTTGCTGTCACATGTTTGACATTTATTTGTTGTTCCTGGCTGTCACACGTATGACAATTCTCTGTTGTTTATTTCTGTCACATATCTGACGTTTTCCTGTTATTCCTGGCTGTTAGTGAAATGTGTGATGTCTTTCTTTTGTTCCTGGCTGTTAGATGTCTGAATTTTTTTTTGTTCCTTGCTGTCATTTGTTTGACGTTTTTGTTGTTGTTTTTGTTGTTGTTGATCCTGGCAGTTAGATGTCTGACGTTTTGCGATTATTCATCATAGAAACGGTTAATTTTATAAGCCCCACAATCGATTCTTGTAGCAGCTAGATCAAACTTTACCGACAGATAAGTTCTGCATGTCGTATATTTTCACGGTGGTTTGCTTAAACAGAGGGACTGTTATCGTTTATGTGTGTAAGTTTCTGGTCGGACAAAGTTAGATTTTCATTGTCGCTGCGTGTTCTTGGTTTCAAGTGGTTGGAGGGGAACGAGAAGTCACATTTCTGCGTATAGCGGTTATAGTCGAGCGGAGAAATAATCACTGCCGATACGTGTCTGCTGTTTCTGGTCCACAGAATGACTTCTGTTGTCGTTGTGTGTCTGGTGGAACAAAGAAAACTTTTGTGATTGGCTTCCTAGCGATATTGCTTGATCGGGGCGTTATCATTTTCGTTATGAGTTTAACCATTTCTGGCCCAACAAAGAAACCGTCAGTGACATCAACTCGTCACCCAAGATCTAACGATACTCCATCTGACTTTTAATGCCAGTATGATATCTAACGATGCTCGAACAGCGAGACTGATATTCCCATTTTTGGTTATGAATTGTGTGGATACAAACAAGGTGGTATCCCTATAAGGTGCTTTCAATTTACTTCATGTAGATTATATACGTTTTCGACAAAAAACAACAAAAAACATTATGTTTAGGGCTAGGGAAACGCTCTCGAGATTTCTAACAGACCAACCCTTAAATTATTTCATGACAATTGATAAATTCAAAAGGCTTACCAAAGTTCGAACTCGGGGCCGTCAGCCTAGCAGTCTACCACTATACTACCGCGGTTCCCGTTGTATTAGTAAAAATTAGAAAACAAATGAAATCGAATGGCTTAAGATGTCATTATCATCCCCCCTTCCAGTCGAGAATCAAAAGAACCACTGATTGAAGGAGCTCTGCCAGTTCCCGATAACCAAATTAACGCCTAGCATCGCTGAGAGGTATCATTGTTGTGTAAGTTAGAGCTGCTTCTATATCCAGCTGGGAACAAACAGGCAAGTCTAATTCTTGTAAATTTCCCTACCTCTGATAGCGCTGTTAGCACTCATTTCTTAAGAAAGCGCAATATTATGTGGACAAGTCAGCTTTGATTTCCTCCAAAACAAATTATACCGAACTTGCATAATTTCGAGTTCAGTTTTAACTGCTTTTAGTAAAAGAAAGAGGGAAATAAATATGATAGGCACTTTTCTTCAAACCTTGATTTTTTAAAATATTTTTTTAAATTTACTCGTCATCCTTATTTGAAAAAGGTTCTGATTTCTAAATAAACAAGTAGGTATGTTGCTGACTGAAATATATATTTTAAATAAAAGAACTTTCTCTCGGAGGTATTGTGTCCATTTTCCCAAAAATTAACTGGTGCGAGAAAAGAAAAGTATCGCGTCTATTATGGAGTCTGGTCCAACTAATTTTCATTGGTTTGTTTGGAATCTAAGATAACCTTTTGTTGCTGCCCTTGTAATTTCTAGCAGTTCTTTCAACAGAGAAACTATCATTTTTGTATTAAAATGAACAGCCACTTTAATAAAAGAAAGCAAAAAAAAAAGATGTCCACCTAAAGTTTCAGACTCAAGGCCCCTACGGATTAACAAGCTGACGTCATCGACAGTTTGTAACCTTTTTCGTTTCTACAAAGATACGGGCCGCTGCTGGACCCTTTTCTTTCTTTAAAATTACCGCAAGAACGAAATCTACCAACATTTTCTAAAATATTGTTACACATTTTTCTCGCCATCACTGACGTTATTCCGGAATCCGTTTTCCATCTTCAACAAGAACAAGACTCTATTCATAATGTGTTTAAAATCACAATCGCTTTGAGCATCGATCTTGGCTTTAGCATCTAAATAATTTATCATTTCTTAAAGTTTCCTTTTAATGATAAACCGAACTTATCTTTAAAAATAAACAATAAAATAAATCCTTTTATGCTGTAATATGTTTTCATGTATAACCGCTGTAAACGTCCTTCCTTGCCGTTTAGCTTTAGAAAAAGAAGACTGGACTCATGGTGGTAAATTTGTTTGCCTCTGTCAACTGGTTTACAATTCTACACAAAAGTAAACTGGAAGTGAACCTAATCTTTAAAATGTCTGAAAGAGCATCAGGTTGGATGTGATCTTGAAGCCACTGAGAGTCACAGAAGGAGGGCTGAAATGTCAACCTCTTACTTCTAACGGTGCTTGTATTTTGGAGTCTAGAGATTTAAGTAATGAATGCGGATCAGATCATCAACTAGGATAAAAAAGATAAAATTCTAATATTTACTTGCATACCGAGCGAAAAAACTGGCTTGTTCAAGAGCTTTTGTTTAATACCGACCATAGTAGTATATGAAGTATGGTATTACCCCCTTCCTGAGACACAAAGATTTACTAATAGTGTGCAGTCATTCGGCGATGCAAGTAAAGAACATCTTCTGATCTTCTTTTCAGATTTTATAATAATAATAATATTAATGAAAATTATCTAAATGACAGTCTTTCAGTTAAAATTAAATATATATATATATATATATATTTATCCCACATATTTGCAGACAAACAAACAAAAGCGAACATTATATAATATGTTGAAATAGATAGCATAATTTCTGCAAACATCCCTGCAGTTAGAAAGATTACAAAATTTCAGTCCTTTTTACTTGTTCTTTGTAAACATTCCTACTACTGAAGAAAATGTTTCAAAAATTACCTACGGGTATCAATCATACCGTGGCCATTCAACAAAATAGATGGGATCAAAGAAAGTATGTAGAGAATAAACTGAATAAATGGTTCGTTCGTTGATTGTTTTTCAAAAAGACTTAATTACTTTGTTCACTGTTATTTGGCGTAGATACTTCTGTTACATATACTAATAGCGAGCAGTCCTGTTGTTGTTATTATTATTATTATTATTATTATTATTATACCGTGGTCTGCTTGATAACCAACGAAAAATCCAATTAATCAATTTATTCTGTTCAAATGAAACCTTCGACTCTTCCTAATTTTACTTCTCTCGCAACTAAAAATGAATTTAATTACGATGTTAAGAATTCACTTTTTGGCAAATTTAACGCGAACTATTCTCGTCTCGCTCCTGTATCCAGTACTGAGACTCGATCCACCCAGGTCTGAGCGTGACAGACAGCGGTCGGTAACTGGCCCCGGAAGTTAACTTCAATCGGTGCTCGTTCGACTTCGTGTTGCTGCGGATATCAAAGTTTGTATTTTTTTTCTAATTGTTATTATTTACCCTTCACGTAATACCGATCTGTTTTCATTATGAAACATATTCTACCCTTATTCATATCTGTACGTGAATTTGTCCTTAATAATAGAATTAAATTCAAACGGAAAGTTCGAGCGCCAGCCACAGGTGGCGTCGGCTGTACTGTCACGGAACCAAGAATCTCTGGCTTCACCGCTGCTGAGTTCTGCCTGTGGCTGTGATCTGTACAGCTAATTCCTATCGAGAAGCTGCCTCAGATTTATGTATGTCCTTAATTTGAAAATAAAAGGAGACCAAAAAAAAAAACAAAAAAACTAATCAATAATGCTTTCGTAAATTTAACTGTCAGAAGTTTCTTTTATTTCCCCATTCATCAAAAAAGGCATTTAAGAATTATTACAGTGAAATGAGGAAGGGGAGAGAGAGAGAGAGAGAGAGAGAGAGAGAGAGAGAGAGAGAGAGAGAGAGAGAGAGGGGGGAGAGAGAGAGAGAGAGAGAGAGATGGAGAGATGGAGAGAGAGAGAGGAGAGAGAGAGGAGAGGAGAGAGAGAGGAGAGAGAGAGAGAGAGAGAGAGAGAGAGAGAGAGATGGAGAGATGGAGAGAGGGAGAGAGCGAGAGGGGGGAGGGAGAGAGAGAGAGAGATGATGGAGAGAGAGAGAGATGGAGAGAGAGAGAGAGAGAGATGGAGAGAGAGAGAGAGAAGAGAGAGAGAGAGAGAGAGATGATGGAGAGAGAGATGCGAGAGAGAGAGAGAGAGATGATGGAGAGAGAGAGAGCGAGAGAGAGAGATGATGGAGAGAGAGAGAGAGAGAGAGAATGGGAGAGTGTGTGCAACACGCCTTTCTCTCTCTAGAGATCTTGGAAAAATCGTACATATTTATGAAAAAATTGCCGAGTAACTTATAAAAGAAATAAAACTATTTAGATGAGTGCAAGAGTAAGCGGCAGATACTCAATTTTTTAAAAGAATCAACTACAATCGAACGTTTATAAAAGGTAAATTAAGTTGACTTGTTATTAATTTCTTTTTGCTGTAGTATTGTTTGTAGTGATTCTTAATTCTTAATAGTTGCCCTTTGTAACCGAAGTTGGCCGTGCATATATATAGTAGTACTAGGAAAGGCGGCACCGAAAAAAGCAGATTGCCCGGTGTATGCCGACTTTCGGCGACTTAACGAAATTCTCAAGTATAATTCTTCATTTCTCTGATACGAGAGGAAATGGGGTTGCGCCCGAAAGTAGTAGTAGTAGTAGTAATAATAATAATAATAATAATAATAATAATAATAATAATAATAATAATAGCATCAAGATAAGTTTTAATAAGTATTTTTGCAACTATTCCTGTTTTCTTTGATATCTACGAGGTGACGGTAACTCGAGCCAATGTTCGAGGGAACTAAGATAACCCCTAAAAAGCGTATTTACTGTGCCGGTAATTATTGGGCAATCAAAGAGCGCCTTTACCATCGATGGCCATGCGAACGCGGATTTTATTTATTCTTGCTGAGTCTGTGAGGGGGGATTTAAAGTTGTCGAAATAGTCAGTGGTGAGAAGGCCTCTCCGGAGATTGTCGCGAAACGGGGTCCACGGCATCGGTCCGGTAACTTCCAATCCAAACCGGAATTAATGGACCACATGACGTATATTCGTTGCAACACTGAAGGGTTTGAACGTCAGCTTCGGATGAAGTCTTGTGGGGAAAGAAAACAAATATACATAAAAGCTTGGCAACCATCAGACTTAAGACGGCTTCACCATGACAAGAAAAAGCTGCCATTCGCTGATGTGAGACCCTGATGATAATGGCGATAGGGAAAGACACTCGAAACGTATATTTCATTTGGCTGCGTTAGTACTAATAAGGCGATAAGAAAATAGCGGATTAATTCTCTGCTCTTTGCATCAGGGACAAAAAGTGAAGAATAGGCAGATGAGTCCGCTGGCACTGCGCCTATAATAGGTCTGTTCTTGTTGTGGTATCTGCCTGCGGAGGAAGGATCGGGAGAGGAGACCGAGAAGAGAGGGAGAATTCTACAGCACCTTCGATAAATTTTCTAGGCTTGATCAGCTGTTAATTAGCTTTGTAAGTGTTCTTGACTGTCTCGGTGGGGGAGGAAATAGAATTTATCATTTACCTGTAGAGCCAAGACGGAAGAGCCGATTTGCCGAGCGATGATAGATAGGGCGAACCGTGTGGGAGGCGGGCAGCGACAGAGGAGCGATTACCATCCAGGTGCGCGTTCACATTGGTAGATCCGGTCGAGGACTTTCCATCTCGTGCACGTACCACGCTTAATAGGGAGAGAGTTTTCCCCGTCTGCGTGCGGCTCCCGAAATTGTAAATCAAGATGATGCTAGCAAATCGTTTCCGCCCACCTCTGCCCCGAGAACATTTTCCATTGCTTTACCAGAGGGGAGACCCAGCCTTCCCTAAAACAAATGCAATACAGTAATATTCATAGAAGTTTGTACTTTGGGATGGGGAAGAGGGAATAGTGGTATCTTCCATCTCTTCATCTGTCGCATTTCTGTTACCCTTCTTTTTCTTTTTAAAACAACTTTAAAACCTTTGTTCCAATAACTATCATACCTAAGTGACGACTGATTTGATATTGACGTAATTATCCAAAGACTTCCGTACGTTAAGTTGCTTCCTACCTGAAAGGCTTAATTTGCTTATTTAATATGTTTGGAAGACAAGAACAACACCAAATCTATTTATATTTTATTATATCTATTAATATATTAGGGAATAAGAGTTGCTGTATATAAGTGTAGGTGCATGCATCTCTACAAAGCATCGTCTTTATAGTAAAAAAACAAGGGACTGGGGACCTACCCTGAGGAAGACAGCAGTGGAAAGACAGAAACGTTAGAAAAAAAAACAAAAACAAAAGAAACTGTCTTTGTTCCCCGTAATTAACAGCAACCAAAAAGTCACAATAAATGAATAAGAAAACAATGAACTCGTTAATTTATTTATATGACACTTAGGGGAAAAATCAAGATAAACGAATAGTGCATAACCGACATGAAGTTCATATAATGGATTAATAGAATTAGAGAAGATAAATCAATAAGTCAAATGGGTAAATTAGATGGAACTTCTCGGTGAAAACTGAAAACAACAATGAGCCTGAATTAGAATATCTCAACAGCGGCGACTGAGAAGAGTCTTCTTCCGTACCTGCCCATGTTGCTGAAACAGTTGTGGGTAATCTTTAGAGAAACATGAAAGTTCGGGTTGTGTCATTATGGGCAGGAAGTGTAATTCGATTTCGTGTTGTTAGTAGACAGCCAAAGGAGTAGTGTGCATCTTCACTACAGATATAATCTTGTCTGTTGTTTCTTTTTTGCTTGTTTAATGTAAGTTTCTTTAAAGAGTACATGTTCCCGGGTAGACAGAATGATGTTGACCTTGTTTCATTTAAAGAAGATGATGAAGATGAAGATGAAGAATTATTGAAGAGAGAGAGAGAGATGATGACGATGAAGAGATGGAAGAGAACTAAGAATTATTGAAGAGAGAGGATGATGACGATGAAGAAATGAGGAAATGAGGAGAGAGAGAGAGAGAGAGAGAGAGAGAGAGAGAGAGAGAGAGAGAGAGAGAGATGATGACGATGAAGAGATGGAAGAGAACTAAGAATTATTGAAGAGAGAGGATGATGACGATGAAGAAATGAGGAAATGAGGAGAGAGAGAGAGAGAGAGAGAGAGAGAGAGAGAGAGAGAGAGAGAGAGAGAGAGAGAGAGAGAGAGAGAACACATTAATAAATTAGATATAGTTATTTAATTTCTTTACAAATCATTAAAATCTTTTTGTTGCCATATATTATTATTATTATTATTATTATTATTATTATTATTATTATTATTATTATTATTATTATTATTATTATTATCAGCTGAAATGAAGCTATGTATATAGTTTTGCGTTATATCAAATAAACAGAAGCCCAATCATGTAATCACTTAAATAATGAAGTTCTATCCGACGAAAAGCTGCCAGTTATAAATTCTAAAACATCAAAGGAAATTTTATGTTCATTGTTTTACTTAATTTATGAAAAGAACAAAGAGAGACACCAGCCTGGAGAGGCGCAGTCGTATCGCCAGCAAAACAAATTGCTGTAAGTTGTGTTTAGTTATCACGTTAAATAAAAATAGATAAACTGCATTAAGTATGCAGTTAATTTTCAAGGATCCCTTCACATCTATCGTGTGTGCATTAGTCTCAATCGAGATCCAAGAATTCCCCCCTCACCAGGCGTTTGGAATTGGGATGCGGTAAAACAATCGTTGCTACCAACGACAGCAGTAATAAATATATAGTGTATAGCACACGTGAAGCATTCTGCCCTGAGCTGTAAGCGGATTTAGTGCCATTTCTCTACGGTCTGTATCTCTAATCCTCTTAAACCAATAACGTCACGGTATAGTCAGTCCCCTGGTTACGTTACACGAACTTCTTGAATTCCAGCCGTGTTTTCGGAAGGTGTGCCTGATGGGGATACTTATGCATGCTTTGTTCTTGAGGAATAACTTCTGCTCCGAGAAAGTCGTATCCCTTTACGGTAACAAGGCGGCAGAGTTCGAAGTCAGAAGGAAGCAAGCGATGCTCCTGAGAGAAGTGAAGTAAACACGTCCGTCCCCAGGTACTTATCTGGGTCCCCTGAAGTCGTCTGGACGGTGGCATGGCACAGGACAGCCAGCCAGCCCATCTAAACACAGCCTCTGTCGCTACTTTTCGTGATCCAGCTTTATAGTTAACAAACAAATAACAACTACCAGATCACTGGCTCGTTAATTACAGGTAAACAAAAAATTCACTGTCTCTTTAACACACCGTACACGCACGCACTCTCTTATATAAAATATCCATAGTTTTAAAAAAGTAAACTATAGCAGATGTTGTTAAATATCTAAAAAGAAACACAAACAAATGGCGTTTATAGTTTTTGTAGCTATGTTTGTGTATACTCACATACAAGCACGAGTTGTTATCCTACAAATATAAAATGAACAGATATTGTTTAATAACCAAATGACTATTACATATTCACACACACACACACACACACACACACACATATGTTTCTATGCATCTTGGTATAAAAGAAAAACAAAACAGAAATATATCTTGCAAGTATTAATAAAAAAGTATGTTCCCTAATTGATTGGTAATAGATCTTTGTACAGACGCACCTATCTATGTACGTATGTATGCATTGCATATCTTCTTGTTCTCGTCGTGCTGCTAATTCTAGTGTTATACACTGTACAAGCTGAACTGTAGAATGATGGTAATCTATACCTTCACCGAATATTGCATGCTTCATCCTGGGATCTATTCTGTTAGTTTGACAAAGCACCCTGTGAACAATTAGATTATTCACAAGTTTCGAAAACAAATAATTCGTTAAAGAATTTATACATGAAAAAGTAAAGTTTATATATATAAAGCTTATGATTAAATTTACAAAGTTGAAACAAATATTTAAATTATTTATTTGTGAAACTATGCGTTTTTTTTTAAAAAAACCCCATCAATTGTTAAATTATTTAAGTTTCCCTTTAAAAATATTCTTTAAAAAATTTAATTAGAAATTTAAGTATTTCTTCTCCATCGTGTGCCGAGTAGTTTGATTTCGAGATGTTTATAGAACCGCAGGTAAAGGAGATGATATGTTATCTATTGACGCAGAATATATAATAAGATTGCGATCTACGATACCTGTGAGGTCTGTTGTTGTCGGTGGGTCCGCCTCTATCTCAGCAGCAGAGACTCAGAGGAAGAGGAGGGGCTCGGTTTTATTTACGTATGTTCCGGCGTGGATTAACGGACGAGAGGCCTAACGCGTAGTTGGGATAGCTTAGAAACTATTTAAGTGCGGGGTGGGTGGGAGCGGAGTGCTATCGGCGGGTGGCTCCGACACATGGCCATTATCAAGGCGTCCGTCCGGCTCGACGATAGCGGTCACCCCGCCGCGCAGTCGCTCACGTGAAAAGGGACCGGCCGACCGGTGTCGCCGCACGGTAAATACCCGGGGACGGCTACAACAACAACAAGAGACGATGTTGGGGAGAAAAGAGGAGGTGGGCGGGGGTGTGGAAGAAGAAAGAAAAGACACACAGACAGACAGACAAAAAAAAGGAGAAGAACGGTGCTACTTACAAGAGCGCTCAGTAAACAGCGGCACGCGCGCCGCGAAAATGGATAAACGAACCGCCCGGATGTCTTCCTTTCTCTCTCTCTCTCTCTCTTTCCCTTTTCTCTCCCCCTCTCTCTCTCACTCTCTCCCTCTCTCTCTCCCTCTCTCTCTCTCTCTCTCTGCAATACCTTCCCAAATCAGCTGTGTCGTAATTAGAAACGGCTTCGCTCTTTTAAGGCACCCACTTAATCATGCATTGGCGCTCTTTCTCAGAGTCATGTAATCACACCTACTACGGGGGTCTTAATAAATCCGCGGGCGCTCATTGGCTGAGACTAATAAATGTAATTGGCTAATATATTCGGACGGGGAGGCGGCAGAGGGCGCTCTTTATAGAAGCTGACATGCTGTTTCGACGAACAGATGTTAGTTTGGACTCGTACACATCAAATTAACACACGACCGTCACTTGACAAAACAACCCGTCGTCCGCGGGATATTAAAGGAGGGGGGAAAGGGTGTCTGCGAGGATGGGGACTGGCTGGCTAAGTGGACGGACGGCTCGCTTCGTGCGCGATCCGACGGCCCCGCTTTTCCGAGTCTCCTCGCCGCTCAGATTGGCGGCGCGTCCCCGGCTCCGTTCCGGGTTTTGGGATCGACTGCGCGGAACATATGTCGCCGACAATGGCGTGCGGTGCGCCATTGAAGGCCGTTTGTGTAACGGCAGATTTCGGAGTGAATGTTCTCTTTTGTGACGGCAGGCTCGACAGCGAGCCGCACGGGGACCCGGGAGGAGGAGGGGGGGACCGGAGTTCGCTTCCGCCATCTGTCCGTCAGCGCGGGGTAGGGCGAGGCTGTGGTGGCGGGGTAGGGATGTGTGGAGCTGTGGAAATTAATGGTCGTTTGAGAGAGACCCGGTCTCCGGTATTGTCGGCGCGCGCGGAGGATGGATGAATAAGGGGGGGGAGGGAGAGATGGAGAGAGAGAGAGAGGGGGGGAGGGAGAGATTGAGAGAGAGAGAGATGGAGGGAGAGAGAGAGAGGGGGGAGGGAGAGATGGAGAGAGAGAGAGAGAGAGAGAGAAGAGAGAGAGAGAGAGGGGGAGGGAGAGACGGAGAGAGAGAGGGAGAGAGAAAGAGATGGAAGAGAAGAGATGGAGAAGGGAGAGAGAGAGGGGGAGAGAGAGAGATGGAGAGAGAGAGGGAGAGAGAAAGAGATGGGGAGAGAGATGGAGAGAGGGAGAGAGAGATGGGAAAGAGAGATGGGAGAGAGAGAGATGAGAGAGAGAGAGATGGAGAGAGGGAGAGAGAGAGAGATGGAGAGAAGAGAGAGGGAGAGAGATGGAGAGAGAGAGAAGAGAGGGAGGAGGGGAGGGAGAGACGCGCGCACTGCATTAAATAACAACGAATGAGATGGAAACGAGGCTGATCTGAAGAAATGATGGAGTCGATTTAACTGTCTACATCTTGACTAATTTAAATAATGGGAAGGAGAAAAATAGAAAGAGAAGGCGAAGTTCTGCAGGGGCCAGCATGAATATCCTGTAATTATAATTTATAGATACATATAGGAAAAGCGACGTCAATAATGATAATGATAAGAAGAAGACATAGTAGTAATAGCAGCAGTAAATATGCAGGTATCCATATGTAATTCCATCTTGTTAATATTATTATTAATTTTAAGAAATTGCTCCCCGTGGATGATGAAATTCGAAAACTTTCCGCCCACCGGAAAACATTTGCCGGAGTGTCTACTTCTTCTTCAAATCTTCAGCGTGAGCTACTGGAGGGGATATGGACCTGGGTAGAAATTAGGGCGGAAACCCCTAAATATCTGCTGGGGGACGTTCACCTTTTCCCTGCTAATCTGCGGGTCACGTGCGAGCGAGCTCCACTAACCCCTTAGCAAAACTCCTGAATCTGCCCCTTTATGGTTGTACAAGCCACATCCGTCTGTTGTCCACCATGACAAAATAATAAGACAGGAAGGGTTCACTCTCTTTTCTGTCTTCTCCTCTCTTTCTTCCTTTGTCTGTTTGTTAATTTCCCTCTTTTTTCCTGTACCTTATGTCCTTTTTCTTCATCTTCCCTTCTTCCTTTACTTATTTTGCAATTTCACTATTTCCCTTCTCATCTCCCTCTTTTCTTTCTTTTCCCTTTTCGATCTTCTTCTCTTTATTCTTCTCTCCTCCGTCTATGTTTTTCCCTTTCTCTCTACTTTTCCCTATTTTCCTCTCTTCCCCCTTCCCTAATTATCCATAACGTGTGAGACAGTGATGAAGTCGGCCCCTTACAAACTGACAGGTTTCCAGAATATTTCATCCCTATTTACTCTCTGTGTGGCACGGCTTTAAAACCTTGAAATAAGGACACAGGTGAGACAGTTTGTCCAGGAGGTTACGGAGAGTCAATGCGAAAGTGAAGGACTTCCGGCTCATCGTCTATCCGCAGATTTCCCATCACTTTCTGCTCTGACCTGGTGGCGGAAGGAGGAAAGACCAACTGAGAAATGCTATTCGATCATGGCTGACGCACAAACCACCTTTGTCATTCGCTATCTTTTTGGACCAAATGTCAGATTGGAGTAGAAGAGAGATTTCTTACTTTTGGAGATTACAGCGATAAAACTGGAGCAGAAATAGCTGAGCCGGTCGGAGCCCCCCCCATGTGGAGCCCTAGTACACACACACACGCGCACACCTTTAAAAACTGCGCAAACAAAGGGTGTAAGCAAAGAGATGGCATCTAATTACATCAGTAGAACTAGTAACATGCAGGGAGCACACCAATACACTATTACCGTACAGTATAACAAAGATAAAGTGTTCAAACTAATGCTATTCATCGAAACAAAAATAAAGATAAATTTGGCATGCTAAAGAGGCGCCACCCAGCAGATGGCGCCCTAGGCGACCGCCATTATCGCCTACAGCTAGGACCTGCTCTGGTTACCAGGAATACACTGATCGAAAATGACATTCCATTGGTAGGCTGCAGGGGCCAATATCATGGTAACGGTTCAAACATGGCAGGGATATACAAAGGGGTACAAAATCTAATACTTCAAGAAAATCCACTGGAAATCTGAATAATGTATAGCGATTACAAAGAGCTAAGGATGGAAAACGATGAATAGCTAATAAACAACTGCTCTCAAGGAACAAACAAAATATATGGAAAATATAAACAATAAATATAAGGATATAGTAAAACAATTCCAATTTCAAATGTGATAAAGTGAACAAGATCAATGTCAGTTTTAAGATTACCTGTAAGAAAGGGGGAGATAGGGAGATGAAAATCCCTGTACATAATTCTCTATTATAGCAGATTTCAAGATTTTTTAGCCTGATTCCATTTTTGTTCTCTTTTAAGGATTAAACGATGAGAAACACGAGAGAGAGAGAGAGAGAGAGAGAGAGAGAGAGAGAGAAAAAAAATTTGGGATTTTAGTTACACAAACAGTTTCTAAATTTTCAAGTATTAATATCAAAGTTAGCATTAATAATAATATAATCAACATTTAAAAAGCTTACCTTCATCACTGAAGAGCTACGAAACTGAAAGAAAACTTCTTCCTAAAAGTAACAAAAAAGACATTATTATTGTAGTAAGTACAGAGTTATAGAACTTTAAGGTGAACTCTCCGGCTGGAAAGCAAAATGAAAATCAAATCTTTAGGTGCCGTGACAAAGAGATGAATAGCAAAACCTACTGTTCTCTGTTTCCAGCTCCGTTCATTGTCAAACAGCCACCTCACAGCTCTGATAAGTTCACTGATGAGCAGGTATAAATTAACCGGTCACCTTCAGATATCATATCAGACCCGTACCCAGGATTCTGAGCGGGGGGTCTTTTTGCAAATTCTCACAGTTGCAGAACTTGTATCCATATTAACTCTGCCATTGTGTTTGTGATAAGAATTGCATGGATGGTATTGTTTTGAATATTTTGTTGCTCTTTGTTATATTGAATGCAAAAAACAAATACAGTATATATGTTCATTTTAATCACTTCATGATACAGCGTGATTACGGGTTACATTGCATTTAGTTGAATGTCTTTTCGGTCAAACATACTAGCAATAACCACTGCATGTAGATTGTATAATCCAGACCAAAACATACACAAACAATACAACGTGCATTTATAGCCTTTACATTAAGCCAGCAGGAGCAACATGATGGGATGAAATACTATTATGTCCATGTACACGTGATGACATTATTGAATGTAACAGAAAAAAGAAGAACTGGTAAAATGGCAGTGAATTTATGATCTGTAAGTTCAGAGCAAAAGCCTGTTTTATATGCAATACAACTGAGCCCATCATCCTACTCAGGATTATATAATAACTGTCTACTGGAACCTTCTTTTATCTGTAATTATAAGAAGAGACATTATATAACTTTCCATTAGACCTGCAACAGCTTCAAATGAAAATAGGGACTTTTGTTGTAGTGTAAAAGGAATGTTTGCCCTACCTTGGCAGGGGCTGGATGATACAGACTTGTACAAATGAGTCTCAACCTAAATCTTGTGAATCTAATCTGACAGGATGCAGTCATGACGCAATCTTCGTGTGTACAATTGGCAAATATATCTACAACTTTATCCAAAGATGTGTCCTTATTATAATGAATATGCAATAACGACAGACCACTCAATCTTTCCTTCCCCATCAAAGCCCTCAGGTAATTATTGAGGTGTCTCAATACACTTGCACTACGCTCACATTCACAGGAGGTAACGGGCAAAGTGCATGCAAGCTGCAGTAACGTGTGGATGTTTGGTACATAAGATCATCACATTCTTTGATTGCAGCAGCTGGTGAGCTGGGTCTTTTATCTTCAGGGACCTTGTCATACCTGCAGAGATATAGAATTATCAGTAATCATCTAAAGCAGTTTAACTGAAACAAGTTCTGGAGAGGGGAGATCCTTCGCATATACTTCTACCATCCTTGATGTGTCTGGCAGTTGCTGGCACACAACCACTGGAACTAACCTCAGAAGGGAGGAAGCAGTGACAGCCAGAGCTGGAGCAAGCAGAAATTTACTGATCACATAATTTCAGTTAGTCCCTAAACTAACAAAAAGTAATATCAGTCTCCAAATGTCCATGGACTAATGTGGCCTCATGTATGTATACCTCCAGTGTATAAATACTAATAACTTGTAACAAAATACACATGATACTAACTTATCGACAAAGTACATCTGTAGAAGAAAACACAAAAAATTAAAAAATTCTTTGCATATGAACTTACGAGAAAACTGTGCATCTAAGTCTCTGATCACATGGTCCAGGTATGGTATGACTGCATTCACCTTGTAGTGGTCACTAATGCAATCAGTAGGTATGTTGTTACGATGTTTTTGCTATTGAAAAATACGAGGTGGGCATGGTGTTGATCCTACATACTCTGTCATGCAGACGGCTTGGTCATACACTACTGTAAATGATTCATCAGTATTCTCTCTCTCTCTGCTGCATATACTTCTCTGATATCAGGAATCTGCAGAGTAAATTATGTAGCAGAGAAAATACAACTGCTCAGAAGTAACAAAAACATGAAGAATATTATAATTTACTGGATAAGTAGGACCACTATAATTGTAAATGATAAAATTGCTGGTCTCACCATTGTTTGTGCATGGTTAATATCCAAGGTGGTATCTGAAGGTTAGTGGTGATTCCTGACAAATGGAACAGGTATTTATAAATCATCATGACTATGACGATGAAGTCAAAGGAAGTGAAGCTTGCTAGAATTTGTTGTGCCTCACTTCTACTCACTGTGTCCCAGTCAGTGAAAAGCTAGTACTTATCAAGGTGCTGTCTATATCCAATTACTTCAAGTGCCTCAAGCAGGTATGCAAATGCTTGGTAAGAGTACTGGTATGCACTTTGACCTTCAGCCCAGCGAGTTTTGCACAGATTCAAAAGTACTTTCCTTCTGCTGCCATCTTCAACACCTCTTCTTACTATCTCTTCCAGAAGTCCTGATCTCTTGGGACTAAAGAGGAAAAAGGTACAGCAGTGCTCAAGACTGTCAATCACATTACGAACTTCCGGCATGGCAAATGTATGACTTAACACCAAATTCAAACTATGTCCACTGCAGTGGATGTATAGGGCAAGGGGTGACTCCTGTCTGATTCGAGCCTGCACACTTACTTTGCTTGAAGCCATGTGAAGCACCATCATACCCTTGCCCACGAATATTTTGCACAATCAGACCGAGTTCATCAAGTGCATGCAGAATTTCCTGAGCCAGATATTCACTGTAAATCCGCTTCAGAGGAATAAAGTTTAAGAACTCTTCTCTGATATCTCCTTTCTTGTCAACGAACCGCACACAAAGGGCAAGATGTTCGGCATTGTGGCTTGTGACCTCGTCTGCAAGGATGCAGCACTATCTCTGACAGGATAATATCTTGACCAAGAATCTCAATTATTTGATTCTGAGTGTTTGGAGAAATGTACGTTGCATTATTCATGGATGAATATAACCAGGGCTGGATTAACCATTAAGCAATGTAAGCACGGGCTTAGGACATCATGGGAAGGTGGGCACCACAGAATTTAGGCTTTATCAGATGACAAATTCAAAATATTTAATTTAAATTAATTAATTATTAGTTTTAATTGTTTTGTCTCTCTCACTGTTACCTGCTTTGTTTCAATTAATAATGACGTGTAGAAGGCTTCATAAAAACCTGAACACGTGCTTAACGGTTTGTTTACACTGTATTATCGCTCAGGACACTTTCTGGCGCTACCGCTGCGTCAGATGGCTTAATTCTTTTTATAATTAACCGAAACTTTTTATTTTTTTATTTTCCTGTCTGTTTTAGGTTTTGTTTTAATACCTTATAAAGGCACCTGAAGCGAGAATAAAGCAAATCACGTGGTTGCGGCAGAGAAATGCGCATCTGGTGAAACGCCCCGCGGTCGGGCAGAAGTGCGACTCAGGTAAAATAAGAGTTAATTAAACCACGAAGCACAAGATTCTGTTGTAAGCCGGGAATTAAATTGTCGTATGATTCAGCCTGAGATATGTGTAACTGCGCTGATTGCCACTTAATATTCGGATAAAATATTCTTCAAGAGCCGAGATGAAACGTGTTCAGTTAAGTGGTGCACAAAAGCGAAAACTACCAAAAAAGAAACAAGAGAAGACTTTGGAATTAGAGACCAAGACAGCAAAGCCGACTGATTTCTTCACACACGTTCCACTACATGATATACCAATTCCTGATCAAAACCAATCTCCGTCACCAGAAGTGGACACAAACGCTACTTTGATCTGTGGAAATCAAAATATGACGACTTTGGAATCATTGAGGTGTCACATGGCGAAATATGGAAATTGTGGCAAAGGAAACCTTCTTACCCGTCAAAAACTACCTGTGAGGAAATCAATCAACTGATGGCTCAAAAGGTCCACAGTCTCTTCTGGTTATTTTAGTTTGTCAGTTGATTCAACAACAGATTTTGTCCCATATCGATCAGTTAAGTGTTGTGCTCAGGTTCTTAAAAGATGGACAGCCTATTGAACGCTTTTTAACCTTTCTGGAAATGAAAAGCCATACCGGTGAGGAAGAGGAAATGGTAAATCAGGTGTTGCAGTACCTAGTGAAATTTGCCAGCTAAACTTTTCAAAATGTAGGGGCCAGTCTTATGACAACGCTGCTAACATGTCTGGCCGTTATAAAGGGATGCAGCAAAAACTTTTAGAAACAAACAAGTTTGCTGTTTATGTGCCCTGTGCAGCTCATTCACTAAATTTGGTAGGCCGAGGTTCTGTTGACTGCTGTCAAGAGGCGGTTAATTTCTTCTCTACAGTGCAGTTGCTTTATACCTTTTTTTCAGCCTCAACCAACCGGTGGAGAATTCTTAAAGGTTGTACTGGAATTGAAAGTGTCTTAAAATCCCTTTCTGATAACAGATGGGAGGCACATGCTATGGCAACAGCAGCAATTTTGAAATCTTTCCTTAAAATTTTAGAAGCGTTAGACTGTATATTTGAAGATCAGTCACAAAAGGGAGACACTAGAAGAGAAGCAGATAATATTGCAAATAAGATGCAAGAGCTAAAATTCGTTTTCCTGTTGAATTTTTGGAATGAGATTTTGCAAAATTTTCATAGAGTAAGCCAAGTTCTACAGAATGAGGATGTAAACTTACAAACATGTGCAGATCTGTATGGATCATTAGCTGACCAACTGTGCCCTTCAGGAGATGAATTTTAAAGATATGAAGCAACTACAAAGGAAATGCTACCAGATGTTGATTACAAGTCAGCTCAAACTCGCAAACGTATCAGAAAGAAGCTTCCAAATGGCGGAGATGCAACAGAAATATATCTGATTGCCAGAGATAAATTTCATATCTCCACCTTTTACACAATTGTTGACAAACTTGAAACTGAGATGAGAAGAGCAGAAATATACAAAAAAGTATCAGAGAGATTTTATTTTCTAAGTGATGTGCCACATAATTCCACTTCAATGACTTCATCATCTACTGAAATGGAAATGTATCCTCATTTTTGTCAAAGGCTGATTGATGCTCACCCAGAGGACTTGAACACTAATTTCTCGGCGGAGCTTCAGCAATTTCACTCGTATGTGCGCCATAAGTTTAGTGCAGCAACTAAAAATGTAAAACAAGATTCAGCCATGCTGAACTCTATAAAATAATTGTATAAGACAGTATTGAGTTTGCCTTTCCAAATGTAGGCATTGCCTTTCGTATATTTTTAACAAATCGCTCATTTTCTCAGTTGAAGTAAATTAAAAATCCCACCAGAACAACTATGCCACAAGGCAGGTTGGATGGCTTATCTCGACTAAGTATAGAGGCGGATGCGTCGTGTAAGATTAATTTTGAGGATCTGATCAAAGACTTTGCAAATTTAAAAAAGTAGGAGAAAACTTTTCAAATATAAATAAAGTGGAAATATACAAAAATAAACATTATTTTCTATCTCACTGTAGGTTTTGATTCATTTTGAAGAAAAGAAATTTATTTCATGGGTTATTATTGTTTATATTTTGAATTACATATACATGGGGGCACCAAAATCTTTTAAGGGCTTAGGGCGTCTATGGGTCTTAATCCGTCCCCTGGATATAACAAGTGATTCCTAAGAGTGGTGTTGAGATTTAAAATCAGACGAAGTATATTCAAAAAGTTGTCAGGATCACCTGGCGTGTCTAAGCTTTCGTCACTGCCTCGAAGAGCTATACGTTAGCGCCCACCAAACAAAATGGCTTCTGCAACTGCTTTAACTATATCTCTGTTTCGTTGCTCATTAGCTGCTTTCCTGTTGTCCATCAAATTCTGTATTTCTGCATTTGGCTGCTCTATTGCTCTCAAAAACTCATCTGCCAGCTGCTGTTCCTTTTCGTGATGTTTTGTGTGTTCATGTTCTCTACACTTTTCTCACTTTTTATGCCATGCAGTGAAAGGTTTCTTGACAAACTGACCTTTGTTCGAGTAATTATTGCAAAACAAGACACACTTGATGCAAAAGGCGCCATCTAGATGCATACTGTACACCATCCATTTGTGATCATCAAGCCGTGTGCATTTAAAGGAACGATATCAACTTCCTGTAAATGTAGTGGGGAAGATACAGTCGGGTCCCGGCACTTGGCGATGTTTCAGAAGCATATATTTTCCCCGGATCTCAATCCCTCAGTTGCCTCTTTAACCTCTTTTGCTGTCATTGTTGCTTGAACAATGTGGCCGATGTCAAGGGAAGATGTCGTAAGCTCTGTTTAAATAGAAATTTAGTGTTTTAAATCTCAGCAAACATTATCTTTTGGCAAAATAGCTGACATCAGCTGACTCTCGTGTGACTGACCAAAAGATACCTCACCACTCTCAGGATGGATGGCCTTTGTTTGAGGTGAGACTCCACGGTTCAGATCACAAGACAATTAATGATAACCTACTGTAATCGAACACAAGGAAAACATTATAAGGGCCGCACAGGTAGACGGTACACCTGTCGGAATCATTAAAGCCAGCATAATTAACAGAAATTTACAAATAACCTCAACACCACTCACCGATTCAGTTCGCTCATGCAGGTCCGTACCGCCCCACGGAGTCCCCGTCCAGCTTTTCTAGGACCCGCTCTCGGTGGGGCCAGCCAATGGAAGGGCGGCCCGACCGCACCAGTCCAACCTCCGGCTCCCGGCCCATTGCCCTAGGTGACCTCTGGCGGCCGTCCGGATTGTCTCGGGGCAGCGACCGCCAGGCGGGCCGAGCGAGCCCTAAGCGGGCCAAGCGACACCCAGGAACCAACTCCTCGAGGGGCGATCTCGATAGAGCTAAATCAGCCGAGGGCGGCTAGAGATCAAGGTCCTCCCGAATGTATCACAACCGTAAACGCAGCACGAGCAGCCTGAGGAATCCTGGCTTTCAAAAACATAGGAGCGATATTCGGCCAGCAGAACAGCGCGTGGAAAACCCTTCTTGCTCTGTTTAGGGAGAGTTCTGTTTTTGCTCGCTCAGTGTGGAAATTTTTCAAGTCCAGCGGGGGGGTTCGAACGCACCCAACGAACCCCACCCCCTCCCCTGGGTACGGGCATGCATATTGACACTGTGCAAGTTCTTATATTGGATTTGTACACTAATTCTAAGACAGTCAGCTGTCAGCCGTCCAATCGATGCTAAATCAATCACAGAATAAACTAGAAGCTGATCCTGGAATCAGAGGAGAGACCCGTCTGGAGCATAAATCATTTGCTGCTTCCTCTCTGAAGAGACTTGACAGACAAGTAAAAAACAACACGACATTTACAGGAATGTGAAAGTGCTGAATGTCAGCACAGTATCCGGAAGGAAGTTTCCAAACCCGTCATTTGTAAAGTACCTTTTGTTCCTCATCAGTAAAGGTAATGTAAAACACTTTTTGTAGACGAGTGTTGGCCAATGAATCCCATCTCTTCTAACAGCCATCAGAAGTTAATTGATTACCTGTCCAGGAAAGGTTTGCTTTAGTTTTTATAGACCAGCAATCTATCTTCCTGTTTCATGCTTTCTCTTTCTGTTTCTCCAAGTCCCTTTAACTTCATGGTTGAGACAGTGATTTCAGTCTATAAATGCTGTTCACACACCAGCCGGTATAACTCCAAATTCCTTCACAACTGTCCACTGGGAATCAGCAGCTTTATGATGGGAAATAATTAATAGACCTTCTTCCTATGGAATTTTGTTTCAGGTTCCATTTTCAACAGCCAAACAGAGCAGCGGTGAACTAACAATTAACAGATTAATAGAAAGAAATGATGTGAAATGAACACAGTATCCTCGTACTTTTGGTATGAAATAAAATTCAAGGAAACAAGTAAATGGATCTATAATTATGAAAGCTTGAAGTTGATAAAACCATGATTAAGTCTGTATGTTCTGATATAGGGTTCATCTGATTTCGGGGGATTTTGGGAGAATAATGTATTTCTATCCACAACAGAGTTGAAGAAAGCAGATATCGCTATTTCCATGTGGCTGCCTGATGATTTGGAACATTTTGGTTTACGACCTAATGTCGGATTCCATTTGGTGGAATAAGGACGAAGTCACAGTCTGGAATATTTGTACTTTTCTTGGGTTTTAATCACCGCTGGTACGGTTTATTTTGTCAAGCGAGAAATACAGATTTTCTCACTGAAAATTCGCCCTTTAATTAAAGGAGAGATGACAAGTCATTTCACTCTAAATTAGATTACAAACAACCATCAAATTTCACAACTTTCGATTCATTCAATCTGAACTCAATTAATTGGTTTACAGATCCCATCTTTATGCATAAACCCAAATACCTTTATTCATCAAACCGTAACTTAGGTCTTCAGAGAGGAAGCCTGAATCTTTCTGTTTACCTACACTACATTCTAATCAGAGTGATGCATACATCTGAATCCATGGAACATTTTAGGCAACCTACACAATTAAAGACAATGCCAGCAGAAACAAGACTCTTAACCTTCTGCTGTAGCATAAAGAAAATGGTGGGGTTTGGCCGGTCTTTGGACCTCTGTACGCTACTATTGTTTTCCATTCGTGTTGCTGACAAGTAAGAAAATGGCTCGGGGAAGCAGGTCGATACCAAGTTGGCTCGCTTTTTAGCCAAAATCAGGGTGTGCCCGACCTGGCTCTCTCTCTCCCCCTAAGGGTTAGGGTTTTGATAAATCGGCAATTCCTATTCAATGGGTGCAACTGCCAGCGGAGCGTATCGCAAGCTCCCTGAATAAAGGAGCGATCATCACCAGGATCATCATCAGCCTCTAGTTGAGAATCTTTATACTGTCGTAAGACGTCTCCCAAAGATCACGTCCCATCCCAAACTTCATGCGGATTCAGTACACCTCCCTTCAAAAGGAGTTATACACATATAACATGAACACACTTACATACACGCACCATGAAAAACGTTTGGTACATAGATGACAGCTTGGTTACCATGACTTCTCCGAACTAGCCATCTGTGTATTTATGCCACTTTTATCCAAAAGAGTTCTAGTAAATTTTCCCCCAATGAAGAAGACCGTGGTAGTAAATGTAAGCGGGAGGGCTCCAGGTGTGTGATCCTGAGTGAGTCCCTGTAAAACATAAAGGCTTCTGTTCTTAAGCATCTATATTTCGACAGAGAATCTGTGAAAGTAAAATTATGGCAGCCTAGGAAAAGAATAAAGAAGGCTAATACATATAATTAAAACAGCACATGTGAAAATATACATATATTTAATTTTTTTCAAAATTTGCTTAAAAATTAAAGAATAAAAGAAAGAAGCAATTTATGGCTACCACTGTAATTTGCAGGACAAAACCAACTAATCCAGACAATGAGATCAATCAGGAAAGCTGAGGGCCACCAGGCATCTTCTCTAGGGACTTGTAAACGTCATTAAATTGCAAAAATGAATACTGCAGTTACGGCAACAGAGTTCGGGATTTTTTGTGAAATTCAAGGAATGTCGTCATAAAAAGATAACTCTTTCTTATTCCTAGACCAGGGAAGCTCCATGAACATCACTGCACAACAGAGACAATTAAAGTTAAAAAACCTGTGTAGGGCCGATTTTATTGAAAACAGCCTTTAGGGAAATGTTAGAAAACCCCAGCAGTCTTCAGCCAAGCCAGCTTCAGTGGCTAGCCCTGCAGAACTAGCACTGGTCACAGCGGCCACATACAACTCCCCTGCACCAAAACACCTGCATACAACGACCACCTGGCTAATGCAGCCACATAAACCTGCCTCCCTAGCAATCTTTGCTAATGTACACAATGTCTTCATTTGATACGTTTTAGAAATGATGTAAGTTAAGGGTACATAATGTACACTCGGTGCATTATACCTCTAGTACGTTACCAAAACAAACCAAACCTGGCTGTTACCAATTCTAAGGGTTAATTAGTTATCATTTTGCTTGGAAAATTTACACCCGTCAAGTCCTTCACGTCCTTTAGTTTTATATATCCCTGTATATATATATATTTATATGTACATATATTTTTTTCCTTTTTGGCTAAATCATGTACACCTGTTTTCACGAAATTTCTCGTTTCGTAGTATTTATCTTTCACCTGTCGCCTGCATATAATTACGGTAATAACAAGTGACCTGAAAATATTCTTCCTGCGGGATCTCTGTGAGGTCGAGTCCTCCGCTGACCATTAGGCCAAACCTAGCGTCTGTATTACAGCCTTTGTTAACGTAATATCTTCACTTACAATCAACAAAAATCAATTATCCATGTCCATGTCCTGCACCACTGATCCAGTCTTCCCTTTTAGGTCTGTCTACCTGTACTAGGGATGTTCAATGAAGCACGGCTAGATGAGCATCACCTAATGATATCCAGCCCCTCACTCCTCCCTTGTTTTCAACATCCCTAATAGCTGCAACTCAAAATTTCCGTAAGGCAGGTCTACCTCACCTTCTGTTAGTAGTTTGGGAGCAGATTTCGATTTTTCGATGTGTATGATCCTAATCATATTAAAGGAATTGAGAGATTCCAATATATAGAGAATATCTTCCTGCAAGCATTTATCAGTCTGGGGAATTCAATTCTCAATCTTTTTCTTGTTTTCAACTACAGGAGCTGAACAAGAGCTTTTACAATTGCATGAATTCAATCATAACACCAAGTGCTTAAACATGCTGTTTTTATGAAAAGGGTACCGTGTCAGTGTCTTTTAATAATGTCCTCTTAAACCAGCTTTTATCATCTCGATCAACGTTGATATGTCCCTTTTTCATCGTAACTCAGATGGCTTCATGTTTCTAAGAAGCTAGCAGGGATTCCAGAGAAATGACTACAGTGTAATCCTGATAAGATGAAATAGAGGAAACCAGGTAAATAATTTCTTGTTAGCATGCTTTTTTTTTTAACTAATGTCTATGTGCTATCAAACTATACCACCATATTCAAGGAAGAACGACTGTGTTAGAGAATTAACACAACAGCAAAAGAAAGACAGGGAGAAATGTAACGAGAGCAATCATCATTTGTGAGTTACAGCCTTTAGTCTCAGCTGTACAGTATTGAGTCCATGACACGCAGCACATTGGGTTGGTACATATTCTCCCGTCTTATCACCACTTTTAGTCTATCTGTTCTCTGCAGCTGTGATTTGCTTTTGGTTTACTTTGTAGACACGTTAACATATTCTTTGCCTTACACCAATCTAAGCACATTTATTTTGAGATCGAATGTCCTGTCTGTGGCCCATATTATCACCATTTTTTATTCAGCTAATTTTTAACAACTTCCAGCTAAGTGTAGGATGCAGTCTGAATCTTGAATACTCTACACTGTTCCGGTGGTTGGGTCTGGAAGATCTGTGCTAGTAATTTTGTGTATTTTTCACAAAAAAAGATGACTCATTGATCCCATTATTAACAGTATGTTAAATGTTGTATAGATAGCCATAGAGAAACATTTAAAATGTATCAAACAGATATTTATTTATAAAGTTCAATTTTAAAAAATGAGCAAAAGTAATCAGTATAACAAATGCTCTATATTATTTAGTTGTTTGTATTTTTTCTTAATCTCTTATTGCTTTTGACCAGTTAGGTCTTTTTCACAAAAATAAGTCATCTTCACTGCAGTAAGTCGGCTCACACATTGTGGCTGTGCTCCTTGCAAACTTCATGGAGCTTATGCGGTCTTTCTCAAAAGTCAGCATTCGAGTCTCTTATTTGGTGGACCTTGCTTCTGGACATATGGCTGGTGTTCTTCCATTGCTACACCACGCTTCTCCATTGAGGTAACACAGCTTTAGGTAGTTTTAGACTGTCTTCCAAACAACTTCTCATGTGTGTTGTGACAAGTTCCGTCACAAGCTCTTTTAGAAATAAGCGTCACTTGTGCTGGGCCTTCTCCATAATCTCGGTGCTGATGTGATCAGTATTGAGAGTGATAGGCATTCAGGCAGGCCACTCCAACAACATCGTACCATAATACCGTAGGTCACCTTCTCGATTGTCACTTACAGGAATGAGTACAAACCATCTGGTCCATCATGTTGGCACCACTTTTTGTCTCATGGTAGTACTTGATAATTTCTGTTTTTTGTCTTTTTGCTCTGATCATCTACTGTCTTGTCGTGGTGCATTGTGCTCAGCAAAATGATCGCCTTATCTTTCTTGGGCCCATAACTCACCATGGTGCTGTTGTCTTGAAACCAAAATTAGAACTATGAATTTCTGGGAACTTGGAAGCCTTCATCAAAGCAGGTGTCTGGCTTGTTTTGGCAGAGCGTCTCCACAAGTGCCAGTCCTTTCTCAAGCAGTGCTTCAGTTAGGGGCATGCTTGTGAAAAAAATTACCTGTTGTTATCTTGTCGCTTGTATTCGCCAATTGACTGCACGATGCTTGATCCAGGATTCCTCTGGACTTCTTCAGCAGACTGTTTTCCAGTGTAGACCATCCCGTCATTGCCATACTGAGTGAACTGGCATCAATTGTTCACCTACTCTCACACAATGACTGGGAACAAACGTCTTTCAGCAGTTAGCAACAAAAAGATCTTATACACATCTGATAGTTGCCATGAGGTCCATTTTCAGACGAAATTCTCTTGTCGTCAAACCTCAGGAAAGCGAATGTCTTCAAATATAGCAACAGACATTGAGAGTCTGTACACCAGGTTTGAAAATTGGGTCTCCGAACAGCTCCCAAGTGGAAATGTACAAGTTTTCTCACATCTTACCAAAAGATAAAGGCCCACAAAACCAGAAGCTCATTTCTAGACATACCTTTGCATTCTTTCTCCTTACTGGCTGCTGCTCTTCATCCTTCAAGATTTAAACAATTTCAAATTTCTCAAAAATGTTGTTAAAAACAAAAAGATCCCGAGAATCTTAAGGTGACAGTTGCTTCTGGTGCAGGCCCCAGAGAGTTCCTTATGTTGTGGCTTGGCGAGTTTCCTTGACTGGGAGGTTTTCGATCCATTATGAGCCATTACAGCTGAGTCTAATTGTCCTTTGGGAATTGTCTTCAGGTTCCTATTCAGAAGACCACTCTCCTCACTAATACAAGATTCTTGCATAAACCGAACACGTGGAGCTGACAGAGTTGGTGAATCTTCTTTCCTCCAATGTTCAACATCTACTTCAGGTTCATAGTGTGGATCATCAGTCTCAGAATATTCTGGCTCCTTATCCACATTCAGAATCTCTTCAGTTGCTAACTCTACCACTATCTCTGCAGTTAGCTTAGTCACACTGCATTTTGCCATATTGGAAACCTGGAAAATATATGCATTGTGATACCATATTCATAACACATCCCTACTTTCTACATTTGAGTATCATTTCAATACAGATTTATAAGTACTAAAAAACTAGTTGCAGAGGTTCAGACCGAAAAATCGACGACTGGCGGAATGAATCAGGTGACAACTGCTCAACTGCTGCTCCAAATCACCTAAATTATTCATATGAAAGCTGCTCGTTTCCAATATAAAATTATCTGCATTTCACCTGTATTACGTGTATTTATGTAAGTATTGTATCAATGATTCAATTAATAATTTACGTTTTTATTTGTCCCTGAGTTTAAAAATCAAAGAAGAATGTTACAGCGTCTCATTCGTCGTTATTAAAAAACTTAGATTGAATTAGTTTTCAATATAATGACACCTAAATATTGACTTTTGTTCACCTGTTTGTGAATACCTGTATTTTCATTTGCACATGCAATTGTGAATGTCGATGTTGTATACGTGATGATGTGTGTGAATTATAATAATTATTATTATTACTATATTCCTTGTAAATTGAAGGAAAAAAAGAATTTTTGATTGTGATGATTGAAAATTTATTACATATCATTTCAGTAATCTTCCTAGAAACTGGATAGGAATTTACCTGATCATTAGGCCACGGCTATGACCGGGCTGTTGCCTAATAGCCAGGTGAATCCTTTATATTTGGCGATTGTCCACAACATCGCATTCAAAATAGAATATATCATGTACTAAGAGGAATATTAAACATTTTAATGTTTAAAAATCAATGAAAAATCTGTATAAAATTTAGAAATTTTTAATTTATTAATGTAGTCCATTGTATTTTTGTATTTATGTATTTGCATTCTATTCCATATACTTTTCCTGTTTGGAAAGAATGGGGATAGTTTAGCCCTCCTATAATGAAGGGAGCCTCCTCAAGTCCTAAGCTCTGGCTACCGGCCTGCTTTAGGGTGATGATCAATGTCTACTATATTGGTTGATTTAGAGAAGGAAATGAGAATTGGTAACTCTATTGTTTTGTTCTCCCAGGTGACGAACAATCCAAGATACCTTGGCTTTAAATGTTCTGCTGGATTGAGTTATATGGTCTCCTCCACGAAGAACTGCATGGAGTCCAGCTTATAATAGGTATTGTAAGTCTACCATTCTTAATGAAAGACAGGAGAACTTGGCTGCTTTCTTAGTCCTTCGAATTTAGGGAGTAAGAGGGGACTTTCGTTAAGCAAAAGGAGCCTGTACATCAATGGACTGCATCCACATGTTCGGCTAAAAAATATTCACTCGAGATTTTCTTCAAAGCAAATTTTCACAAAACGTTTTGAATCAGGTGTATGTTTTACGTTGGATATGATTGTGCGCATTAATTCCTGCATATGTGACATCACAGTGAACAACTCCACCAGGTGTCATCAGCTGTCACATAGGAATCCTGGGCTCTAATCTTAACAGGTATGAACAAGTAATGACATACAGGCTCGATATCTTAATTACCTGATGGCCCTAAGTAAATAAAAATGCCAGCTGAACATTAAAAACACACAGACATACAGGTGTTTCTTTTGCGGCAGGTGTGAAATGTTTAAAGATCAAATGAACTAATCGTCTATGGTAAAATTTTGGATTTCATTCTCATTTTAAATTGCAACTCCAGTTTCTGTCTGTCCTGTTTGGTATGGATGGGTAAATACTAGACAACTGGTCACTAGCTGATGGAACCTTGTAGTACGGATGGATTCCCCTATCAAACTGAGTGGAGATTTATCAGTGGTTTTAGAATTATGCGAGCTGTACAAAATCCTCTCCTCGCTAAATTTGCCTTGTACTATACAATGTTTTCCTGGAGAAAATCATCTATGACCCGCAAGGTTCCTAAGATATAATCAGAAACCAGTTTGTCGTGAATATCTGTGGGCTCCATATAAGTTTCAGCTGAGCTTACAGTTACCATGGCAATAATGCAAGTAAAACACCATGAAGCTGGATTTATTATGTTGAATATGAAGATTGGTCATAGTTTTCTTCTGCTAATTTGACCTGGCAAATTTGACTGCTCGCTTTCTCAAGGTCAAGGTAGAATCTGCCTGCAGGTGGCGCTGGGACTGTGACTAATTTTGAATCTGAAATGGCAGCCTAAGATATCCACCAACTATCACCTTGTTGAATATTCTATGGCAGCTTCTGGCTGGGCAAAAGGAAACGGACCAAACCAGATATTTCCTGTCAACGTATCTATAAAACTTGAGACTGTAAATTCTTTGCATATTTTATTTGATTTAATTATTATTTAATTAGTATCGTTATCTGACAGGTAAACTTATGGACATGGTACAACTGTTAATTATTTATTTATTTTAGTATTTTCATAGCAAACTGAAGAAAATTTGTTTGAAAATAAACTTGTATATGTTGATTTTAATTTACTAATTTTATTCTTAAACATTAGTTGACTGAACTACGTAGAATGTAACAACACATCAGCAGAACTGGTTATAAATAAACAGAATAGAAAAGTTAAATATCTACTTATTCTAAATTTAATGCATTCTATTATTTGGCATTTAAAAAGCGACCTGGCGAAATTCGAGCCCGAACAGCTAAAAGAACTGAAACATCAATCAGCATTTACAATTTACAACTGAGGTTTTCCTTAATAATATTGTAATAATTTCTGACAAAGAGCGGGCACCTGACTTTGGTCGTCTATCGTATTAGAGAAATTGAGTCGAATATTATCAGCAAATTTGCTAATCGAAGAATCGAGTATTGGCCGAATATTTTCCCAATCATTAACTCAATCTTTGAATGGACGGATAGCGGAGAAGGTGAATGAAATTAAATGGATTGTACTAGAAATACGATTATTGTGAATCTACAGGTATGCTTCATTAGACTTTAAATAAACATTTTATAAAAGGGAGATGATCAATGGTTCTGCTGTCATCGCAGAAGCAGAAGAAATGTACAGAGAAAATGATTTGTCTTTTGTAAGTCGATCAGTTAACAACTCGGATACTTTGTAATTTCTATTTCGTTGAGCTGAAGATGAAATAGAATGAATCTTTGAACAGAGAAAATATAATGTACAGATTTTAGTATAAATACCACTGAGAATAGTTATTACTACAATATATTATACTGATTTGACAGTCTGATTTATCAAGATATTTAAAACCTTAACTGATTGATTTATTGCTGATCGAACTTTTCAACTTCGCTCTACAGTAATAGATTGCGGCCGACTGTCAGAACACGTGCTTTATAGTACACTGACGGCTGTGAACGGAACCACGTGGTATGTGAGGCCACCGACACCTGTGACAAGGGACAAACATAATACGTGTCAGGAACCAACAAGTCCTTTTGTACCAAGAACGGACATTGGTCTGGTCCAGATATATCTTGTGGATGTTTGTTGTTCTCTGTTATAAATTTGAAAAGTTGTCACACCTGTCTCATTTATTCATCTTAGACATTTTATTGTTTTCAGGTGAGTCTTGGGTCGGCTGTCGTCAGAAGGGTGGACGTTGGGTGTGGATGGATGGTACGGAGGTGGACAGGACCAACAGGTGGCCCTTGGGATGACTGTTGTTACCAACATCGATCTAGGTTCTCGGGTTATCCCTGTCGTTATCCACGATATTTTATTGGTGAACTGCTACAGGAGTCCGCCTCGTTCAGGATGATAAATGTCCCCTTGATCGCCCCTTAATTACCCTGACTCCACAACGGCCTGGAAATGGAAATGGGAGGAAACAATAAAGTGAGATAATAACTGGTTTTTCGTCGTCTTCCCTGTTGTTCTCTTTAGATTTCTCTTGTTGTTATCGTCACGATGACGTCATAACGTGGTCATTACCCCTCGAGGAGACAATGGAAGAAGGGGCTTGGGTTTATCAGCACGTGCCTATAACAAGGGTGCAGTACACAATTCAGGTTTTCAGTGGAATGTTAGACAATATTTCAGTTTCCACATCAGACCCCTTTTCATAAATATCTTAAATTTTATCGACATATGGCCCCTTAACGCTCCCTTTCCTCTCTTCACCACTGCGGTAGTTACGGAGAAGGTCCCTGTTGCTGTCTCTGTGATGCAGTTACCATAGTAGCTTAGAACATTCCCCTGAGAAGGATGACGAGTTGGCTCATACATCAGCGTCATTACGGATGCTCACTTGAAGTAATACTGCGATCACGGAAGCCTAATTGACCCTGGAAGGTGCGCAGATTTCCCTGTGCCTCCGTGAACTTCAAATTAGATCGTCACGTGTTCTGTCATCTCGCAGCTCCACCACTTATGAGACCTCGCCAATGTCATCGATATTTGAAAATACGGTATCGAACTGATCATTTTGTGGGAAATCTACTTTTGACTCTTATGTAAATATATTTCGTGTTGTCTGGTTTTTGGAAACATTTATGGGAGAGAGAAATTTTATTTTTGTTACATTAATCGAAGATCAGTGTTACCCATAATGATTAGCGAACAATTGTCCTAGATAAAAGGTCTTTGGGCATTCAGCCAATTTTCAAACAAAATGTTCTTGATGAAATTCTTTTCGCACTAACAGAACGATTACATATTGAATACAAGGTCTTTTATTGGCGATTCCACAGTCATGTGACACAATATAGCTAAGATTAGCTGATAGTCTTAGCAGACGTTGACATGTGCATTTCGGGTGGCGAGCAGTCAGATGGAAGTCTGAGGACCGAGAACCATCATCTCAACCAGTCGGTGCTGAATCATTTCGATTACGCTAGCAATGGCCAATGAAGTGGCTGACAAAACAGCTGGAGGACCTCAGCGATGAGTGTACGTCTTCCGTTAGGAAGCCAACGATAATTTAACCCTGGATCATTTGATCGCTTTTGAATAGAAAAGAACGAAGAACTAGACATTAAAGAATCAGTAAAAACCTGAAGCTTTCCGGGGTTTTCCCTCCAAGTTGTGTGCCAGTTCTTTCATTAGCATTGTCATTTCCTTCAGGATCTTTTGTTATTTGTCAGATCATTACGGTCTTCCAGCGATGTTTCAGGCTTCCCGATCTCTGACAGTATGACCAGCCCAGCCCAGCCTTCCTCTTTTGTCTTTACAGACCCTAACATTGCCAAACCCTGGAAATGTATCAGCAGAATAACTCCACCAAGACTGCTCCGTTATCCTCATCCAGATAGCCTCCCTCTATATCACAGTTTGCCCCTGAATGGGTTTATCAATACAAACATTAAAGTTTTTCAAAATTAAATAAAAAATCACAGGTTTATTATCTTTAGAATGTAACTAAATTTTTTTCTTTCCTTACTATTGACTTTATACAGTAACTGAAAACCTGAATAGGTGCAGTAAACGTTGAGGTGATAAATGAGTGAGATGTCGCTATGTTCATGGTGACTTTTCCTAAAGGGGCAGATGTTTACATTCATTGATGGAAGTATTCTTTAAAAAAAACCTATATGTGATGTAGCATTTGTTGAGGATGAAATAATTTGATATTTCTATTTACATATGGCAGACACAAAGGTCAACACTGAAGGAGTGAGATAAATAAATAATTATTTTATCATTTGTAATTAAAATTCCATAATCAAACAAGATTCTACGAAGACCCGTTTCCTATTTAGTTCTCTAAGATGTTTATTCAGAGTTGTTACTTTTTGGGAGGATGAAGGGAGGATTTTCAAGAGGTGAAGTATCTCTGGCTTTCAATGTTTCATTGATAGGAAGTATTTTTCCAGTTCCATTGTTATTTTCTCGTAAACTGCAGGCTCAAAAGACACGTGTGTTGTACGACTGGCTTTTTAGAAAGATAATCTGGAATTGCATAGATGCGGGCTGGTGGAGGAGAACAGAGAAATGGAGCCAGAGTTTCGGAACAAGCTGCAGGACATCATCAAAAAGGCTGAGAATGCAGTGGATGACAAAAAAAGTTATTACTCTTTCGAAAGAAAATAAGGAGCAAACTGACATGTAAAGGGATTTATGAGGGAAAATGCTGGGACTAATTTATGTATGCATTTTTTTTAATGTGTGACGGTAAGAGCCGCCCTCAATAGTTTTCTCAAAGAGACAATCCTGCAATAAAGAGCAACTTAAACTTTGACATAATTCTCTTGTCCTGTCTTAACAGTTGCAAGTATAATTATGTAGCACCCAGCAGCAGCAGCAATTCTAGCCAGGCTTATTGACAACCATATTTAATTGTTTGTAACCTTTGCTTATTAATACAAGTTTAAAAGAAATAGATTTACACACAAGACTATTGTTATCCACCAGGTGACATTATCGAAAAAATAACATCATCCGGTAACAAAGATAACATTTTACCCATCATTTATTAGTAAAAGATAGCTTAAAACAAATCATTTAGCTGGAAATACACATTTAGTAAACAGATTGTAAAGTAATGAACATGAGAAAACCCTCCTTGACTAAAGAACACACTGGTCAATTCTGAGGTGCAGATGGAGTGT
>JACATO010001490.1:0-160183 GCA_018389105.1 Nautilus pompilius | reverse complement strand
TCTTCTCTCTCTCTCTCTCTCTACTGACGTCATCTTCTCTCCTCTCTCTGTGTGTACCGACATCTCATCTCTCTCTCTCTGTAAACTGACCGTCACCTCTCTCTCTCTGTTACCTGACATCATCTCTCTCTCTCTCTCTCTCTCTCTCTACTGACGTCACTCTCTCTCTGTGTACCGACCTCATCTCTCTCTCTCTGTACTGGACGTCTCTCTCTCTCTCTCTCTCTCTGTGTGGTGTGTTGGTGTGTGTTACTGACGTCAACTCCTTTCTCTTGCTGACATGCATCTCTTCCTCTCTCTCTGTACTGACCATTCATCTCTCTCTCTCTCTCGCACATCTTCACATTTCACATTCAAAAAAATTAAACCAAATACACGTCATGACTGATTTCGCCCGAATTGTGTTTACACTGGACTAGTAAGCCAATTTTGCATGGTCTAACAAACGCTTAGAATAAAGCTTCTCTGCCAAAGAGAACATCAGGGAGCTTGTCTGAGTGAGTTGTCATCATTTTTGACAGAAGTCTGGGGATATTTTTAAAACATCGGAACACGTTTTGTTCACGTTTCAAGTCACATTTTCATTTTAAGCTACATAAAAAATGTTTCAAGGAATACCTAATAACATGCTTCTGAAACAACCTTGTGATAAACAAAGGTCAGTAAACAATTCTCACCTGTCAAGGTATGAACTTTTGTATGGATAAGATCTAATTAATAAAAATATATCAGAAAGTTTTGCTGACAACACAGTCCATTAGAAAAATTGGTTTGGTTTTGATACATCTTAAGGGAGATAACCTATAATAATATAATAATAATATAATAATAATAATAATAATAATAATAATAATTTTTTATTATTATTATTATTATTGTCTAGTTACTCCAACAAACAGTAAAATAAATAAATATTGACAAATGGTTCTTCTACTCAGCAGTATTTTGAATTCGTGAAAAATGTTGATTTTTCTCTCTTTTTACCCGTATTTATTTCTTTTAGTTGTTTGTAAAGTCTTGCATAAAAGGAAAAGGAAAAACAAAACTAAACAAAGGTAGTCTTAGCATAACAATCGGTAAAAATGATCAAAGTTATCCCCCCTTAAGTTAAGTAACATGAATGTGAAATCCATCAGAGATAAAGTTTTCTGTTCAATAAATTCGATTTAATTAATTAAGGTACGATATTTTTTCGCATGACACTGCCCCACATTTGGCGACATAATACGATGTTGTGATGTGTGGACTGTATCACTTCAAGGAGCTGATAACGGAACCCGCATCGTCCAGGACAATTCGGTGCCTTAAGACGATTTGCACCAGACGTCAACAATAATTCTTTTATCTACACTTTTAAAACAATTTATTCTAAGGTCATACGGAGACTTTATTAAATAATGATAAACTATAACGTTTAATTTATAATTTCTTCATGTTTAACACTTAAGTTGACTAAAATAAAATTTAAAGAGGCTCGAAATTGTCAAAATCTTTAGATTTTATTCGTCATTCTTCATTATCCAAAATAAAAATAAACTGATAAAAAGAAGATAACTAACAGAATTAAGTACTGGCAAGAGTTATTAATAGTACTCGTTGACAACCCGCTATTAGTAATAATCGACGGCCTGGTTTTTCGTAATAGTAATAACTAAGTCCGTGTAAACAAATCTGTTTTTTTGTTGTTTTTTTATTATTTATTTATTTATTAGCCAGGCGATGTGGCTCAGTGGTGAGTGTGTTGGCTTCAGGACCTAAGGGTCCCGGGTTCAATCCCCGCTGATGGCACATTGTTGTGACCCTTGGGCAAGGTACTTTACTGGCATGGCTCCAGTTGCTGCCTGTGTAGGCACTCGGACAGAGGAACCAAGGGCGGGGGACGCTATATCTACAGCCATGACAGAGGCAGGTCTCCTATGACGAGGAAAAGTCAGAAGAATAAACCACTGCTGAAGACGAATACACTGGGCCAGAGTGCGCATAACGACGGTGCAACGCATCCCACTCTCATGGAATGAGTGATGGAAGAAGACTGTTTTTTCCAATATTTTTTAAATTTCTCAAATAAATTATATCAGGATTATTATTCAGATCTAAACTACAAATAGCCGCTCAATTTGCTTTGATACCCGCGTCGTTAAATTATCGTATGGGTAAATACATAGCACTAGCCAAAATAATGAATTATACTTATTAATTAGTGCTACTGTAAGAACTACGTTCGAACGCAACAACACATTTTACAAGAGAATCAGAAATACGACAGCAAAACGGTTATAACTTCGGTAAATCGCTGGTGTTAAACTGGAGTTATATTTATACACCTGGACAGAACTTCAGGTGGTGTCGACCGAAAACTGTATTCAGCTTATGTTCCACCTAAAAGATAAAAGCGAGTTACATTTTTATCTTTTAAATATTACAGATTTTATTTACTTATTTAGTAACATTTTCAGACACTTTATTTAATTTGTTTTTTTAAATTTGAAACAGTTTGGTTTGTCAGCTTCGTTTCTTATGTGTGTTTATCAATTTACTTTTACTGGTTCGTCTTAATTTTCACTTTTACACCTGTACCTCCTCATACCATAAGGACTTGGACACTTAGCGGTGTCAACGTTTTGCTCTCTCCGCGGCTGTCCTCTTTCAGGGATGCTGGCCCCGCTCCAGCCCAAGAGCAGTCGAGAAAATATCCTGGGCAATTTCGGCTCGGTTTTTAAAAGATAACCCATCTCCTTTTTCCAACTAAATCCGTTTCCTTCTCCTCTCTGCCAGTTTGCTTTCCGAGAATGTTAAACCTTAATTCAAGACCTTCCAAGCCCAACGCGATTTAAAAGGACAGCAGCATCGGCGCCACAGAAATTGAAAGCAGTCAGAAAGAACCAAAATACCATCTCCACGTGGCGCCTACACCATGTCGGGCACGCAACGTAGCATAACCAATGACGTAGATACCGCATAAAAATGGGCTTTTAGTTTCTTTCAGTCAGTTATCAAAGCTGAAGGAAATACTACCTTTCATGAGTTATAAGAACTTCAAAATTTTATGACAGACCTCTTAAAAAATAATAAACGAGGAATACGTATTTTGATGTGTTTTGGAAAATTTCCTTCCTTCCTTTCATTTATTCGTATTATTCGAGTCATCTCCCTTGTCTCGAAATGTGTGGTCATTTGTCGCGACCTCATTTTCGTTTTTCCTACACAAATCTCCGCTATCCCTGCTGTATTTTCTTCAATTACAAGTCTGGTTTCTCTTTTCTTGCTCGTAATACTGTTATGAGCGTGACAGACAGACACACGGTAACAGCAAGAAGATAATGTCTCGATCACAGCCCAGGTGGCCGGGCCGAGACAGCCTCGTGTTCAAACCGTTTTCACATAGGCGCATTTTCTAAAGAAAAGAAGAAACCACTGGTCAGTTGAACGTCAAAGCTTTTTATTTCCTTTTATCTTTATGAAAATTAAAAGAACGATCGATAACACAAATGAAATGCGATAAATATCAGAGAGCCGCATGTGTCGTGTAACCTAAATTAGCAAAACATCGTCTTTTGGTGTCATAGTGACAGCTTTATCATTGTTGTGGTATTTTACTTCCTTGAAGGCTGGCGAAGTGAGAACGATATGGAAACAGACAACTACAGTTCTTTACCGCTACTCGGTTTCTAATATTTCCAATCAAGAAAACGCCGGTCTTACAGAATGGCAGGTCCAACATCACATCGATCATTCAAAAAAAAAGAAGAAGAAAAAAGTGAAAAGTATTGCATAGAAAACTAATTCCTAACACCTGCCGCCGAGGGAATCATCTTAAAAATCGAGCGGTCCTCTGACGGAGATCGGCTCGTTGCTATCGCTGTCTGTTTTAATTGCTGCACGCAGGCTTGAGTATTTCCTGTCACCGCTTGATTAACGTACAAAATAGATGTATTTTCCCTAAAGTTCATCTTGATGAAAAATCCTTTGTCAGCCGGCTTCCAACAAAGCCGTTTGAAATCAACAGGTCCCCCCCAACCCAACCTTCCAGATTTACAGGCTAGAACACTCGCCGACTATCTACTGGTTAGGAAGGCAGCGTCACGTGACGAGAACTTCGCAAACCGGTCTACCTACCTTTTCTCACATGAAACACCAGGCAAAACTAAGACATAAAAAAAAAAAAAAACTATCACACGAGACTCGAGATTTTTCTTTTTAGTTACATAAGTCAGAGCTGCTGTCTTTACTAGATTTTTTCTTTCAGTCCATTTTTCTCTCTCTTCAGGGGTGGTGTGCAGATGGTTACTGGTTGACGACGTCAGCATGCATCACGTGACAGGTGCTCTCTCTCTCTCTCTCTCTCGAAGTATAACTTAAGGTTCACCTGACGCTAAACGACAGGTGTTTGAGTGTTCTTCGCAACTACTATTGACTGGTAGTGGTTTTTGCAGTATAGAATTCCGTCGCTCTGAGCGTAGTTATTGAGGCTGAAAACAAAGCAAAAACAAATTGCGTGTGAAGACTTTTTAATTGATGAAAGAATCTTTTAAAAGGCTCTCTCTCAAGAAAACCAACCACCACCAAAAAAACTTAATATTTTTAAATGTATCCATCATGACGCTCGTCCCCATACCTGTTTAATTTATCAGGAAGTAAACAGTTACTTTAGGTATTTTCTATCCCCCTATTAGTAGTAAGTAACGAACCATTTTTAAGTGCAGCAACGTTAACTTTCATTTAGACACGTGATTTGAACGCATCTCGACCCCGCGACCTGTCTGTCGGTTGCTATGCTGTTTGATCGTTTTCTGCACCGCCGAATCGATATTACTTTTTAAGATACACAAAACCTCCATGATGTTTACAGAGGCGCCCATACTTTCGTCCACTTAAGGGTGCTGGGTTTCAAAGCCATTCGGCTGGCTTGCCTCTCTCCTTTCTTTTACAAGTCTTGCTGCCACGTTCGATGTCGGACCACTAGGCCCAATTGGTGTCAAGAGAAGACATCGACATCAATGTAATTTTTAGGATGATCCATGTTAGTCATTAATTTCCATCACAAGCACTGTGACGATTCTTTCATTGTCTGGCTTAAAACAAAGCCCAAAAGTGCCGAAATTGTGAACCCCCCCTGGTGTACTTTAACCGAACATATTCCAAGGATTTCCTTGTTATTCATGGACTCAATTTAAAAGCAAACAAAACCACCTACTATTATGTCTTCCCCTCAAATAGTTTAATATACAAACCGGGTTAATAATAATTTTAATCTCTGCATAATCTAAACACCTGAAACCTGGAAATGTACTGAAAAATTTACACGAGTTTGATCTTTTCCAACAAATCGATATACTATTCTTTTCAAATGTGAACTTCACGCCTGGAAGGAAGAAAACTGTTTTCTTTGAAAAAAAAAAAAAAAAATTAATAATAATATAAAAATAATATAAATAATATAAATAATAATAATATAAAAATAAGATAAATAATATAAAAAAAAAAAAAATAATAATAATATAAATAATAATAATATAAATAATAATAATAATAATATAAATAATAATAATATAAATAATAATAATAATAATACTAATAATAATAATAATAATAATAATAATAATAATATAATAATAATATAATAATAATAATAATAATAATAATAATAATAATAATAATAATAATTAATAATATAATAATAATATAATAATAATAATAATAATATAATAATAATAATAATAAGTTCACTCCGATCTTTGTAATTCTCGCTAAGAAGAATTAAAAGAATGAAACTAATTAATAACACATTTAAAACCAGGCTAACAGTGGCAACTGCGTCTAGTCGAATTCGAAAGTCTACCGGAGAGGGAGTTTCCAGTGCCAGGCGCCTTTTAGTCGAGCTGATGATGATGATGCTGCTGCTGCTGTGATGATGAATTAAGCCACCACAGGGGCGGGGTGCTTTTTACATTCTGTCAGAAAGAATTATTGCTAAAGCTACAAGATGAACAGGAAGATGTTTGCCGTAAGGAGGAAGGAACAATTTTTCGACGCTCTCCCCACACCCTGACCCCCGGTTTTTTTAAAACTGAAAATAAAGTAGCGACGTTTCCTAAATACAATCATCGGGGCCGACATTCACTTATTCGTCCCATGAAAACGTCGCCGAATTTTGGCTGGTTTGTCGCACGGTTTAAGCTGCTGTTCGGGAACGTGTTTCCGATAGAACCGACGGGCACCGGATTAGTGTCTGTCAGTGTACCGGGATAGAGCAGCTTTAACGGCGGCTTCGTTCAGCTCAACAGAGGGCTTCCCGACCAGACTGGGGACCCTAACCGAGTCGAGTCGTGCGGTCGCCAGCGGCAATAGTAACACTTCTAAGAGCCTTCCTTGCCGCCAAAAGCACGTGAGAAGCACGTGCATGCGGATGTCCAGAACCCTAACCCAAACCTTCTTCCCAGTGAAGACGCCCAAGCCCCCTTTCCTCCTCCGCCCCCCCCCCCGACCAGAAAGTAGACGTCAGCTTATCGGGTGGGGCAGCTACTCACTTCAGCGACATTTTACACTCGGAGCATCTGAAGCACAGCTTGTGGAAGTTGATTCCGCCGGCTTCTATCTTTTCCTGGGGGTAAACAGACTTCTGGCAAATTCCACACTTAACACCTCCTCCCTGCGAACAAAGAGAAAAGCCCGGCATGAACGAGAAAAGAAAATGTAAGAAACAATTTCAAATAAATAATATATTTGTAATATCTTTTTTTTTGGAGAAAAGGCTTCTTCCGTGTGTGTTAAAACCCTGATCGGCTGGGGAGTAATCAATGGACAAAACACCTTTACTCATCCTCAGTTGGTGTTATAGAGAACCTAAAACACCATATTTACACCCTTCACATTTACGGATACTTTGTTTTACCCTTTTCTGGATTCTCTGTGTCAGTCGTTAAATTATATTAAAAAAGAACTCATCGAAAACAAACTGAACACGTCCACTATCCCCAGTTTCTTTAATTTTAAATATCGTGGGTGAAATGACCAGGATCTGCGTAGTCAGTTCCTTTTTTAGGTGATCGACTAGAGCCAAGCGGTACTTCCGCTTCCGTGGCATTGCTTTGTGGGAACGTAAAACTCAGTCCGGAGAAAGTGTAGAAACTTTACTTTAGATTTCACGTTTCCGCTTTAAGTTGACAGTAGGCACTTGAGCCGAATAAAAACAAACAAGTGTTTTGTTTACCTACTAAGAGGTAATATCTGTTTTTCTAGTTTTGAAGAAGACTGCTGCACGGTCCGCTAAGTTTTGATTCCCATGACGACCCGAGCTAATCGAACTTATTATCGTCGTCTTGGCGAAATCTCTGCCGCAGTCTTCAAGATCGCCTTGGTGAGGACTGTTTGGTTGCGTGATGACGAACAGGGTTCCAATTCCCTGTCCGAAATCTGAAACATTCAACTGACTAGGTTTGGATTTCGATGGTCCGTATATATCTCGCGGTTGCCCCTCCACCTCAAACACACAAAAAATACTCCAGAGTCTGATCTTGTCTTGTGTTTTTACTTCTATCACGCGCTTTAGTAAGAACTCGCTGCAGAATAATAACTAATGTTTATGTTGCGTTGCGCTTCTACGGAAAACGTTCTGAATGGAAAGTATAATTCCATAGTCATGAGATCGCTATAACCTTTCCACGGTAAGCACACCTCAAGATTGCTTTCAATACCGCACGCATACGACACGTACCACTCTAACTAGTTTCCCCAGAATTCTGTTAACGGAAGGAAATGATAGTATACAAACCATATACGCGTGAGACAGTGACGAAAGCATTTCCGGCTGATCAGAAGATTGCTATGCGCGGCTCCGCTGGTAATATGCAGTCGTAAAGAGGTTATAGCGTCACCCTCGTGACTGACCTGTCGTTGTCTGCGCGGCAGGGTTCGAAATATTAAAAGTAGAACTTCATTGGGAAAAATTGCCGCTTCTCGACTGCGCTGGGGCGTTTCCCTGTCCACCCCTTTTTAAATTTTGGGGGAGGCTTAATATCAAAATGTCGCACTGCGTACTGTGAGCCTGCGTGCTGATGTGGGCTGACATTCTCTACTATTTGAAATCTGTTTCGCACTCTTAAAATTGCCATATACAAATTTCCAAACGCAACATTTTATTTCTCAGTATCGCTTAGGCTAGTAAACCAGAGTTATTCACCAAGATGCTGTGTCCTAGGGATGAGGATGTACACCCGCGGAGTAGCCACTCCTCCGGTAACGCCATTTTGAAAAGTCGCCATGGGCCAATTAATGAGGCCATTGCCTAAAAGACCTTGCGGGTATTTGTTTCGAACCACCTTTTATGACGGTAAACGATTATATAATTTATTTACGTTTCTGTTACTAAAAAGGAGAGTTTTGAAACTTAGACGATTTATAAGTGAGATCTCTAAGTTTATCTCATTTTGAATACCTACACAGTACATTCGAAATGTTTATCGGTGACTACTCTGAAGATCCGGGCCGAGCCGAAAGAAACTTTGCTTATTCACATAGGCGAGCGAACAAATCTGCTAAGCAACCTTGGGACTAGTTGGGTCGCCTCGCCGGGCTCTTCTACCTGGCACTCGGCACAACTGTCTGTCTAGCAATGGAACTACCTCATCCAAGATGGTAAGCGGAGGCTCGTTCTCTTTACGAGATGACGTGCCTGGCTGTGAAGGACTCCCGGAGTTGGCGCGTACGATGCTGATATTCTAGATAACTGAGTTTTCTACAACTTAAAATTGACAACTCTAACCTGATAATAAAATGAGAGATCAGAAGTAAAAACAAGTGCGCGCGCGCGTGTATATAATATATATATATAACAGACTTACACTAGATGAAGTTTCACGTTTAGATGTCCTTCATCGTCTTGTAAATGTCATGTACATATTGCCCTTTTGTTCTCTAATGCAGTAAAATGAAAAATGACTTGTCATCCTGATTCCCTTCTTTGCTGTATTATAAATTTAAGATTATTATTATTATTCCGTCTTTCTGCTAATAGTTCTGTGGTTGAAGCATTGCATTCTAGTTAATGGAGATGATGTAAGAATTATTGTGTAAGTGAGATAAGACAATAAAATTCATCGTATTTATCTTTCCCCTCTCTGTCCACCCCTTATATGTCACAGCAGAAAAATACAAAACCCATACACCACTTATTTGTTTTGTAAAGGCCAGAAACCTTTAGAAATAACGTTTGCAGTTCACATGCAAAAATGTTTCTCGTCATAACAGATGCAAATACTTTATCGGCTTTGGAGCGCACGTAACAAATATTCTCCAGAGAATCTATCCTGGCCGTTAGTTGCAGACAGCTGTTACTAAGCAACGCAATAGCTGCAATGATTAGATATCGTCTGGAGTCACTCTGAATAAGACACCGATCTGACTCACAGTTAAGAGTCTGGTTCATGACTCATTATCTGCAGGAAATCCATAGCAACTGAAAATTGCCATTCTACATTTTTCTGAAATACAGAAATGCATACTTTAATTGTCTTTAACCCTTTCCGGTAATTTTTAAATAAGTGGAGTTGAATCTGAGATTTCTAATTTTTTCAGATATTTTGACTCCCTAAAAACAAAAACCATGAAAAATTCAAAGTAGTTAAATGTCTTATTTTTGAAGCTTCACATAAAAAAAATCTAATTCTTTTCTAGTGGAAAAGAAAGACGTAAAACATTTGAAGATATAAATATTACTGTTGTGAAACTTCAAATATAAATATAAAGGCCGCCAACAAATTTAAGAGCAGATAAACCTATCAATTTCCTAAAAAGGCCGTCTTTCTGCTGAAAGAAAATTCATCGGAAGATAAATCTCACATTCTTAAAGTCTCAAGTACAAGACATTTTGCAAAAATAAAAGTGACAAATATAAATTAATTAACGAAGCAAATTAGTTTTAGCAAGAATATCTGATTTAGTTAGTATTTTTAAAATAGTTTATAAGTGGGGGACCCCCCCCAGGTAATTTAAAGATTTGGAAATAAGGTTGTAATCAGGAAAGAAATTTAGATAGGATGTCTCTGAATGGCGGAAATAGGCTAAGATACACCGGTCAGTTTTTCAATGAAAGTTTGTTTGATGTTTTAAAATCTCGCTCATTGGAGAGCGTGGAGCGAATAAAATTCCAGCAGTCAAACTATAAAGACAGGACTTCCGATGTTTTTCTGTAGCCACGAGCATGCGCACCTTAAAAGGGTTTTCGTGCAATGGCTCTCTTTCAAACAAGCACCTTCAGTTTTATAATTTCCCTGTCCACTCCTCAGAAATATTAGCTCTGATATTTTCAGACATTCAGCCAGGGGATCGTACAAGTATAAGTTCGATTAAAAAAAACAAAAAAAAAAAACGGTTGGAGTGTCGAGAACTATGCGAATGAGGGATCGATGACAAAATCCTCAACGTGGCATAAAATTCTAAACAAGTCCTGGTGAAATAAAGTATATAGACTCCTCCTTTGTTTAATCTACGCATCTGTTCCACAACCTGTCATTAACTGTGGCTGTTCCGGACAGTCATTAGTCGGTGGACAGTTGGTCAAAAATCATTTCTTAGTTCTCGCAAAGCAAAGCACGCGAGAAGACGTCACACGAGGCAGGTAGACATGACGTCATTACTATCAATGCCCACAGCAAGGTTATTTCTTTATTATTTTCGCTAAATTAAAATTCTGAAATAAAATAATACGAACTACGGAGCTATTAATATTAGAAATATTTTTTCATGTAACTCTGTCCTTATATTTCAAACAAAGGAAAACACGTGAACCGTTACTATTGCGACCACCTCCATAGTTACTGCTTCGAAGACCTTTTAGACTTACACAACATGGGTAGAAACATTTTAAAGTTGCCTTGAGATTGAATAGGATCTTGTACAAACATACACGGCTGTCTGCTGGCGCTAGCCTATATCAAGAGGTACACTATTTTTTTTTTTTTAAAAAGGGTCAATATCCGAGTCAGAAACATCTGGAAAGATGTGTACTGCACGCGGTTAATGCTTAAAACACAAATCTACTTTTCCATCACCGTTCTGACCAGAGCCCGGTAACATGTTACACGTATACTTCTAGGGCGTCGGTTCGCTTTGCACATTTTTGTCGGGGAAGGGAAGAGAGGGAGATGCTGTGAACCATCGGCGAACGGGACCAGACTTTGTAATCAGCGGGCAGGCAAACCCCTCCATCACTGGGGCGGATAGCGAATCGTCCGTCGGCTGTTCTGAAGAAACTCCAAAGGCGACATTATCGGTAGGAGAATTACCACCACCGGAAGTAAATTAGCAGACCCGCAACCTCAAAATTTAAAAACAAAACAAATACAGCACTTCTGATTTTGTAAAACAGAGTATCAAGGTTTCTCGATTAATTCTGCACCTGTTAAAAACCCAAAGGAAAAGCGATTTCTCATGAGCCCGAACGGGTGTGCGGATGTCGTACACGGCCTTCCACAAAATCGCAAGGGGGGGGGGATTTTTTTTGTTGTATCAGTCCTTAGGCATTTAATTAATCTCCGGGTGGCTGTTAAAATCAAACAGTATGATACAGCTTTACATTCTTCTTTCCACCATTTCCCCTATCCACACTTACGCAAGGAGTTACCTAGTTTCGAGATGTTTCTACACCATAAATAAAGAGTAGTAGAATTTGCAATTATAATGTTCAACCCTAAAACCAGTAATACCCCTAGTTTGCTGTTGAAATAGAAGCCAAAACCCTTCTCTGATGTCGGACGTCTTCAGGATAAAAAGAATCTACTGTTTAGATGTAAGCATCAATCTAATGGCGATTCGTCGAAAAATGGAAATCAATCGATTTTCGGTTACTTTTTGCAAACTCGAATTTACGGAAATATATCTACCTTTAACGTCTCGGGGTAATGTATATGCGGGTTTATTGTTCTCACTTCAGTGCTGAATGTGCCGACCCGATGTCTGCCCTCTAATGATCTGTACTAAGAGGAACTGATACTGAAGCCGAATGCGCAACGTGAGATGGCTATGATGGAGAACGGCAGGGGGCAGTAAACGTTAATTGGATGGAAAATGTTAACAGGCAATACACCTCTGTAAAATAAAGAAAAAGAAAAACATTTATCAGCAATAGTTTTTTTTTTTTTTCAGTTTCGAGAATAATATTGTAACGAACGGAAACCGCGCAGATTAGTCAAACAATGACTCGATGCTAAAATTTAAATAAAATATGCTTTGTATAAGGAAAACTGACAATTTTGTCGTAGTGCATGCAAACCAAACTCCCACGAGAACATTGTTTAGTAATCAGTAATTACGCAAACCCCCGACAGAGGGAAATAGCAGTTATTGCCATTTTCCAGCTAGTTCACCTATTTATATTAACTAGAAACGAGCAATTCATTCGAACCGCCTTTTACTGTCGTTTTAAACAAAGTTTTGCCATTTTATTCTCGTGACCTTTTACGTCATTTCGTCATTACTGAAAAGAGAAACGAATTCCCTGTTCAAAGACCTCGATAACTTCAACCGATTCTGTTAAACCTCATCAAGAGCGACTATAAACCGAGCACTGTCATGGAATCATAGCTAGTTATTACCTATCGGCTTATGAATTGAGAGGGTTAATTTTGGCATCTATCCCCAAAGCCCTCATCCCTTAAAGAATTTTTACTATTATAAGTTATGTTATAACTCCACCCTAAATAGCCTACTTTTGATATATTAATTACAGGCGTTTAGTATTTCTAACCTTCCTTCTAAATATATATATATGGAAAGAGATACAAACATGCACGCGCAGGATGTATCCATAGTAACAATGGTTCCCGGTGTCTTTATCAGCCAGGCGGCCTGGATGGATTCGACATAGTTCCCCAGGAACAACATCTGCATCTGCAATTTCAAAAAAAAAAAAAAAAAACTTGCACAACAAACAAGCTGCGCAATCAGGTGAGATCTCCTGCCCGACCCTGGAGCGGTATTTATACCTTGGCAACAACTCGTAGAGTATCTGATAACTGTATCTAGGGGAGAAGATGAAAACTAGGAAGAACCTCTTTGCCTCCCTCACCCGGTCCCCTGATCTTTCAGTTATACACGACGGCGCCCATATTTACACAAAATGTACAGTTTATTACAATAAGTGTTACAAGAAGTTTGCTGACTTTGCCCAAAATTCTTTGCCCATTTCCACATATACGTAAAGCAATAAAACAAAAAAAGGGGGCTGTTTTCACAGCAGCATGGTGGCCTAATCGCGCTGCGAAGCTCTGTAACCATTCCAGCGTTAGTCCTGCGATGACGTTACGCTAAGATGGCGATGCTTCTTTCTGCGGTAGACAAAAGTTCTGCCTCGCCTATAATTTTCTAATTTTACTTAAATAAGTCGAATTAAAGCTGTTGAATTTGCATAACCTTTGACCTCAGCTGTAGATTCATTAAGGAATTATTTTTGTCTTATTACTGTCTTGAGTACAATTAGCAATCAAAAGGATATGAAGTGTGCCTTCTCTCCTCCCAGTTCCACTTAAAAGCAAACAAAGCTTGAAAAAAAAGACATTACAGCTAACTGGTGTATACAAACTAATTATATCCATCTGTCTGCTTATCTTATTATCAATTATGCGAGATATTGTTTAATAAACATCCAAAGACTAAAATGATTATCTAATTATAAATTGTGACACGTTCAGTTAAGTTGGTGTAATTGTGCACTTTCATTTTGACATATTCGGGGTTACGGGTAGGTTTAAATCTTATCATATTTATTATTATGTGTTTCGTATTTATTACCTGTTCATTTGTTTATTTGTCAGTGTAATAATTATTAACTTATGCATAAAGTAATTTCTAGAACCTTTATTTTAATTTTAAAACGTAAATTACTGACTTAAGTTCAGCCAGTAAGCAAGTGCAGTCTCCTTGTATTGTACTGAATAGAAAAAAAGAATGAGACGGACGTTTATTTAGAAACCAGGAAAAGTATTTTCCGAAAATCTGCTCGATGTTAATCATTATTATTCTAATTTCTTCTCAGCCATGGTACATATACCAGCTGATATAATGTACGGCTGTCAAATAATTTCAAAAGTATCGTACACATTGTCTGAGCAAATATTTCTAGGATTTTCAGGTCATGCGGGAAAAAACACTTCGAAATAGCCTTATTTCACGTCATTTAGTGACAGGTTATATAATTAACTAACCCCAGTTTGTTTATTTTTATTTTGCGACTACACCCACAAGCCTGTGTTAGCGCTGAACTGGGGAGGGGAGAGAGAGAGAGAGAGATTACGTCAGTACAAAGGGAAAGAAAGGGAGATTACGTTAGTATATTGAGAGAGAGGTTCCAACGCCAGATGGTGGTTGTCGGCAAGTAGGGGATCTTCGCGTTGGGTAAATAAAGCAGCCAACTCTATTTCGGAAGCAGGTGTGGATGTCAGCTGGGAGAAAGGGCTCGCGTCTTTCAAATAAAATCCACCAAGCCAGTCAGACCGTCTTAAATTGATGGCTAGCGTTTGTGGCGACCCTCGGAGTCGAAAGCACGTGACGATGGCGCTGTCAGCGCGCAGCCCGGTAAACTGCGTGTTGGTTCTGCAGGAACCCTGCTCACCGGCAGTTAACTTTTATATGATTTTTCACGGACAATGGCGAAAAGCTCTGAAATATTTCTGGTAATAATTACAAATAATTCCAAACTGAAATTCTAGCGTTGAACTTTGGCCACAGTTGTGTGTGTGTGTGTGTGTGTGTGTGTGTTTTCTCGACCAAACGTTTTGGCGAGAACTAGCGGGAAGAGCAGCTACTTAAGCGGCCCGACCGGTGTAGCCGGCCCTTCTAACAACTGTACCCCGCGACAGGGTGGCCGGTGGCTTTTCTAATCCGCTGCGCATTGCAACCGCCTTGCTGCGGAAATACTTCTTCGCATGGAGCTGTCCGCGCCCAGTGTTTTCTTAGCGAGACCGTCAGCGGCCCCCTTTCTTTCCAGTGTTTGTAAACACCAGCTGGTTTAACCAGAAGTATCTGGAACAGACAAGAGCGACTGGTTGTTTAATAACCACCACCTGTGTCACCACGCTTCATTCTATTTTAAAACCAGATTAAATTACTTCGCGATTTAACTATGCACTACACTGGACACACTTATATATATAATATATATATATATATATATTTTTCAGTTTGAAACTGTGAATCGAGTGTCACGACGGGTGCAGCACATTTCTTCAACGACTAAGTCGTCTGACTCCTGCACCCATCGGGAAAGCCATCAACTTGACTCCACCCGGGCGGAATACCTGGGTGGCGAAAGAGAGAGAGAGAGAGAGAGAGAGAGGGTTAAATGTTGAGTATAATTGCGGAAAACCGTCGGCCATTCACCGCGAGTTGCTTGGTGCGATCGAATTTACGGAAACCGCAAAGTTTAAGGTTGTCTCACTTACACGGGCTCGACTATTTACGGGTATCCGGGGAAACGAAAACATTAATCGACCGGACTGACGAAAGGAATGTGACGTTTGGAACAAGTAAATATCGTCGCTTTGTGTAAAGCAAACGTTCGCCTCGTTCTCTTGGTCGAGGTTAGCAAATCGAGCCACGGAAACTGAGACGTAGAGCCAGCCTTTCCGCTATAACGGTTCCGCTGCTCTTTTCAAAAGAGCAGCGCGTCATCAAGCCCCTAGCGCTTAACCAATACGAGTTAATGACTCCGATAAGGTGCGCACTAGCTTGGCGTTACCATATTCTGGAGAATTATTTCCGCTCGCTTTCGGGAAACAGGAATGCGCTTTTCACGGTTATTCTTGGCAGGTTTCTTAACAGACGGCAACCTAGTTCGCGCGGAGGAGAGAGAGGCCCAGCCTCACAGATAGGAAGAAATCGATAATCCGCACCAATGCTGGATCTACCGTTTTGTCACCCCCATCTCTCTCTCTCTCGCTCTCCGGCCGGCGAGCGAGTAGTCTCGTTAACGGTACTCACGAATTTGGGTGGCATGGCTGCTGGTAAAATTTTTATCCCGGCAAAGCGAAGATACCGCTGGCGAACTGACTTCTCGAGGTCTTCCCGGTCCGGCACGCGCGAAAGAATGCAGTCCACTCCCACCAGAACGGACTTCTGGGTTGTTTTGCGCACGGCACCACAACAAGCAGGAAATTTAATCGAGCCGAGGAAACCTGCTAGACGAAACTGTTTGTCATTATCCGTGTAAGGGCCGCTTATCTCCCTCCCGTTTGGCAGGCGGCTGAGTAGCGCGCGCACACACACACACACACACTCTATTCCTCTCGTCTTTCTCAAGCCGATCCGAGAATTTTTTGGCTAAAAATACGTATGCTTCATTTAATGTCTTATATATCAGTCACCATCATTATTATTATTATTAAAAATAAACAGTCGAATTATTTATTAGATAATAACTTTTAATGAGACAAACGAAAAGCAAAACTAAATTATAAGGGCGATAACTGTTTTTTTGTTTCACTAAGCGAAATATTCGCATAATTTTTCACGATTACTGGCTCAGAAAATAAATGTAAAGCTAAAGATATATAAATCTAAGAATATCTTTTTCATATGTAAATTTTGATCAGTTGTCTTCATATCATTGCTGCTGTTTCAATTCATTTTTCCTGTTGCATATATTTATCGATTTGCATGTTCCCTCCAAAACGATCTCTGGTACGTTGTTGCTAAGGTACATGTGGGAACAGTTCGCGTCTCCCCGATTAACCCTTCAGAATTTCCAACATTCACTGCCACTGTTCCGTAAGTCGATGTCAATAAAACAAAACAAGCGAAAAAAAATAATAATAATAATATCGAGTCTTCCTTCAGCCGTAGCAAGTTTTAAGCCGTAATCCGGTTTCTCTTCGACGCAAGAATTCAGATAAAGTTTTCTAGATATTAATAAATTTGGTTTCACTTTTCAACAGTTAAATAAATTAGGGGACATAATTAGCTGAGCCGCCTGTGAAGGGCCATACGTCTAGAGTAGCAGGTGATTGACGGCGTTACCTGTAAAACTAACGGTGCCATCCTTTGTTTACTCTGAGAACCCTTTTAATTATTTATAAACTAGATCGTTTAACTGACATACGCCATTCATTTCCAGGAATATCCTTTGCTAGTAGATAGGTTGTAACCATAAGAACTAGTCTTGCGAAATATTTCACTAGCTCTTCGGGTTGTCTTCTTTATTTACTCACGTTAGAAAATATTCTGTTCTCTAGCGGACCGAAGCCAGACGGCCGCTCTCTTCGACTCTTCTACTTAGTTCACCTCACGAGTCTAACGGCCTTAAATCCAGAGTTTGAGGGGTCCTAGCAGGGCCGGGTTAAGAAAACATGAGGCCAGGTGTGAGAGGCCCCATATCATAAAAAAATTAAAAGACGGTTTTATATATTTTAATATGAAAAGCGATGTACAAAATATTAAAATTATTACAACTTATTTACAGGTGAAATGCAACGAAAAAGTATATTGTTTTTTTTATCAAAAAAGTTTACTGTAAAAAAAACAAAAAAACTATTGTAAGTGATGCTAATAACATGTAGAAGCCCCTAGCAATGTGAGGCCCTAAGCTGTAGCTTACGTAGCTTATCTGTTAATCCGGCCTTGGGTGCAAGTCATGATTTTCAGAAATTCTTTTGATTCCTTTTTCAGCAGGGTATTGCGCATTCAGTTTTGCAGAATGGTTCGATGATTCCATGGCGTTGCAGAATATTCTGATACCTCCTTTTTATGGAGTCCCATTAATTTCTACAAAAATAACCGATAGAGCAACTGCGCAGTTCCATGCCCGACCACCATGTTTTATCGTACGGAAAATGCATTTCTTCCCGATACCTTTCTGTAAATAGCTGCCGTCGTACGGGACCAAATATTCCGAAACCGCTCCGCTGCTCTGAGGCGTAACTTTGATGTTGTTTATCCCGGTCAAGTCACTTTTATTTGTTACCACTTCTAAGCGAAGATTTTCTGGCTGCCACTCGACCAATCTATTCCAGCCTCCCTCTTCTAACCCTGACGGAAGCAGGAACCCATCTTCCGTTCTTTGACTTCTCTCTGTCTTCCTCGGCCTTTGGCTGAGCCGGCTGACTTCATTGTAAATAGCTGTCCGACACTATTTGGTGGAACTCCCACTCCCCCAAAGTTCTTTGCTGAGAGTAACCATCTTTATAAAGAGAAATAATCAATAGCCTTGTCTTATTATCCAAACAAACAAATCAATTACAATAATCGATCATGTGGCTCATCGAAGTTGATGCGAAAGCATATTGTGAGCTCACGGTCACTCAGATTTCTAGTAAGACACGATATGAGATTAACACAATTTCCAATGACGTTTTTCGCTAGACAAAGAACTTTCATTAAGAATAATGTGTTGAAGAAGGGTTTTTGTATTTTCGTGTGGTGTGCTATTAATTCTAAGCACCTGAGCGTCCACGAACCAAACCTCGACCAGCAGATTTTCCTTCATAGTAACTGTAAAATAAAATGCTACAGCGATAAAACATTTGCTTGGTTGACCGAAATTATCTCTGGCGATCACGCGGGCCACTTGCGTTCGGTACATTCACTAACAGCTGGACGAAGATTCACCTATTATCTTTTTCCGGCATCACTCTGTAATTAAAAAAATAAACAAGTCTTTTATAGAGTCACGCAGTGAGATCCAGTCCTTACCGCTAGAAGAAATTATGCCTATCGTTTCAAGGCAGTGCCCGTTAGAACTTTAATACACTTTTTCTGGTTTATTTTCGTAAAAAAAAGCAAAAATCTCAAATTTGCTTAAATTCCCTACAATAAATTCTAGAAAAATTCCTATACTATATCCTGAAACTGGCCAGGCTCTTTGAGAGCCGGTAAAGTATCTTTGGTGCATCGCTGAGGTAGAATTTCAGCTTTTCCTGATCCAACCTGACGCTGTGGCTCTAAGTTACCGGTGTAAAACAAAGATCGCATCCAGACGAAAGAGTTGGGGGTTTAGAGTAAACTCTCGGTCGGAGGTCACCCCAATTTCGCGGATTCTCATCAGGGGTCGACAGTCACGTGGAGACGGAGACGCGACGGGGAGAAGTCTGCATTTGATAAAGCCACTTTATTGTTGACGGAAAAAGAAGGGAGAGAAGTGAAATGATGGCACGAGAAACGCGATGCCCATTCCCGAAAATGTAAATCTTTCATGGTCAATTTTAGAAATTCCTTGCGGTGTTTTCTCTTCTTCTATCTACCTTTTCTCCCCCCCCCAGCCATTTGAACGAAACGTATATTCAGACTAACCTCACACTACCCTGATATTCTTTTCTGTGAAATCATGGTACAGATTGGCATCATGCTGAAAGTAGATTCGAAAATTCCCAGAGACAAGATTTAAAGATAATCTCACAAAAACTCCAATTTAATTTCTCGGTATATTCTGGAAAAAAATAAAAAAAAAAATAATAAAAGAAAAAAGAGAGAAAACTATAAAGAATTTTATTTTCCTGCGCCATTAATTACTTCCGTATCTGACGAACAAGATGTTTCGGACAGAACAATAATAATAGCTGTAAGAAACGACATTTTGTAATTTCCGAAATTTTGTGATATATATTTTGCAATATGTATTTCATGAGTTAGCTTGAGTAACTAATTATTCTTAATAATTCTAGCGTCGCCTAATTAATTAAAATCAACTATTGAAAATTACTGTTATAGCAAAAATACTGAATGTCCAGTGGTAGGTTGCTAGGTTGAGGGCACGAGTTCGTCTCCCGGTCGGTACCTTCTTGGATTGGCGTACCTCGCTAGTAGAATTTTTCTCTCCATCTTCACCAGCCAGATGCAGAAACTTTCTCAGACGACTCCGGTTTTCTTTCACATCTAAAATGAAAAGTTCTGGTAAAGTTTATACTGTGACTACGGCTCAAAAGACTCCAAACGTACCCAGGTAACTTGCTTGGTTTTAAAGCCGATACCCCACACCTCCCTGCTCACTGCCGTGTCGTGTATCTAAAGTCAGTATTTTAATCATCCGATATCTCAAATCACTGAGTTTGAACAATTTAGTTTTTCTGTTGTTTTTAAATTTAGATTCAAGTAGTACTTTCGATATACACTTCTGTGAAATGGCCATTATAAACAAATCTCCTACACAGCCGGCCGGCAATCTCAGATCAGTTCATACAAAACTGGAAGAGTCTAGTACGGAAGACTGAACAGTCATTAGACAAAGGAAAGGGCGGAGTAACCAAAACAGTGAAACAAGGCGTTGTTCTACAGCGACAGCGATGCGAAATCTCACTTTCAAAGACTCAGCGCTTTCGAAGCAAGCGGATGTTTAAAACAGCGGAAATTGCCTTTAACAAAAAACAAACGGAAGTACGACTGGCAGCACAACAATCTACAAATAACTTGGGGTTTAAAACGCAACTTTTCCCATTCTTCGTAGGTCCAGAAACACCCTATTATTATTTAATGACATCGGAAAATAATGATTTTGAATTTCAATTGAATAGCTGTTAACCGCCAGATTTCAGTTTTAATTAAACATTTAAATAGTAATTTTAAAATATTTTAAAATCCCTTTCACCTTTGAACAGTTACTGAGTGTTGCACTTGTCAAATAAGTCATGACGAGTTATTGTGTCAAACGTGATCGAAGTAATTTTAATGATGCTTATTATAAAGTTGCAAGGGGATCAGCTCACTAAATATCTTCATATCGATACTTCGAAGCCATCGTGTTGTGATTATTATTTTTTTTAAGTAAACGAAGAAAAAGCGGTGACGTCACACTATCTTGCATATCAGCGAAGCAAAGCAGAAGCCGCATACAGTACTATGCACAACTATGACTCGTACGAACTTCTTTGTGGTCTCATTAACGGAAGAGCTATGACGTCGCTCATATAGGCACACATCTCTACTTGGAAAGTGTCGTCGGCTAGATTTTACCGACATTCTCTTGAAATTAACGAAACAAGTCAGGCCTTACTGCTCGTTAACGGCAGTCTGCAGCTACGTTTCAAGTTAGTGGGATGACCTCTACAATTATTGTTTAGTGCTTTAAAAATGGAGCGATAGGAAATAGCAATAAAAACCCTTGAGGGCTGGCCGTTAACTTGACAAATGGAAGGGGCGTCGGCTGCTCCACCTTGAACCCAGCAATCGGTGTTTGTGGAAGTCGTGTCTCTCTGTTTATAATTACTCACCCGATTCCGAGCATTCCTTCTCCGGCTGTTGAAAGTAAAGGATGTTTACTTAAACTTAGTCTGGCAAGTCGGGAGGCCGACTTCCTAGAGCTGTCGTAAGCGTTTCGTTAACAACGAACTGCTGATAAGAAAGAGAAAAGGAAAAAGAAAAAAAAAAGCCCACAAAATACAAAAAGAAACAAAAAAAAAATTTCAGACGTAAGCCGCTAAGATACGGAACATCTTTTCCTTTTAACCTTTCCCTTTTCTGTTGTCCATCTCTGGTGGGCGTTGATCGTTATTTGTGTCTAGGGATTTAAATCGCGCTGAGTTTTATTTCTGTTTCCCGTTGTCACTTTTTTTTTGTTTTTGGTAGTTTCCAGCGCTTCGCACACGTGTATTCTCGTGCCGGGTAAATAGCAATATTCTTCCATATACAACTCTATTACACCCGCTTTCTATCTGTCTTTATATACTTATTTCGGTTAAATAATCACGTAATGTTGTTTTGTTCTGCTAAATCTAGCTGTATTACATTATCCAGCTGTTTTCATCATGATAGTCATGATTAAAGCCACATTCATTTATACGAGTTCTAATTTATGTCGCTCCTGGTCGATTTCACTCACATGATTGTGAAGGTTTTGAGGGCAACAACTTTAATAAAACTCCTCTTTGAGATCGATCTAATTAACCCAGTAACAACCAATTATAAAATTTACCTGCAAGTAAAATCAACATGTTTGTTGCATCACATTCAACAAACAATACAGTAGCCAGATGAGTCGCAATTGCCGTCTTAGCGGTGAATTTCTTCTGTTCCCGGAAAGCACCACGTGTTAGGAGTTTGCGCATCCGTCATCGCTGTGTCACTACGCTATCTATCTCCGCAATAAGAAATCGAGACCTGGTTCAAATTGCAGACACTAATCATCTATGATGATATTTGTTAAAAATCTCTTTATCAATATTTTTGACAGCAATGTTAAGACTGTAGTGCAGCTTTGCGTATGGTTTTCTTATGTTTTATACACATAACGCGAGTTAAACATCGATTTGTGTATAATATGGCCATAGCTCGTTAATCTACGGCAGAATTTGAAAAGATTTTAACGTGTTCTGGTGACTGTTGTATTATTTTATTTTGAAATGGTTCATGCAAATAACTCGGATCAACATGAATCAAACGAATAACATGGTCAAAGTTCGCATGTGTAACCAAACCCCATCAATCTTTGTGAATGCTCGAAAAGACGACTGTAGCCTTTTCTGCTCGTTAAGTAGTCTAACAAGAATTAATGTAGAGGTTTTGTCAACGGAAACAGAATTAAAAAAAAAATGTATTTTTTGACAAGTCCAGTCTACCAATGTCTCAAGCTTGTTTTATTCATCCTGTTACCAGATGTTTTTTTCTGTCACTATGGTACTTACAAAAATTGATTAGCAATAATTGGTTTCACTTATGAATTATCATATAAAATGTGATGCCAAGCTGGATTGTACTATGTCGATATTGTCCTCCTCACCTGCTGTTAATAGGGGCATTCTATATATTTTGTATATTGCTACATATCTGTTCATTTTAACTAAATTACAAATCGTTTCTTCATTCATTCGAAGCAGGTTCTCTCTTGTTTTAAGTCTGTGTAATTGACCTTTTAAAAGAATTGTCAAGCGAGACGGTAACCGGCTTTACGTGCTAGACAGGATTCTGGGGAAAACTGAAACAAGATCTTGGAAAGAAAGACTTGGAAGCAACTGCTGAAGAGAACAAACGGCATTTTTTGTGTTCAAAAAGATGAGAGAAAACTACTACACTTTTATTCTTTGATAAATGTTTTCAGTGTTTGCTCTAACCATCATGAAGAGAAAGGGGAAAATTAAATGAGTGCTATCATAGTTTAGCTAAATAAAACATTAACATATAAGGCAGTGGACAGCACAGAATCGTTTGCGTGTTACTGATGCCTGAAATAAAACTACTTGTTTGCTTTTGAAATACTTTCCTTTTGCCTGATAATGGATGCTTTTCTTTTCTCTGGACCCTGCGTTGACCTGCGTGTCGATTTCGCTTACAAATAGATTTCAAGAAAACGAATCTAAAACGCCCATATTAGATGGAGGCAGCTGATATTTAGAAAACCAAGTAACGTTTGTTTATCCGTAAAATGATATAAACCAAGTTATTGCAAGGAGAATGTTTTCGTCTACGAAAAAGACTTCACAAATCCACCGTCTATGATTTAGTGTATTAACGGAAATATTATTACAAACCAAATCTCAGTTAAATACCAATCAACTTGATAGAATTTCCGAAAATATTGTTCAGCTCCAGTGATTTATCTACTAACTGTCCCCGATTTACCTTAGCAAGAAATACCCACAGTACTTTGGTTTTCTTGATCACTGCAATTACGTGCAAAAGAAAAATGTTCTATTTTGTGGCATTAACCACAACTTATTTTTCTTTTACTTTTTACGTCAAAGAATAAGTTATATGCAGTACACGTCAGAAAAACATGACTTGTCAAAGAGATGTAACACACACACACACACACACACACTCTCTCAATATTGTTATTATAATTATTTTAATATTTTATTATTTTATTACTTCTTCGTCTTTATTTAAAGTCAGAACAGGAAAAATCAAAGTAATAGTTGATTGATACAGGTATCCTTCTTTTATTCTGAGTGTACAGTCCTGTTCGACTTGTGCACGAACAAACTTTATTCTAGATTTCCCCATCATCGGCCAGATCTCAGCAGGAAACTCCGCTGCTGACGCCGATGCACATGGAAACCCAAACTTTGACTGACTCAAAAATCGTGGGAATTAGGGCTCCGCTGAAATCGAATAGGAGGTGAAGAAGGCGAGGATGGAATGCCGATTCTTGGCTTCAAAATAAGATCGTTTGTTGCCTCATGATAAACAAAGAGGAGCAGAATTATTTGTGAGAATCTGATCGGCGAACGTTTGGGCAAACATACTTGTTAGGTAGGCGGGTATTAGGGTTCGCACGCTGGCATGAGAAAGAAATAATAAGTAACCAAAAGGAAAGAAATGTAAGATACTTGGGGGAGAGATGTGTTCGAAACATTCCTTTTATACCTATTGAAATACGCTTATTTTACAATTAACTCTACAAAAAATTCATGAAAATAATGAAAGTAGGAAATTTGCATTTTAGTTTAATAGCTAAAAGGCAGAAAGTCCACCATAGCTTCCCTCACCAGCATTTGTTTTGATTACATTTTAGTGCCGTAAAACCAAATCTTATGTCGATTTTTAACCCAGACCGGAAGACTTACAAGCTGTTGGTAGGGGGCGTGCGCGGTCTGACAAGCGTAGAGTGACGTCAGGGTTGCTTACTGTCCAATTACAACAGCGGGCTGCTGTGCTGTTGATCTTATTGCAATCATCCTAAATAAAGTCGACCTAAAACCTCTGAAACATGGATCTCACTTGAACTTTTTTTTTTGGCCAGGCGATGTGGCTCGGTGGTGAGTGTGTTGGCTTCAGGACCTAAGGGTCCTCGGTTCAATCCCCGCTGCCGGCACATTGTTGTGACCCTTGAGTAAGGTACTTTACTGGCATGGCTCCAGTTGCTGCTTGGGAGAGGCCTGTGAAGGCGCTCGGACAGAGGAACCAAGGTCGGGGGACGCTCTACAGCCGTGACAGAGGCAAGTCTCCTATGACAAGGAGAAGTCAGAAGAATAAACCACTGATTCCAGAGCGAGCATAACGACGGTGCAACACATCCCACTCTTATGAAATGAGTGATGGAAGAACTTGAACTTTTAATAGTGACTTTTTCATCTGAACTCAATCATAACTGTTTGCTGCTGCTATTTGTTTTCTCTTTTAAATATGCGTAAGCTGAAAACTCATACCAACGTCTAGAAACTGAGAGTAGATGCTGCGGGAATGCGACAATTCGTCACGAGTCTGTTTGTCCGGCTTGTCAAGGCGTGGACTTAGAGCGAGAGACAATGGACACTTGGGAGTAAATTAAGCGCGAGAGAGGATAAGGAAGCAGTAAAGTTATCCAGTTTATTTAGAATATCTTTTACAGTGCGGGGAACACAAAGATGTTTGGGTGGCAACGTCCATTATTAGCGGGAAATTTAGATTGGTCGGATTTAATTTTGCGTTAAAAAATTTGATGAGCAAAACGTTCTCAACGATGTGTTGCCGGTGTTTTCTACAACGTCCATATCATGTCCGCCTTATGGCATAAAGCGAGGATGTGGTGGAGATATCTCACACCGGCACCGTTCGGACGTCCCCGTGTGTTTTTGGGAGCGACACAGCGAGGAGAACATCGTGGTCATGACACAACCTTATGTTTTTGTCATTCCTGAGATACGCACAGTAACTATTTGACTCCTTTTTTCTTCTGTCTGTGTTTAACTCCTTACGATCTTTCCCAAAAGTAAATTTAGAAGCCACAGGATCCGCAACAAAGAAGATGGGACCAACACCACGCAAGGGCTGCATATCGAAGGACACGGGCCGAATTGGAGACGATCCACCCAACAATGCGGAAAGTCATAGATGACCTCCGTAAAGTGCATCATGGGAGCGATATGTATTACGAACAGCTAGTGGAAGGTCACAGCCCATCACAAAAACTTTAAAAATATCGTGACGCAGATGAGCGGATATTGAAAATAACTACAGATGATAGGAGCATGGACGTCATAACAGATCTTTCAGTATGGAGTAATATTTGTGACTTAAATCTACTATATGAAACTATTGTGTTGACAAATTTGTGTAAAATAAATTTTAAAATAAAACAAACTCTGTCATTTTGAAATTCATTTTATTTATTTAAATTCAAATATATTTCCACTATTTTTAAGTGATTCCAGGAGTGTCGCTAGGTTCTGGCACACCGTAGTATCGTGCATAGTGACCTCTGGCGGCACACCCGGATGTTGCTGGCGAGACTAACAGTAAAAAACGCTGTTGCCAGCAAAATACATGAATTTCCACTCTATCCTGAAACCTGTAGGCCGTTTTTTTGGTAACTTGTTTACATTTAATATTTCTTCATAAAAGGCAATTAGTGGGAAGAGATGCTATAAAGTTGGACAGTTCCTTAATATCAAGAGCGGCTACAAGTAACGACAACCAACAACGTACACTACGATAATACGCAGCAGCTCTGTGTCCTTACAGTCTATTCCAACTACAAAATCATGCACTGCTACCCCAAATTACAGTAATATGGCTGTAAACGGACTTAATAGCATCCTAGACTTTTGTGACTTAACGGTAAACAACACCGGAATAACACGTGGGTTTTACAGCATGGATTCTACGAAAAGTTGTGAAGATCTACTCCTGAATTTAGTTTATCTCTCGGCGCTATTGCTATAGTAGCTGGTTTTCTGGGTACGTATTCATCAAAATCTACAATAATGTTGTTGTCAATGCCAAGTGAGTTAGGATACAAAAAATAATTACCTTTTATATTCTGCGACCGCTTCCTGAACTGGTTTAACTGTCAGAACTGATTTGATGCGATTCTCAATCAACAACAGCCAGGTTAAACTGAAAGTATATAAAAAAAAACAACACGACAACAACATAAAAAACAGCACTTGTACGCTTGGGAATTAAAAAAAAAAATCCAGTAACATATTAGCTAGCATGTATATCTAAAATTCTTGACAGCTAATAATAAAACTCTGTAAAGAATGATCAAATTTACTTCGTGCATTTAAATTGTGTTCAAAATGTAAAAGAAAATTTGAGCACACGGGCAACGAAAACCTGGATAGATTTGCATAAAACAGATTTATTGACATCTTATTCGTTTACAGGAATCTTGAAGGTTATTGGCAATTTTTGCTCGATTGGTATCTGTAATTTTTCCTTTATTAAATGTATGCATAATTATGGCATGGATCAGCTTTCATCTGTACATTCTGATAGTTACCAGCAACGTAAACTCTCTCTCTCTCTCTCTCTACCTCCCTCTCTCTCTCTCTCCATCTCTCTCTCTCTCTCTCTCTCTACCCCTCTCTCTCTCTCTCTCTCCATCTCTCTCTCTCTCTCTCCATCTCTCTCTCTCTCTCTCACTCTCTCTAATATATATAAATAGATGTAATATTTTTTAATATTCCAAAATTTATAACAAAATCCCAAAACAAAAATCTACACTCGAATTGTCACTTTCCTAAATCCCTGACTGCAGTTGTAAGACATTCTCATAGATCACCGGTACTCTCTTCTAAGTTTTTTTCCCCTACATTTAAAAAAAATCTAAATCTGTAACGGTTTTTTATATTGTATTCGTATTAATGATTTTCGCTGTCACAAATGCATTTAATTACCAGAAAAACTGCTGAAGATATAATGATTGCTCTTAGATATTTTCGTTATAAAGGAGGCAAATTATCAAGTTTTCTTGGGGGTCAAAATGGCGTAAATACTATCGTCCTGCCCAGCAACGTCTATTTGTAGAGCCATTTCCGTATTAAATTAAACGGTGTCTTTAGCCTTCTCATAAGTCGCGTATATAGAAGGGGTCTGAAGATAAGAGGGCCAGCTGGAATGGTTCACGCCAGGATCTTCGGGGAAAACGGCTGCACTCATCGACACCCGAACGGACCCTGACATCTACAAAGGTTTTCGGTCTCACAAAGCAAATCTCATTACCGCCAACCTCTTAATTCGACAAAAAGTAAATAAATACATTTAAAAGAACAACAAAAAAAAACTACGTTTTGAAACCGGGCAGAAACACATCTGCGAAGAATTCCAGACTTGTATAGAGAAAGGGCAGAAATGGTTAATCCTTTTGGTTAGGTGTAAGGGGAGTCAAAAAGCAAAAGCAATGTGGGCTAAAACATGAGATGTTACGCCCAACGAAACGCATGTGCAGAACAGACTGGACGTGTGTCAGCTGGGTATCGCCTTGTCAACGTCAGTTTACATCAATTTTTCTCTTGTACTGATCACGTTACGATGAAAGAGGTAAAAAGAAAAACAACAAACATATCAGCAGCAGAAAACTTCCTATCGGGATCAGTTGGAGATGTAAAATTATGGTGGTTATAATTTTGTCTCAGTTTTCAGTTTGGTAACCTTTAAAATAGTATGCCACAACATAATAATAATAATAACAACAACAACAATAATAATAATAATACTAATAATAATAATAATAATAATAATAATAATAATAATAATAATAATAATAATAATAATAATAATAATAATAATAATAATAATAATAATAATAATAATAATAATAATATAATAATAATAATAATAATAATAATAATAAAGAAAAAATAAAATGCATTAATGAAAATGTAGACAATATTTGTTCTCTATGATAAAAATTATTCTTGCATTTTGAAGCAAAACAACTGAATCTATGTGCAACATCAAAACTGGACATAACTTAACGATGATTTCAGACTGAATGTCAGCTCCAAAACAACAACTGTGTGTTCATATTTCTTATAATCTAACTGGGTTTCTTGTTAAAATGTAACGTGTTTCGCGATAATTTCGAACAAGCAGGACTTTCATTTTAAATGTAAAATAAGTTTATTTTGCGTGAAGTATCTTTTCCTTTATTTCCATATTTCAAGAAGACAGGAAGCCATCGTGACTTATTACATGCTCTCAAAACAGAGAAGAATGCGTATCGTTCAGATTTTGAAAACGGTGGCCGATATTAATGCAAAATTCACCGAAGTGAAAGTCAACCGGAAGGTCCTCAACAGTGACACCATGACAAAAACGTGCTTCCATTAATCCTGATGTGTGGGCTCACTGTCAAGATTATCTTGCTGACATCGGCCATGCAGCAGAAATGAATTAAAGAACGGTTCAACCCAATCTCAAATGACATGGCTCCAGATGTAGCGCGTAAGAACTCCTTGAGACCAATATAAATGAAACGCTTCGAAAGGTCTGGTCAGAGAACATGTCTAGCAAGCCTTCAAGTATTGGCAGCGTAATATTTTTCCAATCAGTGTCTTAGCAATTCATGTCTGGGGTTTGTAAGTAAGTTTGGAGATAGACCTAACGTAGATCTTCAACCCCATTGTCTTTACTCTAGTATGGAGACAGGACTGCAACCTGGACAGTGGAAAGACGTAATTAGTATTTGTCGAAGGATGTCTTAGTTAGTTCTGCCGGGTATCTTTTCCATTTTAGGCACATCTATCATGGTACCAACCAGGCAAATTGAGGATCGATGCCACATTTTTCAGGGGAATGGCGATATGTTACCACAGTCTGGATTAAAAATCAAGTTATTCAAATTCTTCTCTGTGTACTTCAAAGTCCTGATATGACTTTAACAGAACATCTGTGGATGCATGTGGATCGTCAGCTGATAGCAATGCGTGTTTACGTTCCGTCAATACGATGAAATTACAAGAAGCTCTCACACGAATATGGAAGAATTTGGACCAGAGCTTGATACAAAATCTTGCTGATGTAGACGCTCTTTGTGCTCTAAAATCTGGGCATCTACACATACACTAACCAACTCCAAATTTAATTTGCATTATTCTTTCGACCGGAGTGAGTATGTTTGTGTTAATTAACTGGACAGTAATCACGTGTTAATTTAGGCTACGTCAGTTGATCTTTTGTGTACTTATTAAGGATGGGATATGGATGAAACTTCAATTTCCCGAATAGTTAGCGTGTATTTGCACGTGCGGTGTTAGTTAAGCGAAACTTTGGCATCGCTCATCGACACAGAGATGCAACAAAACGGCAGAACATCGTGACGCATAAAGCAGAAATATCGCATGAAAAAATGGGCGATCTCCTGAATACCGTATTTTTTGGTGTATAAGTTGATACACTTTTTCCAAAACGACTTATTTATGGATAGAATCATTAAAATTGTTTTAGTAAAAAATGAAAAAAATGAGAAAGTGTCTTATTTTTAAAAAAATAAACTATGAAATTGTTTTTTTATATAAAACTCTGCAGAGACGAGTACCAGGGACGTTTGTCGATTGGGTGAATGATCGATAACGCGCCCACTGAGGCATGCGAAAGTATCTAATCAATAACAAACGCACGCGCGAGCTCATCAATACATTCTGTTTATTCTTTTCTATCCTAATTAGGTGTATGAAGACCCCCATCGAACCCTCTGCCTCGTTTCCAAACGCTCCTCTTAAAGTCACGCACGGCAGCCTTCAAGCTCTCGTGAGAATTGCTCAAGTTGCTCGGGTCGCTGGTAATATGGCCTCCACAGGAAATACGGAGTCGGCGAAACAAGTGTTGGGGACTGGAGTATCTAGGGTTGTGGCAAATTGAATTTCAGCACCCTTAAGATTTAACCATTTCAATTTTTTTTTTACTTATCAAGTATTTTTTCTCCATTCCACCATCCGCCCCCCCACCATCCAGCAGATGGCGCCCCGGGCGAGGCCCTTGAGCGTAAAGCGAAGGATACGTTACAAACTACGAAGAAAAGCGAGAAGTCAAAGTTGGGTGGATTAAATTGAGGATAAGTTGAAGGAATGTGTGCTAACCAAAAACCCAACATGCCATGTATCATGGACTTGGTACTGTACAGCTGAGACTAATAAAGGCCAAACGAATCACAACTGATAATCACTGCCTTTACATCACCCCCTCTCTTTCTTTTGCTGGTGTACCATATTATCCAATCAGAGAACAGCCAAGGTGTTGACCCGTGTTGGCCTAGGTCTAAAACCCAAATGTCGGACAACTTGAAACAGAGTTGAATTTCTGAATATGGGTGTGCTGTAATATCTCAAAATCAAATAAAAGTATCAAAGATAGATAAAACTGACAAGTTTAGTTTTTAAGTAGGCAATTCAACATAGCATAAACGACATGCAGTGACTAACAGTAGGCACCAATCTTTCAATACCAGAACTGATAAAGTTTGCAATTTGTTTCAAATCTCTCTCCATGATTACAAAGATGTTGAAAAAAACTATTTCAACACCATTTATCTGGAAAATTGTTCCACAAAGTAGTTTAATGATATGCACAAAGATCTCCTTAATATTCATGAGCATATAAGTACCATAGACAGCAATGCAATGCAACAGTGTTATGAAGAATTTGGCATATTGTTCTGACTGGTTGAAAGTTTGGCTAACAATCAAAGTTTATCTAGCCCCATCTTATATTCCAAATTAATTTATAGATGAACGAAGGAAAGTAAAATATAAAAAGTAGCCCATCCAATTTATACTTCGCATCGACTTATAATCTGAAAAATAAGGTATTTAACAATCAGTAATTAGTTTTTATTTCAAACTGGATTATTATGCATATACTTGCTGCAAAAAGAACAATATAAATTCATTTTGTTTATTTTAGTAATTACAAAGGAAAGGAATCCATAATGGCTATCAATACGATAAATGATCATGATTAGCTAGACTAGCGGTAATTTATTGCATTAATTAAACATTCTATTATTTAAAAAAATTTTGGTCTAATTATTCATTTGTACTTGCTTCTTGTTTTTGTCTTCCACGATGAAATGTTTATTTATGGGAATATTGTATTGTTTATTAAAATGATAAATTATTTACAATTATTATTATTATTATTATTATTATTATTATTATTATTATTATTATTATTATTATTATTATTATTATTATTATTATTATTAAAGAATATAATATTCTACTAGATAGCAGTTTAGATGTGTTCGAGCAGGGTTATCTCCCATTATTAAATTTGCAATAAACTGTTTTCTGTACTTGTAATAAATAGTGAAAATTTATTTTTCGCGTTGATGGAGAATAAAAGTCAGTATGTATACATTAAATAATGAGTTCATACGCCAGTTCTGAATGGTCTGTTTGCTTAGTATTGTTTTCCTCACATTCTCTGCTCGTTTTTTAAGCAATTACACAAATTAAAGTAAAATATGCAATAAAACGAAAGGGAGAGAAGAAAGCATGTTCATTTTCTTCCTGAAGTTTTGAGCATAAAAACTCCAATATTTTAACCAGTAAACGGTTGGACTCGCTCTGTGTTCTCTGGTTCGTCTTTTGTACAAGACTTCACGGTCATTCTTCGTGTGTTTGTGCCATTGCAATGTCCAGAGCAGAGGAGAAGAAGATCAACACTGGAATCTGCTTCTCTCATACACTAAACAGACGAGCGTTAACTGTTACACGGGTGTCAGTAGCCGTAATCTAACCTCTAAATGCAAGCGACATTCCATAGCCATTATTCCAGATTTTCTACCACAAATCGGCTGTAAGTTCGCATGAAACACCTTGTAACTATCACCCGCATTCCTCATTCTTCCCACAAAGATGTAGAAATATTGTTGTTCTGTTCGTCTAATTTTTCTACTGCATATAACAACACGATCTCACAATTTTAAAATTTTTTAAAATCTTTCTTCCGTAACAGATCATAGAAATAAAACCAAAACTATTTATTTTTTTGTAAAATTTATCTTTGTAGCTATAGAACTGTTTAATTCTATGGGAGACAACTTTAACAGATTTTGTTGTTAATGCTAATAAGTAACAGGAGTTTCCCCCCTTACTAACAATAACCAACGTTATTGAACTTTTCGCAAAATCGAAGCATATGAGAGATACAAATTACATTTGTTTATCGAAAACATTCGAGTATTGAGAATTTATTATTCAACTATTATTTTTTATTTTCGACAATATTTTTTAAAAAAGCAAATAAAAAAAAGCAAAGGCAAGTTACAAAAAACATAAAAATCAAAACATTTTAATGTTTTGGCAAATTTTTCAAATATTTTGTACTTACGAAAAAATGGCTTAATTACTGGTATTAAGTTGGATACAAGAACCTCTCACCCAGAAGAGCCTAGCAATCAATATAATTTTTAGAACTAATTTACATTAACACCTTTTCAGTTTGCAGTAACAAACTTATCTTTTATTAATCAATTTTCTATTATTATTATTATTATTATTATTATTATTATTATTATTATATTATTATTATTATTATTATTATTATTATTATTATTATTATTATTATTATTATTATTATTATTATTATTATTATTATTATTATTATTATTGTTATTATTAAAGTATTCAGAGTGTCTGTCTCTGGTGTATACGTATATGTGCGTGTGGCTGTGTGTGGGTGTATGTGTGTATGTGTATATCCGTGGGTGTGTATGTGTGTTTGTGTGGGTGTGTGTGGGTGTATGTGTGGGTGTATGTGTATGTCCGGATGTGTGTGTGTGTGTTTTTGGGCATGCACCCACACTTTCGTATATAAATGCCGAGTATATAAGTTTTCGAAATCTATTTAATTATTTTAACACAGAAAATAAATGTAGCCGACCTGCCAGACAAAAACATCAAACCTATGTAGCAGCAAGAATATAAGTACCGAGGCAGCCATCAATATTGTAAAAATTTTATCCATTAATGAAGATTTAATAATAATTATGCATAATATGTCAAATATACACCTCGTTGCGACAAGTAGCGCATAGATATTTGAAATCGAGAAAGTGATGTTGACAGGGTTAAATAGGTGATAAATTAGCAGCGAAATCTCGTCCTCTGAAAACACGGATTTTAAAATCCTTTTGCCAAGTTCTCATCATGAATTTATTATTGCCTACAGTCCCTTCTAGAATTTATAACATTTAGTTTTCTTTTCCGTTCTAAAGACGCAATTTGCGACTGAAATGAGTAATGATGAATGGTTCGCAAAGCTTGCCTGCTTAGCAGATACTTCTGGTCACGAATCAATTTAGGACAATTTGCTGACATTCGAACAAATTGCAATTTTAAACCGAAACATGTTCAGCTACCGCTGGACAGCTTGTGGATAATTATCGCCAAACAATACCCAGCGATCGGAGGCAAGACGATAAACACCCTGATACCACTTTGAACAACATACTTGTGTGAGCTTGAATTATCGACATTAAAATCAAACAGACAAGAAAAGGAACAGCTTCTGACAATCGAAGAGGCCGTACGCGTGCTTGTGAATGGTTCCTCCTGGATTTTACCATTTCTCAAATGAAAATCAAACCGATATTTTGCACCCATATGGTAGTTTTAAAATCAATGATATATATTTCGAAATAAAAGGAAAATATTGAATATTATGATAATTTATTGCTATACAAAATGTATTCATGTTTATTAAAAGTATAGAATATTTCTTCTATCTGCTACCAGAATAACTATATGGAAGTATGCCGACCATTTTAAAACAGCAACGCAGTGTGCTTCAGGGATCGAAAGTTTCCGATCAAAGCTATCGATAGTTCGGGACCGTAAATACTAATCTTCACATACTGAAATGCTAATGAACTACTTTTTTTGCGGCAAAGTACACCCTCTGGTAACCGGTATGAATGTTTTCCTGCCAAACGGAGGATGTACCTGCCAGATGTGTTATTTGTTCATCTCAAAAGTAGACTCATAAACTTCAGTAACACAGGAATAGTATATATTAACAAGGGGTTGAATCGGTTAATCTAATTGAGGGGAATACATTTAATATCTTGGAATGTTTCGATGTCCGTTACTATAAATGATTTCATATTTTTATTATTTCTAGGTTTATTGTAAAAAGGGAAAGTAAACAAAAACAATAAAACAACAAACCTGTTTTTATTTTTAATAACGATCTTCAAAAGCAACAATTAAATGAAAATGGAAAAGCTAATTTCAAACGACAATCAACAGTTTCCCATAATGGAGAGACGTTGCGCCAACTGACCACGTGGTAATGCGTCGATGCACAGAGGAATCAAACGCCACGCGCGCCACTGTGACCGTGGCGGAACACAGGTAGACGCCAAAGCGATTGCCCCGAAGTCAGGCGAAATCAAACATAAAGAGACAGCAGCAGAAAAGACCCTTCTCAGAGTGGCGCTGTATTGCAGACTGCCGTCGAAACGGCTTTGGCCGATCTGTAAATTCGGAGAATTGGTCGGAGTTTAAAATGCAATATTCTATTGATAAAACCATCGGAAATGCGATAATCGAAACCTGATTTCCGCTAAATGCTTCGGATTTCTTTTGGTTATTATATCAAAAGCCATAGAAGTAGGTGTTGCGCTTTTCAAACGCTCGAATACATTCCGAATTTGGGCATAAGTAACTGCAAGTAAGTGGGCGTGTAACAAACTGACAGATGGCGCGTATAATGTTAATTTCCTTTCAATATTTCACAATAACCCTGGCGTACAATCGCCTCAAAGTCACTGGCCCATACCTGGACGTGCGTTTGTCTAGCCCTTCTTTACTTAATTAAATTTTACCATTTTTTTTTTTATTGGGTGGATAAAGGAAAGATAAATATTCCGAAAGGAAAAAAAAAATAATTTGCTTTACAGTTTTAAAATAGCTGGGCACGCAACTTGCCCATTAATTCCTGGACATTCTCCGTGTTTCGAATGGCATAACACGCGCTATGACTGAGAAAGATGAAAGTAGCCAATGGGAGACTTCGTACCGACGAGAAGTTTGGATTCACACTAGAAACACAGCCATTGTCACACCAGAAGAAAAAATGAGAAAATATCAAACTTATTTATTCTTTCACAAGGAATAGGTGTGTTAGGTAATGTAGGCGAGACCGAAGATGTTTACAGCACCAGTGATTCCAAATTAAGCGCATAGACGAACTATAATCGACACGCAATTCAAAGCATAGGACGTCCATTATAGCTCATCTGGTTGTTTGTTTATAAATTACTGTTGACTTGCTCCTGTAACAACTAGCCACGGTCTTCTCTAAACATATCTTCATTTTAATGATAAATAAATCATAAAAAAACAGTTTTAACGGAAACATTTATATACCCGGTTATCTTAAATAAAATAGCATTATTCGTAAACAGATAATCAATATATAATTATATGCATAGAGAATACACACTTAGCTGTAATCAAGCAAAAAAACAACAACAAAAGGCGAGATTTACGATGAAGACATTCTACATGAATGCTAAACTTTTTAAATTTGAATATTTAAATTCTTAAGCATACAGCTAGGTACTTACATATTGGTTCTAGTTTTATGTTCATTAATTTAGAAATAAATTTGACGAAACGTAACTAAAAAAAATTGTCACTTAAAGAAAAGATACTTTTGTCAAAGCCATTATGACGTCATCGACTACATCAGAGTTTTTTGAAATTTGTGAAACTCCTGAGCAAAATCTTAGATTCGACGTTTAAAGTGTTAACAGGGACAGAATATTTTTTTTATATAACTGGTATAGTGTTATTGATAGTCGTTATATTTACATTGTTTGCGGTTTTCAGATTTTATCTTATGGGAGAATTACGGTTTTCCGTAGAGTCTTCGTGTTTTAACGAACACGTGACCTCTGCACCATTTCATTGCAGAGTTTATAAGTAAGGAGAGATGCGACTCGTTGGTCTCACATGGCACGCATCCTGTTTACTAACTGTCGCATGCGTTAAACAAATGAAATAACTGCTTCAGCCGTTTGCTAGGATAAAACCAACAGTCTACTCCAGATTTTTCTAAGAAAGAAAATTCATGCGCACCAAAAACATCTAACATTAGGACACAACAACCGGCACCGGTTTTCTCAGGGCTTTGTTTGTTCTATTCTATCTTTGTTGTAGTATACTTTCACTTTACAATGGTCCTGCTCCACCAGTCTTAAAAAATAAAACCCAGGTAACCAGAACCTGGAGCGCGAGTCCGCAGAAATCCGTGCGAGCCCACAACTGTTTTTTGTATCCGGACTTGAAGATGGAGGGACGGTCGCAGTTTAATAAAATGAGATGAGATAATTGTTTCCAGCGTCGAGCGTCTTCCTATTTCTATGAAATAACCGGTAATATTTTTTTTACTACTGTCGACAAAATCTTTGTCGTCGATAGAAATTCCAACCTAGACCCGGATATAAAAAATGGGAAAATTATTCTCTGGTCTCAAAACGTCAGATTTAAAAAAAAATAAGCTAATTTGAAAAAGTGTCTCTTGCTTGTTATCCTTTGCCGCACAGTTTCCATGGCAGCAGCTCAGCAAAACCGAAATCATTTGATTTCAAAATCTTTAATTCTCCAGGCGATGTGGCTCAGTGGTGAGTGTGTTGGCTTCAGGACCTAAGGGTCCCGGGTTCAATCCCCGCTGAGGGTACATTGTTGTGACCCTTGGACGATGTGCTTTACTGGCATTGCTCCAGTTGCTGAGTGGCCTGTGTAGGCGCTCAGACAGAGGAACCAAGGGCGGGGGACGCTATATCTACAGCCGTGACAGAGGCAAAGCTCCTATGACAAGGAAAAGTCAGAAGAATAAACCACTGCTGAAGACGAATACACTGAGCCAGAGCGATGGAAGAAGAAAGTATTAGATTTACCTTTTATTTGCGAAAACTACAGTGGACACTGTGTAATAGAGAGACACGTATTAGTTAACAACTAAAGTTACCCATGTAGATTCTAAGCACTGTGTCCTTTAATTCTTGTTTGCAAAGCGGTTCTGTAATAAACCGCGTCATAACAAACTTGATAGCGCCGCGCACACCGATGTTTTTTTTCTTCGATACGAAACCGTAACAGCATCCGGCTGTCCCCAAGAAGTGGGTCCTTTACCAACCCTATAAGTGCGCTCACGAGATACTGAAACGGCGACTTCTGCACTGTGAAAATCCGTGTTATTTAGCATCTTGGCTGTAAATTAATAGTACTAATGCTACATAGTGCAATGTCCATTGACCAATGTCTGACTAATGCATAATGTCACAGTTGAAATATTTGGCGAAACAAACAAGAACGACTTCTTAATATTCAGCTGACGTACAGCGTTTCTCAACAACTTGTAGGTCCTAATCATGCTCCACGTGCTTTGTAAAGACTTCGTTAAAACCTTCTACAGTAACGCTTACTGTAGAATTACAGATCATTTTCACAGCGCAAAATGGCCCTTCCAAGCAGCATGGCATGATAACTTCTGATAATAAAACCTTTTCATGAAGTTTGTTAGACTACCAGACCGTTAAGGTAGAAGACCCCCGAGTTTGAGTCCGCTCGGAACCTCTGAAACATGAAGATTTTCTAGCTGGGACTTCAGACGGTAGATAAGCGGCTGATTTCCGCTTTCTTTAGGAAACCCCTATACCAGAAGCTTCAGCTGCTGGGTGCCCTACGTCTAGGTTCGGTAGAAGAAGAACTAGGTAACTCTGCGCTTATTTCCACGTACGAAAATCTCCCAGTGCATCTCAGGGTGTAACCCAATTTAATTTTTTAAAATCAATTGAAAGATTACCAGTGATAGACAATGAAAAAATGTAAATGTTAGTAAATTAAATTAGCAAAAGGAAAAAAAAAATCTTTGTTTGTTGTCTCTTTTGTTACCTTGTTTGCTGTGATGTAGCGGGATGATTTCCTGAATGGGTAGCTATCACTTCGGTTACTTTCTCCCCCGACTCCTATTGTGACGTCATAAGTAGAAGATTTGCTTAAATCGTATTCCCCCTTTTTTGATATTTTTTATTTATTTGCTGTATCTTTTGTCAAGACCTTTTTCTAAAAAGTTCACGAGGGAGACGTTTCTTGAACACAGGAGTTTCGGACCTGAAAGATGGTGCATAATTAGTTTTAAAATTAAAACTTCGCGTGTAAAACTCATGCAAGTAAAGTAAATCCTCGTCTATGAGTGTCTTTTTTATGTTCTCTAAATAAATGTTTTACACCGATAATGAGTGCAATATAGTTTTTACCGAAAGCTGTGACCATAATTCGGTAAGCAATTGTTTCCATTAGCGAAAAACACGGACTGAGGAACTCCCGGGAATATATTCCTTGAAATAAATGCTCCAAGTTACGACAGAAACTGGTAAAGAATTTTAAAAAACCGTGACGCAGTTATCAGTAATTCACCGGTCTCGTCAAAGTTACAAACAGCAATAAAAATCTAAGTTACATTTCTCATTTCTAACAGTTCAAAGTAACTTTTTGAGTTAAATTATCAGTTGGATTACTATAGATTTTCCCGTGTCATTATGAAGCGGAAAATTATTCTGTGTATTACAGCGCCCCGAGAAGCAGAAACCAACAAGATAGACGATAAGAGAAGGATGCCTCAGCAATCTGCTGACTGATACAATTAAAACTTTGGTGAATCCTTGTATTTCGGTTTACTTCCTTACTTTTTCAGAACAGACAGTAAATCTATTTTCTTCAGATTTAATATAGGAAATTATTGAAATAAGCACAATTATTTAAAGATTAAAATTGTAAGTAAGGAAACAAAAATGATCAAAAACGTGAAGCTAAATACTTTATTGGTATACCTAACGCGTCTGGGACTTTCTGAGTGTATCATCTTTAAACTGGAATAAACCTTTGACAAATCTCAATACAAAGTCAACGAAAGGTAATCCCCCCATAACTCCTGGTCTTTTATTCTCGTTTAAACTGTTTTACTGGTGCATATCATCTGAAAATTTTCAGCTGTAATCTGGAGAAATCATCTTATGAACCTCCAGCTAAGAGAGAGAGAGAGAGAGAGAAGAAGAGAGAGAGAGAAGAGAGGAGAGAGAGAGAGAGAGAGAGAAGAGAGAGATCGAAGAGAGAGAGAGAAATGTTTCGGTACCCACACCCAGAGAGAGAGAGAGAGAGAGATAGAGAGAGAGAGAGAGAGAGAGAGAGAGAGAGAGAGAGAAATCCCTAGATCATCTTGAACGCTTCACTCATCAGGGAAAATCAGTGCCGTTTCATAAGCATTTTTATGAACAAAGACAGGAGAAGTAATAGTTTAGCCTAACAGTTACTAGGAGTCAGAATGTTATGATACCCTGGATCATACAAGATAACCCAAAGGAATACAAGTTGTAAACTGATCACAAGTATTTACAGGCACACAACAGGAGATTTGTCGCACTAATTCTAACATGTAAGCGGGATGAATTCATGGGCAATTGATAGTTGTAACCTCTGGTATTGCTAACTGTGGAGGTAATTTTAGAAAATGTTGCGCTGCACACAGTAAAATCGCGTAATAACTAAAAGAATTCCACTGATCTCCTAACCATCCCAAATCCACACGACTACGTCTGTGTATTTTTGCGGTACCTGAGCTGGCAGGGGGGGTGGGGCGACTGAAGCGCTGATGTACCAGTTTGTGCTAGCGATGCCGTCAAAAGTGGCAGTCCGACCATCTTTTGAAGCCACCGTTTTACCTGCCGTGGGCGGGCTATACGAAAGACGAAAAGGCCGCATTTACGCGGTGTTTATAAAACGTTCCAAATATAACGCTGTCTAACTACCGAGTAGACGCGGCCTTTCGGTCCTTTAGATTGGCGATTAATGGTGGGTTGGAGATGGCTTGTCTTGTTTGTTCGGTGTGTGTGAGACGAGTTTAATTAGTGAGCCTATAACACTCAGGCGAAATCTCTTTATAACATCATCTACAGGAAACGGCGCTCTTCCTTATTTTAAATCCCCATTAACGCCGACGAACCTACCACCGAGCCCGCACGTCCGCGCGAGAGGTCGCCCCGCCCCCTACCCCCCCGTTCTTCTCGTCCAGAAACCGGCGCACCGACAGCACGCGCGAGTTCTTCCTGAACGCGACAAGCCCACGTTTTCGGTATAAACCACCTTAATTAATAATGCAAAGACTGTCACTGACTGTACTCGAATCGGAAAGTAAAGCGTGACGGAGGAGAAAAACACAGAAAGTTTAGAAATATTTCTGGAGCACCATCCTCGGAGCCGTTATTCACTGGTGCAATTTCCCCCTTTCTTTCCGAATTCCGCCTCAGAAATTCGGAAATCAATAAAGCAGATTGCCGCCAGACCAAATTCCCCGTCGCATCTCGTCTATCGCCTCTCTGTTTCGCGAGACTCCGCGACCAGTCATCAGTTATGCTGTGCGCTCGGAGATTATTATTAAGATTAATAAATCGTCACGAGCACTGAAAGGGCGGAGCCGGCGGCCGCTTGGCCGATGTAGATGCAGCCAACTTCCGTTGCTGCTCTCAGTTAAAAATAAAACCGTCCCATATTTGCATTCTTGGAGTCAGATGTAGTACAATGCCTGTTCGATGCCACACAGAAAAAGCGTTTTCCCAGTCTGTTCTGATTAAAACTGATTCATTCTATGGCAACCGAAATTAGAAAATATCCTCCAATCCATTAAATTTGGTTTAGCTATGACTAACAATATTTTTGTTTAGAAAAATGCGTTTTACAATTTGCATTTTTGAAAAAAAAGAAACCATTGTTTTCCTACAAACAAAAATCTAATTTTAAAACCATAGAATTTCGTTTTTATACATTTTCGCACATGACAACTTAAAGCCAGATGGGCGCACTGAGTCAGGATTAATTGTTTCTTTTAATAAAAGCTGATGTCATCCCCGAAGAACGTGAAGCGTGTTATTCACGACAAAAGGAACCACTGTTACATCTCTACCACGGTTAGCTCGGAGTCACAATTCACTTCTTAACGATGTTTAGATTTTGACATTTAATCTCGCTTTTGGAGACCGATACAGGATCAGAAAACAACGGGAATTTATCTTATTTTCAAGTGACTTCTTTGAAAATACGGAGGGAGTAGAACACGAGGAAGAATTGACGGATGGCGCCTTCCGAAGTTGTCGCTCTTCAGCTGATGTTGAAAAGCGATCGTCCTGAGAAAGTGAAGCAGGTATCACAGCTTTGCTTAATTAGCATACTGATGTTGAATTAATAATCTTCAAGTTAAAATTCAAAGAATCTAAAATTCCATTCAAAAGAATACGGTTATGACATAAGCAAAACCCCTAACAGGGTTTCTTCATGTCCCAATCTTGACAGCTGTGCCTCTACATATTTTAATGTTTTTCCTGTTATCAACTTGAATAAACAGTGTGATTTTCTATTTTATTTATTTTGGCACTTTTTCATTTAGAACCTATATAGCCGGGTCAGAAATGTGGAGAAGGTTAGCCATATTAACCCTAAATATCCTCTGCAAATGTGAAGAAACGCCGTGACTATGCCCCCAAACCTATCGGCTAAGTCTTACCTCGTATTAAGATCGTTTTATAGTTTTATGGTCTAGGGAAATTGTTTTATACTTATGGCATCTGAAATATGAGTGTAAGAATTCTACTGGATAGACATCAGCTAAAAATGCACTGGTTTGCGCGGTTGTACCTATCGGATGGAGCTATTAACAAGGTGAGCGTGAATATTGGCATAAAAATCAGTAGTTCTCTATTAGTTACTTTAATGGAGACATGATACACTCATAATTGGTCATGCTGTGCAAAATTATGCGATAAAATGTATCTTCTTTGCTATTGCTATGTCATGCATCACAATTAAGTTAAAAGCAGCGTACTTTGTTTTTACGCGATCTTAGTTACTTGTCCTGAATTGCGAACTGTTCTATATCTGCTGTCGGATTTTTATCTTTTATTCTTAATAATGAAGATTGGCCATTCGCCATGTCCACTACAGCAATCACCTTCCTTTAAAAGACCGCGCCCTATTGGCTCTTCCTGCCTGTTTGCAAGCAGCCCGGTCTAGGTGGATTTTATTCCCCTACCAAACAGGAGAGTTCTCCTAGGCTCTCTATGACAAACACCCGACCTTCCGTGGTTCCACGGGCACTTGACCGAAAAAAACCCGTCGCAAATTTACGGTAGATATTTTCCTTTTGCGGGCGATAGTAACAAAAATTGCTGTTGTTAGAATAGTTGGATTCGGAGAACATTTACCGTGTACAATGCATGTTTGCTGCAGGAAAATTTGGTAACCTTTTTAAATTCTCTTGGCAGTAATGGCTATCATGCCCTTATAATTTTGCTAATACACATTTTACTTGGTTGTTACCTTAGTATTTTATTAAATAAAGATAAATAACGAAGATGGTGTATTGTTACATTAACCCGTTAAACACTGATTGTACAAGTAAAATGATAGAACCATGTATTTTGTCGGTAGATGGATGTTAAAGACCCTGGACGAGTGAAAATGCAACCATGAGCGCAAGCCCAGGCCTATCCCTATGAAAAGAAAGCAACATATCATTGGTATAAGTAGTACTGGGAGGAAAAATTGTACCATAAGTAGACAGTAACAGAAAAATTTGTAAATTGTCCTAATGATGAACAGAGTGTATAACAATGATCCGACTTCTCAAGAGTCCTCAGATCAGTTCCTAAGACGGTAACGTGTGATGAACTAGCATTAATTTTTTTTGTCGGACAGCCGTTAATTTTTGGCCGCATAATCGAGGGACCCTCGGGGGACAGTTTATTACGTTAAGCCCAGCAGACAAACACTTAGCAGAAGGCTTGTTTCGAAGTAATACAGGGCAAATAGACCACTCAGGCGACTATTACTGACTTAAAAGCGCCACCATTTGCCTATCTGTTACACCAGAACTGTAGCGTAAAATTGCCTTTTTCGTTAACCCTAACACTGATTCGCGGCTGTCATCCAGCGACACTACAACGCATACACGACGTTCTGTTTGAAATATGGGAGAAACGTGTGAAGGCAATAGGTCAAACTACTGACAGTATGCCAAGATACCTAGTGGTGATTGACAATAACTGGCACGTAAATGACGTCCACGACTCTGCGTTTAAACAGGATAAACAGAGGTCAAAGAAGGCGGGGAAGTCGCCTCTACGCTTGATAAAAATACAGTTAGCACCGTGTTCGGCGACCAACAGCATACACAGAGACCTTACCTGGTCGTACCATGTTCAGAGTTATAAACAAGGTATAACGAGGATAATTTTGATAAATGTGAGAAGTCTTCGAGCATAAACATATTCCCATCACAAGCGAGACGATATTGTGTCAATCTGTTGGTTATAGTACAACAAGTTGTAACATATCTTGGACATAAAATGTTGGAATCGGGCGGAGCGCGATACTAAGAATTAAAACTTAACCGAATAGGAATATTTTTACATGTTCGTTGCCTTTCCTGAGTCCTTTCCACCCATGCTGTGTTCATGATCGATGGCTTTGGAATTGGTGTCTGAAGTTTAGACATAACATACCTCAACGTGTGATGAAGAACAGCCCTAAGATATGTTTGCAGTAATTTAATTAAATATTTCTATTTTTTCTAGTTGTGAGATATTTTGGTGCCAGGAATTTACATTCCGCGTTTTTTAAACATTGCATCATTAAACGAAACTCAGCTACTTCCTCTCTGTTTATCTGTTTATAATTAACCTTTCGGGCGCCACGTCAGTTTTTACGTTACTCAGATCACCCGGAATGCCAGTTTAGAAGCTTTAGTTTGTGTTTGTGTTGAACTGGGTGTATATCTAGTCAGCAGGTTTTCAATGAAAAAAAAAACACACGTGGGGTTGGAACGACACGGGGTATAATAATTAGGCAGGTGCTGTGTCAAATCTGTACAGAGTAATAAAGATTGAAGAATAGTCAGGTAGAAGTGCACCCCTCCCATATCGTATATAAAGGGTTAAGAGAAATAAAAAAAGCTAATATTTACTTACTACATATTTTCCATTAGCAACCTTGGAGAAGTTAAATTTGTATATTTCTAAATGTTAGAACTGAAAGATAAATTAATAACAAATACAACTAGGCGTTGTTTCGGATTGTGTAAATTATAATAAAATTCAACGTTAGACAGTAATTAATTATTCAGAATTAAAAAAAAAAAATTCCGGTTCGATGCAATGGAAATGTGGCTATTTCGGTATCAAAAGTGTGAAGGTTCCCGCATTGACTTTAAGAAGTGGCTAATATGAATCGATCTAGTGGAACAGTCCACACTGCAGGGTTACGGAAGTCGTCAAGGATATCACGACCACACTTTCTTCAAACGATGAATCTAACCGAACCAACATCGCCAAATAATAAAACAGTTCCCACAATGCAAATCTGTTTTAAACACTTTTACTGTTTTTATTGTTACATTTTGCGGCAAAATTATGTACAATAATCTGCTTAGCTCGTAGTAATGTCTGGTTGCATTCTCCCATGGTGTCGGGGCGCTGTCCTTTTGCCGTGTGAGGGATTGGCCGAAAGACCAGGCTGTTTATGCTACCGACCGCTTCCAAAGGTATTACTTGGAAAATGGGGCTGATGAGTTAGTGGTGAATGCAACTAGTTTCTGATATCTCGTCAATAATTATTTTCTTACTCGGTGGCCTTACATACGGAACGATGGTTTACTGCCTCCCCGACACAGGTAAACCATATTAAACCAAACATATCTGGCTACTACTTATGATCTGATTTCCATGTTAGAATTCCAAAGAAAAACTAATTATCAAATACAGACAAGAAATAATTATTTGAATGTTTTCGTGTCACTACTTCGAATGTCACCATTTTGTGTTCTGGAGCCCTGACACCGGCCGGCTGGGAGCTGGTTGGAGCCACGCCCACCTACGTCAGTAACACGATTTACAAGCATCGAAAGTTGGGATTTAATGAAGCTCCTTTGTATTACTGATATAGGTAAGATATTGGAAACGTGTTCAGTTATAGAATAAATGTGGCTTTTGTTTGTTAGCAGTATTTCTATCTGGTGACATACGAAACGCAATGTCTCCGTCTCCTGACCAAAGACAGGACAGCGACGCGCTACAGAAGATGCGGCTTAAAAAGAGATTAAATTCCATCAAAATTAAACATCGCTGGAAATAAGTTAACTCAAATCAATACCGCCATTGAAGAATAGTTATTGGAATAAAAGTAGATTATGAAGACCGTACGAAACATTTGGTTCTCTTTTCCTCCCCCCACCACAGCCACGACTTAATCAAAGTAAACAGGGATTGTTCTCGGAGGTCCCATTCTTTAATCGAGTCATTGGCCAAACAGTGGAACAGAGGGCCCCGCCCACACGGTGCATAGCAACAAAGTGGACAGACGGGCATTGTTCGAACGGCGGGTGAACGCCGAGGTTATTCGCCGAGCTGATCAAGCTTTCATATCCTGGCCGCCTTGCACAACAATAAGTGTAATGAGTTCTGTTGGGATCAACAATGGTCAGCAGGGATAATAGTTTCGAGCTGCTGTGCGGCTCCTGGGACTCAGGAATGAAACAATGATTTATAGTAGCCGAGAGCCGAGGAGACGATTTGGGCGAACATGACGAGCCATTACAGCGAGGTTAAAAGGTTCTTAGGTTTTATTGTTCTTTACATTTTTACGCTCTGAGTGTAAAAGCAAACAAAGTTAAAGAGTAAAACGCTTCTCACCGGAGATGTATAATAACTATTAAAAATAAGCACTACTTACAATTCATTAATGAGCCCCAGCCAACGTTTTCCGTAAGTGCTTTAAATATTTTCTGCACAAGACTGAGCGATAAGACTTTGTCACCATCCTCGATACATGTATTTTAACTAAGACTGTTTATTATCATTGTTAAGCATTTGCAGGTTGCTTTTCTTTTTGCTTAATCGTTTCCTTCCGACGGCATAAGGGAGATACTAAACATTCTATTAAATCTATTTGCACCTCTAACTCCGCTATCAAACGTTTACTGTGATGTAGGGCAGTTTCTCTCTCTCTCTCTCTCCGGTGTCTTGCTCGTATATTTATCTTAATTTCCTCTGTTTCACGCTGTTCGGTTATGGTTACAGCGACTGGAGGAACCAGCTAACGTTGTAATCAGCAAACTGCAGTCGTGGCCTCAGAATGCGAATTAGCGACTTGTTACGGTCTTTGCTTTCTGCAAGTAAACCTGCCACCCGTCCAGGCTCGCGAAAGGAGTCTGTAAGCTTTTGCCTGCGTTTTCCGTACACACTTCAGCAGCAACAAGTGGAATTACAAGAAAATAGCCGCTCTCCCTCTTTTTCTTTTCTGGAAAGGATTCCTGAAAGTTCCTTAAAACGTTTGAGTTAAAACAAGTTTTCAGCACGCGAACGACCATTTTCCCTTGACAGGACGCGAAAGGTCGTCTAGATGAACAGTGTCCTGAACGAAGACCGACGTGTACACCAAAGTATAAGTCTTACTCAAGACAGAAACTCTGTTTAACAGAATTAAAGTTGAAGATTATATGCTGAATTTTGTCTTATTTTATATAAATATTCACCGTATCCAGAGATTTGATTAATATCCGCAGCTTGACCAGTCAGTTGCTTGGTTTTATGTCTAACATAAAACCTTCAATATAAATGCTGAGCCAGCAATGAGATTTCCTTCTCTATTCATGTAACAATTTATTTCGTAAAGCTGACAATAAATACATGGAAAATCGCACTTTGAATATGAATAAGTGTTATTTGTAACAATAAAAAAAAATCCTGGAACTTTCTATTATATTCCTGATAATTTCTTATCTTTCTGTAATGTTTTGGAAACTGCTAAAATTTATTTTTCAATTTATAAACTTAATGATTTTTATGAATTTCTTCATAACTTTCTCATGTATACAAATAGCTATCTATTCATCAGCTGCCTCAGACAACGATGAAACAGTTTTTCAGCAAAATATTAATCCTATATTTTTAACATACACGTGAAAAGTGTGTAAATGATCGTTTTAGACAGCAGATTTCCCCATATGTCGAACTGGGTCCGACACATTTAGCAATTGTAAAAAAAAAAAAAACTTGATGTTACAGTAAGAACTGTTGGCAGGATCAGTGGAAGGATTAAGAAAAGAAGACACTTTTCTTCTGAATAAATAGGTGTTTCAACAAAAAAACTGTCACCAAGAGAAGAAGGGGTTTGGACAAAACTTCAACAAAAAGTTTTGGCTTTTCTCAAGTAGTATATTGGAAGAAAGTATTTCTTATAAAATATAGGATAATATGTTAGAAGATAATTGGTAAGAATGAGATTTAAATCACACATCCCAGCTAAATAACCAGGACTTACAAAGAAAAAAGAGACTTCAGCTTCAAAAGAAATATTCAAATCAGCAAGCAGAAGTTTAGAGCCGGGTGATATTCGCAGAAGAATGTTCACTTAATCTTTTTGATAATCCCAGTGCTTTGAGAGCCAAAATGAAAATCACACAATAGATTTAAAACAAGCCGTATTTTTCCAATCCAGTAGCCTCCATAAAGTGTCTACATACACTCCTGTTTCTCTGCTAACAGTAAAGATAATTTACTAATCCTAGCAATATAACAATTCAATACAAATTGGTATTTGATTAATTTAGAATTTTGCTAAGAAACTCTATCATGAGGGCAACTTTTGGATTTTACAAGACATGAAACTGTCACACAGTAAAGAAATCCATCTGTTAGTTAAAGAACATTAAAATGTATTGGTTTGAAAACATGCTTAAAATCCTGTTTATTTCAATCCAACTGAGAATATATAGAAAGTATTTGAGCCACATATTGCAAAAATCCTTCCAAGAAATAAAGAATGGAAAAAGTCGTTGAGGTCATTTGATAAAATATTTCATTCTACAAGACAGTAATTCAAATAATACTAAGTAGAATGAAAGCTATCATTATAAACAAAGATTGCTTGTCAAATATTAACAAAAACAAATCTTTGAAGTTTTAACTCTTGTTTTGTTTCAATAATTTTATATTCTTTTTGTAACCTTTGCTAAGAAATTCTTGATAAAATTAAAACACGTTCGCCTGGTTTTAAGCCTTCGGGTTTAGAAAATGCAAAAAATACACTGAAAATTACTGAGTTGGCCAAATTGACTGGAGACTTGACTCAAATAAACAGTCACCTCGTGGTATTTTAACAGACCATTCGAGTAAAATGGTAATCCCATAACTGCAAGGTATAAGAACAGGTACCGAGCGGTGGAAGCATCAGTATGCACATGACATACTTTGAACAGGTTCACCAGAAATAAGACTTTCAAAGGGAACATAATTGGACAATGAAACATGGACAGAAGCCAGCAGAAAATCTCAAGGCTCTAGATCAGTGATTCTCAAAGTGGGGAATATTTTGGTGGGGCGTGGGGTTAAGAATCTTTTAGTGAATTATAAGAATATTTTAGGAAATAATTTAAAAGTTGGTTCGAAAGGTTTATGGAACTGTTTGATCTCCTCCACGAATTTTTGAAAGACAGACCTGAAATGAAGCTCCTGTTAACAGCCAATGGAAAAGCTTATGTGAGTTACTTAACAGACATTTTTGAAGAACTAAGTACATTGAAAAAGCGGCTCCAAGGAGCGAATATGACGCTCGTTGATGCAAAAACAAAGATATTTGGATTCACAGCACTTCTAGAATTATGCCAGAGGATTATTTCCACAAGAAATTTCAGTCACTTCTATCGGTTAGATAAGTGTGAGGTAACTAATGATGCTAAAAAGGTCATTGTTGACCATTTGAAAATGTTAGCTACCGACTTCAATGATAGATTTTGTGATTTAAGAGCCGTGGATTTTCCCTCTTGGTTACCTCAACCATTGCTGGTGAACTTATCTGAAGTCCTGGTGCAATACCAAGAGGAGTTATCTGAGTTGCAATATGATGAGTCTGTGAAAACTCTGTTTAAAGTGACAGGAACCATGATGTGACTCTCTAACGAGATTGAAAAAAAATACCCAAACTCAACTACTTTAGCAAGGGAACTACTGATACATTTTCCATCGTCTTATTTAGCTGAATGTGGCTTCAGTGCTGTTAGCGATTTACTACTAGCTAAGAGAAACCGACTGGAAATTACAAAACGTGGAGATTTAAGGTTGAAACTTACAAAATTAGCCCCCCCCCGAATAAAAAAATCTGCAGCCAGCATCAGAGGCAAGGTTCCCACTGAAGTGACGACAATCGTTGAATGCATTTGAGATGGTTGACATATTGAAGTAATAGCTGAATATGAAATATGTCTTCCGGTTCATTCAATATCTTCAATGCATTGAGATACAATTGCAAGTAAAATAAAATAATTTAATTAAAACTTCTGAAATTGTAATCTTTTTCTGCTAATGGTGGGGCGTGCGTTTTTTCGAAAAATAAAAGTGGGGCCAAGGGCAAAAAAGGTTGAGAACCACTGCTCTAGATATTAGTCTCTCGATAGAAAACAGGATGACTTCCTGGTTTAAGAGAAGTTATATGACGATCATTCACATGTTTTCCGGATGGGCAAAAGTCAGAAAAACAAAACATCATAAACCAGATTTGTAAAAACCGAATTCAAACAACGAGTTTCCGGTCTGATAGAAATTCTGCAGATTTCACGAGAATCATCAGAAGGTATTTCCACAGCATGGGATGCAACGGAAGCGCGGTGAACCCAATTCTTACCCCAGATAATGTCAGTTTTCGATTGAAGTTGTCAGTATAAAAACTATTCCACACCACTCTGTCTTTTGGAACACTGACATTTTCCCGATAAATCTAGCCTTTTTACAGTTCTCAGACATTGATCCTGTATGGGTGTGGCAAAGTCAAGAATATAAATATTCATTAAACCATTTTGCAAGCTAATACAGAATATGGCAGTCTGTTTGTCATGGTGTATAGTACAGTTTATACCGGTGAATGGTTACCCTGGTCAATAGAAGAACCGTAGATACATTAACATTGTTCGAAAGGGAGCTCTGCCTGTCTAACTCACACCACCGGTGCAACACAAAGACAAAAGGCAAGTCTGCCATGACATAGCAATCTCCGGAAATGAACCACACTTAAACTTTATGGGATATCCTAAAGTGTACTCTTGAATTCACTTGTCGAAACTCCCTAACAGATTCTGTGTGAGGAATTGGTTGAAACCCCACGGGCCAAGATTGTTGATCTCTTCTACATATCCCAGCGTGTTGCTTCCTTACTTTAAGAGTAGGTCTGCATTATAAACTACTAATCTCATCAATGCTTTCCACTTCTGTGTATGGTTAAAAATAATTAGATGTTTCGAAACATTAGTCATCCTCACCAACTTTCTGTATATCCAACCCGACCTACATTAAGTACCACATGCTTTTCCGAAAAGGAATTTCTTTCAGCCCGGCTCTATAATCTAAAATGGCTAAATGTTCTAACCGTAAAATAAATGCAACTGTAAGGAGGTTAATAAAATAATATACAGTATACAAATTACAAACTGACTATGTTAACATTCTGCAGGTGTTTTCTCTAGTTTTTTTCCCAAAGTGGAAGGGGAATTTTCCTGGTGTTAAATAGTAGTAATATTCCCGTCACCCCAGACCAACGACCGGAGCGTGTATAGAGTTCTTTCTAACACACACTACTTTCAATCGTCGTTAAAATTTACAAAAAAAAATAATAGAAAATTCATCTCGATTTGATTGTAGTCGTACCGAAAGACGTCATCACCGTAAACATGAAGTCGGCCGAGATACTTGTGTTAAAGCTGCCAACATAGTTTATCGCTCACAAGACGGGCTTACTCTCAGCAAATGCGCATGGAGACAAGCATTGATCATACACATCGACCGCTAATCCAACAACTAGTCAGGACATCGTCCGACTTAATAAACAGCACTCGTCGTATACCTGGTATGGACAGGAATCAACGTGTTGGCGTAATCTTAGGCTGTAACCCTGATGGTTTTCGTGTGGCCTCGAGCGAACCTTTTCGTTTTATCCTTGATCGGTCCAACTGCACCATGTGTTTTCTATCGGCTTTTGTAAATATAGAGAGAAAACAACCGACATACTGAAGCATTCTGAAACAATGCAATAAAAGCAGGATGAAATGCGAGACGTTGCAGTAAGAGTAAAAATTAGAATTTATTTAGAAAAGCGATTGGGCAAACTGTAAATGCCCGACTTGTCGTGTGTATCGAACGTGACGCCTAGGGACGGCCGTTGCCTGGTTACGCGTGCGTAAAGCGTTCAATAGAATAGTAAAGTCTTCACGAACGATCTGTGGACGAGTATGCTAATTGTTATTTTCGGAGATAGACAAACGGAAAGAAGAAACAATAAAATACATTAAACAGCATTTGCTGTAATTTGCTAATGCATTCTATATTAAATTAGTGGGTTTCCATAGAGAGGAGAATTTGTTCAAACAGCTGCGCTCTCTGGCCTTTCTATGTGTTCCCCAGCTGCCGCGACCTGTTCAGCGGAGTCCAAACTACCACGTACAGGCTGCAGCTACACGGACACGCACCATGTTTATTCGATAGTATTTATGCAATAGATTTTGTTTGAAAAGTTCATTTCACTCGTGCGAACTTAGGTTTAATTCAAGTTGCCACTGAGTCCTTTTATGACAGTCCCCCCTTTCTGTTGCGTAGGTTATTTCTGAGCGCTGTCACCTTTGCCTGGCAACCATTATAGTAAAGGAAAAAAACCCTAGATATATTATAAAAAGCAAACGATAACAGGGTTGTGAACCTGTAATCCACGAGTAAGACATTGGTAAACAGGCCCCCGAAAGACGAGAGAGAGTGGACACTTTATTTATAGAAGGGAACCAAACGACCTTCATATACGACAGGGAAATTCTCAGAGACTTCGTTTTTTCGCAAAAAAAAAAGTAGCTCTAATCTACTGGTAGAGCAGATGTGAGAACAGCCCCCTCACGTCGTCTTCTGGCGGTTGCTAAACGGTTCGGATTTGATCTATAAATTGACTATCATAATTCCACAACACAGTTTCCAAAATCGCCGTCAACTAATTGTTCCTTATTTTATAATTTATATGATCGGCGCGGGATCAGATGGTAGACAACTTGGAATTAAAAAAAAAATGAAAGGAGTAATTTCGAATCCCGATCAAAGCAGCCAGGTTTTTTCCTTCACCAGCCGATCACATAGGTTTTCTCCCGGCTCCGAAAAGTTAAAGGTTCTAGTAGGATTTTCCAAGTTCTTGAGGTAGAAGTTTGGTGGGTAGTTATCCTGGCATCTTGGTTATCGGTCAAAGGTTAACAGTGCGGATTACCCACATCTCGGCTTACTTCTGTGAAATATACTGAACCCGGAAGTCAGGATATGGGTACGCAAAGCACACAAGCATTTCAGAATTTGTAAGAAAACACTAAGCTCGCTGGACGACTAGTAATCTCTACCACATCTTTCAAGGCTGTCAGCAAAGAATCAAACGAACCATCTTTACATGGTATTTGCTAACTTTGATGTTTAATGTCACTAAAATACTATATAAAGTTCGCGTTCTGGTTCTTTGGGTCAGTAATTAAAGATGAAGTAAATATGACTTTACTGTCTGGTGTCCGTGAATCCTAGAATGAAAATTTGAGTGCCCAATTAGATTAACTGCCTGCTTATTTCTCAATTTTTAAATGGTTCCGCGCAAACGTTGCAAAGTCTAGTTTTAAGATACTTTGTAGTGACATAATCCAGGCGTTTTAAAGTTCCCCAATGGTTTCTATTAACAGAAGCTATATATTTTAAATGGTGCTCCTTATTTCGCAAAATATTTATTTATACATTTTTTGACAAAAAATCTTAATTTTGTACACATCTAGAAAAGTATTTTGTGATCTAAGGAAACTAAAAAAATCCAGCTTTAAAGACTGCGCTTGAATTATGTAAAACGTTTTCATATTATTTTAAAAGAAATCAGTAGTTTTTTTACGTGTTAACACCAAAATTTTTAGCTCAATTAATTACATTATTTTTTATGGATGGAAAAAATACTGAAAAATGAGAAAGTTACATTACTGCACGCAGGAAAGACTACATTTGGGCCTAAAAGAAAATTAATTTATATATTCCAGTTGAGATGATTTAATGGAATTCCTACTGAATCTGAATTTTATAAAAACAACAACAACAATCGTCTGCATATATATTAATGGTGTGGAGATAGAAGGGCACCAATAAGATCTATATGCTATTTTATTTAATAAACGTGCCACTGGGATTTATAAAATATGAATTAACGAGCTTTGCAAAAAGAAAAGAATTTATGTGCTGTCTAAAATTTGTAGCTTGAATGTTAGTATAATATACGTTTCCACAGATGGTGAAAAAATTAAATGAAGAGAAAAGGCAGGAAAGTGAGCAAGATGAAATGTAGAATCTGGTTTGCGAGGACTTTTCAATATTTATCCTCTGATAGAACCCCAAGAGGAAATTATGTTTCTGGATTTGTTTTAGATTTTTGCACTGAAATCAAACTTTAAATGAGGACAATTTGTTGACTTAATTTTAAACTGCAAATAAGAAGACCTGGCCAGTGTTCGTGTTAGAAAGAAATTAATTAATGTTTACAGGTAATTTTAATTCCAGCATTAAGGTAAAGTAAGATTTTGACTTTATTTACTGAAAAAAAACAACAAAAAATTTATTTGGTTTTTAAATAAAAGTTTTTCAAATGAATTTAGTCATTAGAAAAGAAACACATCGAAGTAAATATTTCTTAAATTTGTACTTATGCTTAGCCTGTTTTTTAAATGATCTATTACAACTTGAATGCATACACTGGACAAAATATTGTCTTTATTTCATATTTAATGAAAACCAGAGGACTTTCTTTACATGGTATATACAAGATGACATTTGCTTTCTATCAAACTTCATGTTCTGTAAATAACGTGCAAAGATGGTCGTCTGGTTCATTATGTTACTAATTAAAGATTAATCACCGGTGAGTTCACGTAAGTGTCTTCAATTTTAGTTTTAAAATTGATAACAATAAATATTTTCTTGATAAAAGAAATGTTAATATTGTGGTTTTAGACAACATTACAAAAGTCTTTGGTGAGCACGCTCTACCGTAATTTTGCAGTAAGGAATATTACCAAGTGGTGATAGATATTTTGCTGAGCGTAGAAGATAATTTTATCTTACCTTATCTGTAATCGTTTTGGAAATAGTTTTATGCCTAAAGATATCTCATAACCCTTAACGCAAATTTTGTAATCATTAACACAGGACTTCAAACCGTAAAAGATTTTGCAAGAGTGTACGATTTCATGAAGTAAAAATCAAGTTTTGTTTATGTAATCGAACAAACAAAATATTGAAAAAATGAAAAACAATATATTTTACCTCTTTTCTTTCAAACGTCCACCTTTTAATTATGATAAAATAAAAGATCATTAAGAAACTTAAACAAATAAAAGTAATCCACATAGACCTTTATTACACTCCTACTTAAATCTCACCAATTCTAACTAAAAATAATTTCCCTAACAATTCGATGTTTATGGATAGAACAAATCTATGAAATTTAATGATTTTATTAAATACCTGCATTGGAAAAAGCCAATTTTTACCTCACCTTTACTGGATACCAAAACCAACTTTTCGTGATCGTTACATGGCATTAAATACGGACGATAGTAAATGTGATCCTTTGGTTTGTTTATGGCACACTTTAAAGATAAAATAAAGTATAATTTTTATCCAGTGTTGTTGAATATTTTGCTGGATGATTCACGCTCTCTAAGTATTGTGACAAAGGCCGAGGATACCTTAGTATTTCCTAATGATACATCTAATAGAGAATTTTATCCTACGTAAAACGAGATGAAACGCCAATTTTGGAAAATCGACGCGTTGTTTCACTGTTGGCTGAAAGTCTTCATTCGTTTGTTCTAGAAATATTTCACGAAGGATATTAATGCATTGTTGCGTTAAATTACAAGAAATCGTGTAAACGGACTTTGAGTGAACAATATTATCGTTTTACACTGAGCAACACTATAAATATGATGAAATTGTCGCAGTGAACAGCTTCTTTCTGAAGATACAGTTTTATGTTCGTGGATTCAATACTTGTCAAATTTATACTCTCACTTTACTTTCATAAGTTTTAATTTTGTATGAATATCGAAAAGTTCTGTATCTGTTGAAATTGTGTGCTATGTGAGGTACAATAAAATATTTTAAAAATGATAGTTTTTATATGACACCATTATCATGAAAAGTATCTACATTTTTTATTGGTAAGCGAACTATTAATAGAACGCTAAAGTCCACTATGTTTTGTTTTACATTAATGCTATTTAGCCATTGGAATCCATGATAAAATTAATAATCAGGGTTTATCAAATGCATATCATAATTAATACAATATTCAGATGTGAATAAGATGTTTTCTGTTTTTAATCACTTTAGAAGTGATCAAAGAAAATGTAGTTACATCAGAAGATGTGCAAGCGTTATCCAACACACCATATTGCACAAATATGACGCAATCCACATGTCATTCAGCAATATTAAAAACATTAATGCCCAGAGAGTTGTTTCTGGTCTTCTTCGCAGAAGATCTTTGGTATTACTAGCCCAGATACGTTTGGAAAGCCCCCAAAGTTTAAATTGTTTGAAATCCCTTGAAATTAATGATATCGGTGCATAATTAAAAATATTTTAGTCGAAAGAAAACATAGGTATGTTTATAAACAGGAATAAAAAAATTAAAATTATACAAATGTTTTAAAATTTAAATTTAAATGTATTTTTATGTAAATTCTAGCAGTGAAATCAGAAAGAGAATGAAAACAATTTCTTTTAACAGTCCAATGTTTGGTGTAAGAAAAATACCTTGATTCAGATATTACTGATAGATAATCAAACGCTTGTGAAAAATCTACCTGTTTTTTAAGTGAAAATGGCAATATTCCCAAAAGAACATTTTTAATCGTAGAAAGCAACTTGTAAAACAAATTACATTTGGTTTTCACGAAAGATGTGCAGTTCGGCGAATAAATATATAAATAAATAGCAAGGAGTGAAAAACATGTTTTTTTTTTTAAATATCATTATTGTATTTCTTGTATAAAAAGAAATGAAAAACAACACGTTTTAACATTAGCATAGAAAGAAAAGAAACCAATTTTGTATGTTTTAATTCTGTGCTGAATTGCTAAAAGATATGTCCTAGGTTTATACATTCCGTTTAATATTTCCCGAAAAATTAGAGACGAAAACGACAAAACAAAATCAAAAAACACGTCGTGTTTTATTTGGAACGGAAAACTGCAGGGCGCGGAGTGGGGAAAGTATGAACATAATAAATAATGTGATCGGAATCGCATCGGATATATATCTATTATCGATGCATATAGCGGTGTAGATCTTCGGTGTTTTATTTATTAGTTCTAATATTAATGACCGCATCCAGCGCGCTGAGAGAGACATTTTTTTTTTTTTTTAATAACGGCAGCATTTCCCCGCGCTCTACAGGGTAACTGAAAGCAAACGGTTCGGCGGTTTTATAGGCTCGGGTAATTTTTCCAAAAACCGTTTTGTTGTTTGTGCGATAGTAACGTTTCTCGCCGACTCGCTTAGTGGGGTCGGCCGCGAGGAAGTGAGTCCCCGTCGGGAAGTGTTTTTATCTGAACGGGAAACACCCGGAGAACGGGAAAAAAAGAAAAAAACCTGGTGAAAAACGATAAAAAGTAGATTGTAGGCGGCTTTTGTACATTGTTCCTCTCCCAGCAGGGAACCATTAAAGCCCGAAACGGTATGGAAACGAAGGAAGTACAGAAACGGCCGTCCTGACATATTAGTTTGCGCGCAGCCAGCCCCAGTGACCAGACGCTCTACAACCGTTTTTTTGGGGGGGGAGGGGGGTTCTCTCGGAATGCGAAACGAACAGTGGCCAAGGAAAGTGCGAAGGGGATCGTTCGTGTACATATGTTTAATTTTAATTACATATCGGCGGTCACATTGGTGGACTCACAATAAAATCATAAAGGAAGACATTCTGGTGAAAAAGTCTTCCAAGACAGAAATTTAGGACAAACCTCGTCTTATATTTCCTAAACGTGATACACTCATATACATGGAGTTACACGCATTAATGAAGCGATTTTAATTAAATAAGAGATTCTCTAATTATGTTTGTCATATGTATAAGTAAAATGTGCCAAAAAAACCGACCAAAAACTAACGCCAATTAATTGGACTGATTCAGTAGGATTTAGACTGAGGTAAACGAACCAAGCGCACTAACCGGTTCTTGAACGGGAAAAATGATATTATCCAAGGAATAGTTACACATGAAAAAAAAAGACGAATTCTATACAATAAAAAAAAATATTCGTTCTAAGCGAAGAGTAAAATAGTATTGAGAAATTATTTTGATTTTCGTTAGAATTGGCTGGGTTTTACTAGATTTTGCGATATATATTGGATGCATTTAATTGAAAAATATTTTGAAATTACATTTTTCGTTTGCTTTTCTTTCGTGCAATGTTCTTCTTTGTTTGGTGCCGCTAATTTCTGTATTTCCCTACTCTTTAGCCTACTGCATCCGCTTTAACCTAATTATATGCAAACAACACGGTAGCAATGCCCTCTCTTTTATTTTTTGACTTAACTTTCTAGCAGATTATTGGAACTCATTTTAAGGAAATACACCACATTAAAATAAGCCTGTCGGTAATTAGCTCATGTCGCGAAGACTTGCGTTGCCTTTGCTTTTTAAATGTATGCATAGTTTCTGGCAGATATTTTACGAATTTTATCTCGAAGAACTGGACAGTACCTTAAGCCGTGTTTGTGTTACATATTCTTCGGTTATCCAAGTTTACTGATTACAATGAACGGCTAAAACGCTATTCATACATTTTTCCCCCGATGTTTTTAAAGACAAATAAATGCCAGACTTTGCCCACTGACATTTTGCGCTTTACTCTAACTTATCAATATATAACTAAAATCGATGTTCAGCTGAGCTGTCTTGTTTTAGCGGGGTTTCTCTCATAAAAGACAAGTTAATTAATATGTGTTTTGCCAATAATCGTGATCCGATTTAGAGAAAAAACAACCCTGCTTTCGTTGCATCTACCAAAGGTCATCGGCATTTGCAAAATCACTACAAATGCTTGTGTTGATAGCTGGACTGACGTCAGCTACTGAAACAAACAATCGAAAGAAAAGGAACAGATCTCAGAAAAGCAAGTAACGTTAGCAGCCAAGTGGGGAGCAGACTGACGTCAAGAATATAACGCAGATCAACTTATCAAAGCGAGGACAACGCTACCCCAACATCACTTTATTGGATAAAAGATTTAGCGTCGAGAACTCCAGCATATCACAACGTATCATTAAAAAGTTGGCTTGGTGTGAGTCAAGTAGGCAGAGCCATCTGTGCGACACGGAAGCTTCGATATGGACGATCGAGAAATGGTTCACTACATTTTCATAAAATGCCGAGAGGCAAAGGTTCTTGTGAAGAGAAACCCGCCATTCCATCCAGTAAAGCGTACATACTTTTTCATAAACATTTTGGCCACATAAAAAGATCATCATTGCTCACTGATATTTTATTGTAATCGGTGAAACGGTTTTTACAGATGTCTTCAGCAGACGTTTTTCACAATATAAAGCGATGAAATGGAGCCAGTATAAATAAGATTAAATTTTATTAAACCAAAAAATATAACGACTTTTCTCGTATGCCAAGAAGTAACTTTCTGATTCCTTTTGACTGTCAAGAGCAGGGGCAGAGAAAATTGGCACACATAAAAAGCTTTTAAATCATCTACACGCTATAAAAAGGGCTGTGATTTACTATATATGATTTCTGTAATTGTTCTGTAACAACGTCTTTGCAAAGCGTCTTCTTCGCTCACGAGAAAAGTCGTGAATGAATGAATTATGACTAACGACTTCTTAAAATTCACATTTAATACGTTATTTTTTACAATGCAAGAAAAAGTTCTATTCTAGATAGTTTCCAAAGACCTTATTTATACTGTCAGCCTGACAAACATTTACTATTCCAGACGTTTTGCAAAGACTTTGCTACAGAAGTCATTAGTCATAATTCATTGTTTATAAATATTTAAACTACGATATCACGCATGGTCTATCAAATTACAACAGCAGCAGCTGTAAACAATGGCTGACGGTCTAACTAATTTCGATCCAAACCCTATTCGCTTTCACATTACCAGCAATCAGGGGCGATGTCATCTTGGCACATTCAACAACGACGGTCACTATATTGTTCCTCACTTTAGAAAGACTACAAAAGCCATGTTTTCTATGGACTAATAATCACGTGACTTTAACACAGCTGCAATAGAAACAAACTGCCTTTTCCCATTAATCCTGCTTGCAGATGAAAGAGCCCGTTTGACGTGTCAGGTTCAGAAAAACGCCCTGTGCAAGAAGCGGTGCTCATCGCAGTAATGATAAAATGCGGCCTATAGAAAATCACAAATATCTAAACGGTGTGACTGTGAATGTGATTTTAATTCGCGCCTCATTATTTTCTTTAGTAGCAACGACCTGTGATGACTTCTGCTTTTAGCTCCGCCACACGTCGCTAGCATTACCGTGTTATTTCGGAAAAAACTAACGTCAGTGCACCCGCTCTGGCCGGGCTTATCTTCATCACCGAGAATATTTGCAAAGACCGAATCGTTCCAATTACTCAACGCACCCGACCAACTTTCGGTTGTAATTCAGACAAAAAAGTATCCAGTTGAACTGTATTGGCACACTCGTCAAGGATACAGGGCCTCATGAACTCCCACGGTAGATACACCAGACTTTCTCTTCAATAACACTCCTCACAACAGTCACGCATCGAAACTATCATTAATTCTCTGTGGCTGCAATTAATGAAAAAAAAGCTTTATTGAAAACCCGTTTCCTCTAAAAAAACAACAAAAAACCTACAGAGATGCGTAAATTCCAGTAAGTCATTAAATGATGGTTTGTAATTATCATTTATCAATATTTTATTTCCTTTTCTAGTCAGCATGTAATTTCAACTATCCCCACGAACCCATTATTTACTGATGATGTGAAGCATAGTCTTAGGATTTATTTGTAGAAAATATATAAAAAAACAAAATTGTTTAAGGAGAGATGTAAACACACCGAGGGTGGACGAAAGACATCTCTCTTACAATGGCGGTTTCAAATAAATGAAAATACCCGAGGTTTATTAGCTTTACCTTTTATGATGGCTAATGGGACAATAAATAACCCAGAACTTACCACAAGAAAGGATGTTCAGATAAAAAAGAGAAAGTCGCAGTTACATATAGATTTTAGAAATAATGCTCAGAGGTTTTGACGAGTAACACTCCAAACCTATCAGATTTGCACGGTTCAGCAGCAGGTGAAGCGCTTAATTCATTGGCTTTGTTCGGTCTTTAATGTGTTTCACGTGATAAAAGGTTTAGAGAAAGGGACCGACTTAGTGCGCAGACTCGCCGTTCATAAATCAGGAGAGACGAGTAAGGTAAAAAATTATGGCAACAGTAAGACATAAGTTTATTGAGATATGGCGGATTTTGCGGTAATCTATAACAATGTAAGACATTTTCTTATACAGTAGAAAGTAAACAGAAATTTTTTTCTAAACCCGAGGAAGATGTGAAATATACAGATTAAAATAATGGCCATATACATTTGCAATCTTTAACTGATGTGAATATGCTTGATGATTAGCGTATTAAGTAGTGCGCTACACTTGCGCAGACAGTCCGGTGCCGGCCAGTGCCAGGTAGGTTAATCGTTCGGCGGCTTCTTTAGACTGTATCTCGAAATTCAGAGGCTATGGCCCGCGTGCAAGTGCATTACATACGCATCATATTCGATCACACCCAATCCATTGCCATAAGATGGCTTTCAAATAACGCCACAGTTAATATTAACCAAAGGGTTTCCGGTCTCTTGTAGGTCTGGGTTATTTTCTCTTCTCCTTTCTACCATCAACTCCTCTGAGTGTTTTTCTCTCAGATTCTTGCTAGCAGTGCCACACCTTTTCCCCTGCCCGGTCAGTATTCCAAGAAAATCATATGATGGCTGCTGACTAATCGCGGTATTTACGTGAAAATTCATAATCGTGCTTTTGCTTCCTTCAAAAATTAAAATGATTTAAAAATAACTGACAGTTCGTTTTCTTAAACTCCCTGACTATTACTTAAAAAATGGTAAAGAAATTTCAGTTGCTACTAAAGATTAGAAAACGAAAAACATGTTATAATGTTGTCATTACAATGGGAACATAAAAAATTAAATCAAACAATAATAAAAAAAAATAATTTCGCAAAAAACGCTCTGCTCTTTTTATTTCACTTCTGAGTTATAATCTTAAACTTAAAAAAGATCTTTCTCTTTTTGTAAACAATTACATGTTTATTCGCAGACTCCCGACCATTGACGTGGCTTGTTAGTCTGTGAGCATCATACAGAGTCCTAGGCTTATCACCATTTGTTCATTGAACACCAGACGAAATGTCATCTTTATCTTGTCCCCACTGTTCAAAACGAAGGGCATAAATACCACCTCTGCAAAGAATGTGTCATTAAATGATTAAAAAAAAAAAACAAACTATACGGGCATGGTATTTTAGTCATATATGTCGGTCAGTAAGGATAAAGTAAAATAGGCATTTTATGCGGTGGAAATTCAAAGTGGCATAAAAGTTTTGACTTTTAATAATAAAAATAAATGTTGCTTTACTTTGACAGATTATTGGTTGTTTACTTTCGTCACACCAACTCACCCTAAATTATAATGTAAGCTAAAATATGACTCATCTTTAAAATATTATGTATTCTGTCTGGTTCTTTTTAACGTTGTCGCAACTGGGAATATTTTAATTGTTTTTTTTTTTCCTTCCTTCCTTCCTTCTAGTTTACACAATAATACTTCTTTTAGTGTTTGTGATGGCTTTCAGTGGATTTGCCGCCTGACTCTGGTGCAATGAAACTGCTGAGATATGAACGTTGTAGTTCTGTTTCGAGTCAGGAAATAATTCGGTTTGCAACGTTTCCTAATTTAATTAAATTGGCGGAGACCCGAATCTGGGCCATAAAATCTATCAGAGCGTATCCTGCAAGGCTTAAAAAAAATTAAATTAAAAGTTATATAAATTTAATCAGAAAGCTGATGCAATTTTATTTTAATGCTTATATTAAAAAATATTTACAAAATAGCCGATGTAATGAAATTTTAATGCTTATATTAAAAAGTTTATTAACATCGAAATATTTACTTGTACTTTTTAACGATTTTAACTATTTCTTTTTCTACAGTTAAAATTAAGCGTCAGACATAAAGACAGGTGTTGTTTAGGTATGATATCTTCCATTATGTAAAAGGATATAAAATGGTTTAATGCATTACTGAGTTAGACTTTTGATTTTCTATACGTTATATATTACTTCACTGTTTACTATAACTTTAAAATAAACTCTTTATTTAATTTTAACTTGAAAAGGAAAATACTGAAAATGCTTTTTGAAAACCCTGCCCTATTATTTACATAGAACATTCTCTAAATTTAGGAATAATGGGTTTTCCTTTATTTTATTTCAATCCTTTCGCGAGCACCATCCACGACGTTTACTCATTACCTTTCTCCACCTGTCATTTCTGATTATGATTTTTAAAAAAAGCGCACAGTCAGATATAAATACAAGCGTGCTAAACTGGGATAAACAGAAACAGAAATAGGGACCAGAAAATAAATTATTCGACGTTAACGTTCGAGGTGGCCATCATCGTCTTTAAAGTGTCTGAGGCATAACGTGTGATGCAAAGTGAAAGATGGACGAAACAAGGTCGCTTTTCTAGTAAATATAGATTATTATAGCAGTTCCTGTTGAGGCTTTTGACGATACCCCATCAAGATCAATCATCTTTCTAAGGAGAATTAACTTTCCCGTAGCTTTTATTTTTAGATCTTCGTAAAGAAAATAAATTATTAGCATTCTGTTAAATTATGACTATGGAATTTTTCTCCAAACACACACGCATATTCTCTCTCTCTCTCTCTCTTATCCACCAGGTAAACGTAGATTAGCCAAGAGAAATGAGTACGTAATTGAAACATGCTGACCCTTTTATTCAATAAATCTGAAACGAAAAAACACACTAAAATGGATATAATACCTGCAACTTTTTAAATATATATATACATTAAGATGACTGAAGGAATAACAGCGTAAAAGATTCTTAAGCTGCGGATGATTGAGGACATTTTCCAATCCAAGAGTAAGAACTCTTCTATGGGGTCTTTGGAGAAAAGCTTTTCAGCCTTGCATCTTCCTGTATAAATATCATTATTACTGTGGTTATTGAAGTCAAACCGCTGAGGTATATTTCTGATCTCTTTTATTATTTGAAAGTCTGACATAATACAAAAATAATGTTATAAAAGTTTAAGTATGTGCATTTATTTTGTTTAAAGGTATGTTTTCTAAGCCCCAATCACATATTTTTCAGTCTAACCAAGCTACGCTTTGATTGTTTTTCTGTCGAGAGAGTGACAATACTAAGGTTAATTCAGTAGTTACAAGAAGGCAGCAGACCTTTCTAGCGAACAGAATAAAGAAGTGATTACTGGAAAACGAGTATTTTATACAAGACAAATGGGGTACTAAACAGAACCCCTCAAAATGTCAAAGTAAAGTTTCAAAAAAGAAAAAAAGCATATAAAAACTTATTTTTATTATACTACTGTAAATATTTCATATACAAAAAAGGATTAATTTTTATTTAAGACATCTTTAAGTTTTCAGTAGCCATCATTCGTCACAAAAAACAACAATTAAAAAGCAATTTTTTGTATTACAGAAAATAACAAACCTAGAACCAAGCAATACTCACTAAACCTATTATCTTATTAAAGAAAAAATGATATTTACTAAAATGTTTTGGTGCTAATATGATTTTCTTTGTCGTCAAAACTAATAAAAGTGATTAATTTAGCTATTTAGTTTTGTTTCTTAGTCATTTCAAACTTACAAACTGCCGAGATTGGGTTTTAACTCGCGTTGTGCTTTTGATATTTGAAAATTCCTGTAGTTACTTGTCTTTTCCTTAACACAATGGGCATTTTTTTGGCTATTGTTTATTTCTTGGTTTAAGATTTTCTGTTTTTGCTTCAAGGCTTGTAGATACAACTGGATCTCTTTTCATAAATTAAAATATCATTACGGTGTTGTTATATAGAAAATTTGATGGTAATCTATGAGAAATTCTTGTTTAAGATGACGGTGTGCAGCACATGCAGAGAGTTAATGGTAAACCCATTTTAATCAAGACACTCACGAAAACACAATCATAAGACGATTTTTTTGATTTAGTCTTTATAGGGAATGTTTTATGCAAGTAATTTCTGTAACTTTTACTTTTGTGAAGAACAGAGCTTATTATTAAAGATTACTTTAGGTAATACAAGTTGTTAAAGCTACCTTAATATGAGAAAAAGGACAATAAAGGAATCAATTTAACAGAGCTTAACGGAAACCAACGTCAAAACACAGTGGCTCTTTATTTTAAAGTCACAATATAATTACTTCAAATTATAGAAGGTGTAGAATTTATCGTAATGTGAGAGAAAGGGAATAAGAGCGAATACGCTTAGCGGAGTCTAACAACAAACAACATAACAGGATGGAATCTTAAACAGTTGTTTAAGATATTTAATTAATACTGATCATATAAGATTCGGACATTTTCTTAATGTTAGCTGAAGGGAAATAACGATTCTATTTAACAGAACTATAAAGATTTGAACTTATATTAAAGCTAAAAAGATATTTCAGGTCTTACTTGATGTGGACGTTGTCTTAATATCTTATAAATGGCATTAACAGCGGATTTGTTTGACGTCAACACAACGCATTCTTGGATGGAAACAGTAGATCAGTATATTAAAGTTGCAAGTCTACTTCAGGTCACATAAGGTTATAGACGTTTTTTTAAATGTCAGGTAAAGGTAAATAACAGCGACTGCATTGAACGTTTTTTAACGACAATCAACAACACATTCTGAAATCATAAAAAGCTACATTTGTGTATTTAGGTTGCAAAAATATGTCAGGCGAATTTATGTAAACAGTTTATTCATGTCAGCTACATAGAAATTCCAGCGACGTCCTTCAATAGAGATTAACAAAAGCCAACAGAAACTATTACTTATATAGTAGCTCTTTATATTAAAGTTAACGATTACTAGTGGTTATAAATGGTTTAGAAATTGTCTTAATTTAGATAAAAAACAATAACAACGAAACAGTTTAAATAACTGTAGCAGAAAACAGTAACACCTATTGCATGCAGTAGTTATTTATATTAAATTTACACGATTACTTGATCCCATATAAGATATGAGTGTTTTCTTAATGTCAGATGAAGGCAAATAACAGAAAGCCAGTTTAACAATTTTTTATGTAAAACACCAAAAATAATGTGATTGAATAGGTGGTACTTTTTATTAAAGTTACAGGGTCACCAGAAGTCATATAAGGTGTGGTAGTAGTCTTAATGTCAGAAAATAATGAGAAATAAAAGCAAGTCTGTTTATCGGAGTTTAACGACTACAAACAAAACAGAATAAGATCGTAAAATGTTGATCCGTAAATCGATGTTTGTAGATTACTACAGGTAATAAAAGGTGTACATGTTTTCGTAATGTGTACTAAAGGATAATAACAGTGTCCGTTCAAGGGAGTTTAACGACAAACAAAAACACATATTGGAATCATATATAATAGATATGTATATTAAAATTATAAGATTATTTTACAGGTGTGAAAGTTGTTCCTTTTTGTCAGAAAATGGGCCAGCGATTACGTTTAACAAAGTTTAACGACATGAAACAACAAATACTTAGATCGTACGCAGTAGTTCTGTATATTTAAGTAACAAGATTACTTAATATTATATTATGTGTCCCTTGTTTCATTGCCAGATGAAGTGCAATAGCAGAGTATAAATTTATCTAAGTTAAACGACACGCCGTGATTGTAAGTAGCATATATATGCAGGGGAACCTCCATGATACGTTTTTTTTAAATCAGAAAACTATTTCAACATAGTGCCACTAATTGTTTGCTTGGTTATTTATAAGTCTAACCGTACTATACAATAAAGTATTTAAAAAAAGTTTTATTTGTTGCTTATTGAATGCTGGAAGCTTGACCTAAACAGTCAGGCTGACTGCACACACGATAGCAACAGTAAAAGTAATCTTTATATGCATTAATCAATAGAATGCATTCAGTCCGGATATGGGAAAAAGATTAAAATCTGCTTTTTCTGTACAGTTTATAAGGTACGTCTGCGTCAAACGTCACCTGCTTTTTTCAAATTAACTATTTACTCCCTCTTACTCTCTTGGTTTAACCCCACCACCTTCATTTCCAGTTGTCATCTGTTTAAAAGAAAAAGTACTGAATATATTTTTAAATAACTAAAATATTAACCTAAATTTTAAATAAATTTATTAAAGGCAATTGCAATGAAAATTAATTTCCGTATTAATTATTTTAGCAAAGTAGTACTTAAAAAGGTAAAAAAAACATTTGCTGAAATTAATAATTATTCGTATTTGGATTTAAGATTTTTATTATTTTTAATAAAAAAAGAAATTTAAAAAATAATTAAATCTTTCTTATTTTAAAATGTTTTAGAGTATCTCAAATAAGTGAAATAATACAAACTAGAAGCCAGAAAAAATACATTAAACATTAAAAAAAAATTATTTGAATAATTTGTCCACAAATTTTAACTTTATTTTAAATCTCGATTTAAAAAAATCTTCTTGATTAAAATTAACATAAACTAATTCGTTAAAATATAGATACTAATAGACATTTTCTGGCGCCAAATATTTCTTAAATAGATGAAGGCAATTAAAATATTTATGTTACCTCTTACTAAGCAATCACATTAAGTTCTTAAGCTAATTAGGCTTATAACAAAAAACTGAAACCCATTAAAAATCTCTTTAACGACTTAGCTAATAATGTAAAAAAGCATGATGTACAAATCAACAAGTGGACACATGAAAAGACTAAGAAATGTGTTGTAAATAAATAAATAAATATGATCCAGTTAAAGCATCATTATATATAGAACTACCGATTTAAAAAGATAAACTCAAATAATATGAGAGAATATGAAGATCTGCTTATTAAAAGACATAAAAAGCACAAAATATTATTAGACATCATCTTTCTCTTATTTTGTTGAGACTAATTATACATAATACACACTTGTTCTCTTTAGACCTAGATTTTAAAAAGTAGATATTGTTGTTAAAATCTTTATAAATTGAATTAAAAGGAAGTACCTAATACCTATTAATTTCTCAAAAATTCAAATAATATTATTTACACAAATGACGAGGTCACATAAACTTTATAACTTTTGAATTTTGTCACTCCTGTGAAGATCCTTTTATTGTTGATGATAAAAAAGTGAAAGACTGTCACCTAAGTGGCAAATTTAGACACACTAAACATAATGAGTGCAATTTAAAATTTAGATACTCCAATTACCTACCCGTTATATTTCATAATTTATCTAAACGAGATAACCACATTTCTTCTTTATATTCTTAATACAAGTTTTTATCTCTTTTATACCACAAGCATTCGAAAAGTACTTTCCATTTTCAATTAAAAAATCTGCTGATAAAGAGGTGGCAAATGATAAAGCAATAACCAAATGAAAGTTAAATTTTTAGATTCTTTTAAATTTATTAGAATGGGTTTAGATAAGTTTCTGCCAAATCTAAAATCAAAACAATTCATGCATTCAGATGATGAAACGTTTAGAAAAACGCGTCTTTCCATACTCTTATATTGACAATTTATTAAGTGCAATGTATTTACTAGAGAATTATAAAAGAAGATTTTTCATAATAAATTAGATAAAAGTAGCATCTCAGACTCAAATTTTTTAGTATTATAAAAATATATCAGAAGTACAACATTCAAACATTAGAAGAGTATAGTGATATTTATCTTAAATTTAATGCCTTAATTATGGCTGTTGTACGTTAAAAGGCTTATAAATGAGATTCATGTGAATTCTTTACAGCCATTTCTGTATCATGGAATGCTTGTTTAAAGATTACTAATGAAAATTAGATCTCCAAACAGAATGTGATATCATAATTGATAGAATAAGATAGAGAATATGATACTGCATTGGCATGTCACCTAACAATAAATGTATCTAACGATGATATAAAACCCTAGAACTTACCAGCGTGCTGGACACAAATATCAAATCTCACAGCTGAAGATGTTATAAAATTAAACGATAAAAAGGGGAAAGTTTTAAATACAAATTATGACTCGAATAGACAAAAATTGTACATTATTTACATAAATGCAAATAATCTCTGCAGCTAGTCAACCTCTCCTAAATGATGTTTTTATATGGATAAAACCACAAGATTTAGAGCATAACGAAAATATTATTACAATAATAAAACCGGATTCAGCAAAAGGCGTGATATATAAAGTAAATTTGGGTTACCACAAAGAATCATATAACCATCATAAAAATTTTCTACTAGCTGTAGAAAAACTTACCCCAAATACCGAATGGCTTTTTCCTTATTAAAATATGATGATCAAAAATAAACTTGGGTGTACTCTCACTATTACAATTGTTTAATAATATTTACAACAAACAGAATTATGTTGAATATTATAAACATCTCATCTTTATTTGTGTCTTTGTATGAAAATAAAAAAAATAGAATTATTACTTTTAGTTATTCTGCTTACTTAATACCTTATGTTGAGTTAATATAAATGTGAGAAGTAAGTCTACAAATGATTTTGGAAAGGTCTTTTATCAGTTAATGAATACTTTGCTTATGGTAAAACATAAATTTTTTAAAAGACCAAACAGTTGTAAGGTTCGCACAACTCCAAACCAACTTAAAAAATCACGTTAACAAAAGTACCGAATAGTACACCAGAGGTATTATTAACAAAAACTATTTGTTTTACATACAAAATAATTTTATCTACTTTAACGAAATTCTTTACCTAGAAATGTGTATTTTAGATTATTTGAAATATTCTATGAATAATTTTCACTATAATGTTATAAAATCAAAATAAGAAAATAATCTTACATTATTTTTAGATACAGATTCTTACGCTATCACCTAAAACAAGATATATACAAAGTATGGACAAAGACATAAATCTGTCATATTTCTGCTTACTAAGTAAACCCTCCCTTTAAAATAAAGTCAATAAAAAAGTTGTAGTAAAGATAAAAGATAAGCATTCAGGAAAAATAGTACATGAATCTCTTGGAATTAGATCTAAAAAGTATGCAATAGATCTTGAATTTTAAAAATGCTGTAAAGGAACTTAAAAGTCTTTAATTAAAGAAAGAATTAAAACTGCACAATTAACCATACATAATACAGAACAAATACATAAAAATATGAACCTCATTAAATCGAAAAAACAATATTTATACAATTAATTTTACTAAATTTGCATTATCTTTCATTGACAATAAAATGTGTCTACTAGACCAGGCTGATCCAACTATTCCCCCAATTAAGGGCTTAATTACCAATTTGCAGATGACGAAAGAGCCATGCAATATCGTTTTCGTAGGAAAGGTTCAGTGAATTAATACTAACAATTGAACTAAAACTGTAGATGAAAAAAATTTTTATCAGAAATCCTTTTTACACTTATAACACAATTTCAAATGATAATTTATATGAAAATTTTATTTTTATTTAGTCATCACACAAAATTCCAAAATATACCACAATTAACGATACAACTGAACATTTTTAGCTTTGACTAATTCTGCAGTGTTAGTGGAGATGCTTGTTGTAGCAAGATGATTATGATCTTTTTTGACTTTATATGGCTCATATCTCACAGTTACATTTGATACTGGCTTGGCTTTTCTTCTATGTTTACACCCATAAGGTCATTGAATAGACGCTTAGTTTCTGAAAGTCTTTGAAACTATTTAAATTCAATTGGAAGTTAAAAATGATTTTCTCAAACTCTTTGAAACGTGCATGCGTCCTCAACTTTCTGTTTAGCTCTTTACAGAAGGGAAACGCTCTTTCTTCTTAAGTGGAGAATTTCAATATACCAACTTTTCTTGAAAATCCGTGAATGTGATGTTTTAGCCTTTCATTTGAGGCAGAAATCCAGCATGTTAAAGTGAGCAGTAATGTCGGTAGGAAAGGCATTTGTGCAGGGAAATTATGTCTTCCAGGTCTCCCTCAAACTTGGTAATGCTACCTTTGACCTAATCCTTTAAAATATAGTGATTTATTTCCTAAAGGCAAGGAACTTAATAAGAGTTTTTCGCAATACTTGTCCATCTAATATCTATGTGAAGAGGAATATATTTGCGTACTGCTTCAGCTTCCTGAAGGAATAACTTAAACTTCTGATGGCTTTGAACATGGCTTCTTCCTTGTAACATATTTTAAATTTAAACACCGTTGATCATCACGTCATTAAATCAGAGGAATTTGTCACAGATCGTCTGCTATTAAATGTTACAATGCAAAATCAATGCTATTTTGTCTGAGAAAACCAGTTAATATCTGTTTTACCCCAAGTCATAGCTTTTGCATCTTCAGTAGCAATAATGCAAGCGCATTTTTCAAATAGAGTATATTTTTCAAGTACATTCGAAAGAGTGTTGTAAATGTCAGAACCTTTCCTAGATGCGCACAGCTCAACAAGGTCCAGTAGTTTTTTCTTGGATATCAAAACTCATTTAACGAAAATAAACACGATTTTCAATGAGTGCCTTCAATTTATTCTAAAGGTGAGTATGTTTTTTACTGTCTGGTATGAAAGTGACTCTTTACATTTGTTCCCTATTTTTCGTCTCAAATATCCTTATTTATTTTAACTGCTAAAGTCGTAATTTCTCCCACCCCAAAATCCTTCTTTCTTTACAAATTGCAAGGATGATGTCAAAGACACCATTAAACTTTGAGTCTGAGAAGTCGCAAATTTACGAAATTTTAGATTTTATTTAAAAAATTGTTTTTTCCAGATCAGATACCGTCATCAATCGTGACTCACCTGTATACTTTTCGTAGCTTCCTTCGTGGTGAATATGGTTGACAACTGATGCTGTATTATTTGAAGAAAACAAGCATTTGTAGGCGCACGAGATACTGAACTTTCCCATTGATGTCCACAAAAATAATCGCTCTCCCATTTTGTTGAAATTGCTTCCACTATCAACTTTTCTTTTATTACTAAAACATATTATAAGAAATGGCCACAGAATTAAAACACAGGACGAAAATTAATGATAATTAAAACTAAAATAATAAATTTTTCCTAATCGTTGTCCCTTCGTGGCGATTTTCAGAAGACTTGATTACGAACTTTCACAGGAAAAGAGAGAGTTATCAATGAGAAAGGAAAACTGTGTTAAGCCTTACCGCCAAGTGATCTCAATGCTCTTAAGTGCGCGGTAAGCACGTACATACCAAAATCTACAGTCAACTTCAGACAGTATTCGCAGTGACACATTGGAAAACAATGCTTCTAGCATGAAAAATCACTAACATCGACTGTATCTTGTCAGCATGCGTCGTGCGTGGCAGATTCGATGAGAAACAAGCGGTTGCATATTTGGTAGGTCACAAGCACTGAGTCTCCCCTAATAAAACGCAAAGGAGGTAGAACAGTCTCCCACGTCAAACATCTTTAAATAACCAATCAGATTTAAACATACAAGTCTGCTGGGAAATCCTAATCTAAAGCAATAAGGATACTGTAGAAATAGTGGGTGGCTATTGTTTTTCAGTTTATTGAATAATGAAAAACTATTCTATCGAAACGTCTTTTCAATTTTCCCTTCTGTTTTATGGGCCGTTGAAAAATGCTCCACGCGAGGCCAGTTGGACTAAATTTGTATAGATGGTCAGATACCAACTTTATCTTTAGGACACTTTGTTCTTCATTAACCCAGTTACACCTTCAGTGGGATGTTTGTTTTCTGTGACTTATATGTAATGTTTCTGGTTTCATATTATTATTTATGATTGTAAACGGTAAAACGTTTCATCAATACAATTTTAGTGTATGCTTTCTTAAAATACTTTTTATACTAATTCATTTGTACAATATTATTAGCTTTAAATCGAGGCCTTGTTTGTTTTTCATTTAAGATTTTGTTTACTTCGCTTTCATTATTTTTTCACTTGTCTTTCTTGGTGACATATTCATTAGTGTATCTAAAATGCTTATCTAATTAATAATTTTAATTTTTGTAAACTTTTCTACATATTATTTTGGAGAGTTTTATTATATCTCTTAACCTTCATTATATTTATGATAAATTGTATTCCCACTTAAATTTTTTTAAAAGTTCTGTTAACAAACTAACTTTCGATGCCAGTCCATAATTTATTTAGTTTACTAATAGATTGTTTAAATAAATATTTAATTAATTTTATTAATGATTTCCCAGTTATAATTTTTAATGGAACATCCAATGCATATTTAAAAAAAAATATTATTACATCTAACATATATTTATATTCTTTATTTTATTTAGAATAAGGTCGCATATTAACTAAATCTGCTGACCAGATACTCTGTTGAATAAACAAACACCCGCCTTCTAGAATAATGTTTTCTTAAGGTTGATGCATATCTTCAGCTGGTACAAGGCGGGTTTCTTCAAGTTTTTTTTTGTTTACATTTTAATTTAAACCAGAACTCCTATACTCTTGTAGAAACCTTTAACGGTTATTTTATCCTTCAATGCAGTTTTATATAAACCTCTATCAGTTTTTTCTCTTAACTAAAATTTTTAATATTATTATTATAATGAATTAAATTTATTTCAGATTTTTGTTTGCTTCTAATACTAGCAAAGTTTCCTGAGGAATCACCATCTTTACATCTTAAATCATATTTATACCAAGATCGATCAACTTCATTAACAGGTTTCTCTCCATGATTTGGTGAATTATCTGAATTTAATCTTAAATCTAATAGTATTCCTAAACCAAAGTATTTATATTGCGATAAATGTTTTTCATTAGGATATTTAGCCCAAAAAACCAGAACATATTCCTAAAAATAACTATGCACCATTTCCACAGAAAAATTTTAGTTCTGAGACAAAAACATTTTTTTATTTTTCTTACAAATTTCGCAGGTTTCTCTTAACATTCGTTGATTATTCTTACTAATAACCTGTTCTTCGTTTTTGTATCAGTTTAAGTTTTATATTCTAAACGCTATATCTTAGTCATTTATATATTTAAATTAATGGGTCTAAATTCAGAATCACAAGACAGTGTATTTTCAGCTAATTCGTTTTTCTCACATTTTTAGATTGTTTTGAGATCAAAAAAAGATTTTACTGAAGATTTCATAGATAGTGAAAATGATTCCGTAGATAGTGAAACTGACTCGGTGATTATCACGAGTATGGCTCTTTTCATAGTCTCAAGTTTACAGAAGGAAGTAAGCATGAAAATGAATCTGAAATTAAACAAAGCTAAATGAAGATAAATAAACGATTAAAACTTAATTGTTTTCTTTTTTAAATAAATGAATGAATTTATAACTTATTGGGAAAATAAAAAAATAGCAAGATAATGATTTTTTATTACCTAGAAATATACATTATAAGAGAAAGTGGATGCAGTAAAACTAGATTATTCTAGATTATGTTTTATTTTTGGAAATCTTTACGTCAGCCTAAATATAAAAGAATGAAAAGTGAGTTTTTCAATAAAATAGTAAACTACAGATAATAGATATTTTTGCAAATGAAAATATATTAAAGAGTGAAAATTTAAAGTCACAAAATGATTGTGAAATAATAAGTGAAGGAAAAACTACAAGAAATAGTTGTAGAATATTCTGAAGACCAAAACGATATTCTTGATCCAAAAATATTGATTAAAAAATTTTTTTAAAATTATTTATTTTTGATGACTTTATGTTTGATAAAAAATCACAAACCCCCGGATCATTTTATCTTCTTTCCGTTATCTAAAAGGATCTCCAACATATTTGGGATGACTTAGTAAAGATAAGATATTTTATAAATTTACTTATTTTACAGAAATGTTGAAAGTCAAACTACAGGACTGTAGTTAAACACATATCAACTGATAAGTATAGTGGAAGGTATCGTTCAAAGTCTGATGAATTTTAATCTCTCGCATAACGATTATGTAGGAAATTTCATTTGTAATGCTAAACCATACCGTAGGACACTATTTCTGAATGATTTTTTAATATATATTAAATGTTTTATAAATAAAAAAGAGGAAAAGATTTTAAATGTAACAATTTGACCCCATATGAAAAAAAATTAAAGAAGCAGTTACTTGATGATGAAAAAAAGTGAGAAAGATTTTTTGTCAAATTAACAAAATTATTTCAGCCAAATATAAATACAAATAAGCAACTAGCTTTATTTGCTCTTGTATTTACCCCTTCTAATCTCTAACGCCTCAAGTAATTAATACCAATAGAAGAAAATTCAGAAATATTAATAAACCAGTCTGGAAAGAAAGCAATTTTGGCAGTTAGGTGATATAAGGTGTTGACGTTGTCTTGATAACAGATAAAAGGCAATAATAGCGAGATCGTTTTACGGAGTTTAACAACAACCAACAGCGCATATTGGGATCGTACACAGTAGATGTGTATATTAAAGTGGCATAAATGCTTCAGATCATATATGATGTGGAATTTGTTTTAATGCCAAATGAATGGAAATAACAACAAGTCAGTGTGACAGCGTTTAAGGATAACTAACAATACATACTAAGGTGTTAAGAAGTAGATATGTATATTAAAGTTACAAAATTACTTTTGGTCATATAAGAGAAGTCTTAATATCAGATAATGGGCTGTAACAGCGCGTATGATTTCCAGTTTAGCGATTACTAATAACACAAACTAGAATTGTACACAGAAAATTTGTATATCAATATTACCAGATTATTTCAGTTCATATAAGGAATGGACGTTTTTGTTACGTCAGATAAACAGGCACTAACAACAAATAGGTTTACGGAGTTTAACAACATTTGACATTGCCTGAGACCATAAACAGTAGTATCTCTGGTTTTTACTGTAACAGTGCAGCTGTACTTTTAACAATAAGAATATAGAATGATATCGCAACTAATATTTTTGAAATTCCTTTCTTTATCTTGAAAGATCTGATATGGCAAGTGCAGTGCTCTTCCGGTTAGGCCGCGTGGCTCTTAAAAAAATTTTTTGCTTGTTCCATTTCTTTTACGAAATAAAAAAGAATAACATTAATACTTCGTAATATTTTTACTTTGAGGTTTTATTTTCGATATTACGTTTTAGTTTAATGGAGTCACATTGTTTCGACAATAGGTTTTATTAATATCACTATAATGTCCTTTACGATAAAATATCCGTTGAGGTAATATATATATTATTAGAGAGTCTGAAAATTTCTCCACTCGATATCCAATTTCGATTAAAAGCCAGAAATTTATAAAAAGCATTACATCCTATAGTATGTAATAGCGAAATGGTTAATTGTAAATGCATCAAGGAAACATTAATTTAATGTGTAATGTAGTGTGAATAACACTTTGATAACGGGACAGCTTATTAATCTGACATTTTCATGCGCGTTGAGAATTTAAATCCATCGATAAATTATGTGTTGTATTTTAGTTTGATAATCCAGTAACATTGGAGGTAGCTTGCGATATCAACCCTGGCCGACGGTTTTGAATGACTGACGACGAGATAGAAACGTTGAGACAGTTACTTAAAATAATATTCTATACTAGGTCGTTAAATGATTACTTATAATCTCCATAAACATTCAGACCATTAGGGAAAATGACTTTCCTTATATTGAAAGGAAAATGAAAATAATAATGACTAAAATAAGACTATTTTTCTGTAAATTCTCAATAGTCTAAATTAAATTGCTTTGTATAATTATTTAACCCTTTTAGATGTTGCAGATGAATCAGATTAAAACAATAATCAATTATTTTATGTTTACATTCTAAACAATAGATCACTTAGCGTGAAAACCGACTGACTTGAAGGTAATCTATTTGTTTTTATCTATCTGATCTCCTAAAATCTGATGAGATAATATGAAGCTATAGTAAATTCTTCTTAATACCTCGACTACATTGGTAGACATGAAAAGAAAATTCTGTTTATTAAGCTTACATTTTTGCGTTTGTTTTCTCGGTCTGGTAAGTTATTTCATTTTTATATGTTAGAATAACTCATGGCGTATGTATTATAAACTATTTTATTTTATCGCTACATTCATTTTTTAAAAAAATTAATTTATTTAGTTGAGTTAATTACAAGGCATTCTCTTCCGTAACGTAAAAATAAAGTAAAAAACACTTATTGCTATCGCTTCTAACATAGATGTCTGTTAGTTCTAAGTTATTCCAGTCGTCTAGAATCCTGCCGTTAAAGAGTTCCCAGCATCATCTGTGAACTGCTTAGCTAATTTTTAGTTTATCTTTTATTGGAACTGGACAATCACTTATTTTTACTTTATTTTTAATGACTGCCATAAACAAACTTAAAGTTTACATGGCATTATATTTAATGGCATTTAAACATTGCCTACAGAATGTCTTTTGGTTCTTTAAGTCCCTCATTAGAGACGAAGCAAAAGTTAATCTTTGTCCGTTGTTGTTAGTAACTGAAACAAATCTTCAGTGTTTACTTGTTCAATACTCTCGATGCTCTTAAAACTTTCCCTTTAGATCACTACTGAATAGAATATAAACAAATTTAGGCAAATTGGGGCCAAATTATTAACCAGTTGCTCATCTTTGAGAGTAAATACACTGCCGTCGTCAAAGTAACCATAATACAAGCAAAGAAAACCTGAAAACTCCTATCAAATGTGTGTCATGTAGTTTTAGACTTGATGTATGTGTGATAAGCTGGTGGACAGTATAAAAAATACGCAATTATCTATGATAATGGAGTTTTATTTCCTATTGTATTTATTAAGAATGAAAACAATACGATATACACTTTACAGAATGTGCTAAACTGACACACAATTCCAAGATTTGTTACCTTTTTAACCTCTGCAAGATAAAACCGGCAAAACCATGAGACAGATGCTGCAATGTAATGCAATAAAGTTACGGAAATATCTCAATAAATCTCGGCAAAGTTTACTACTACAATAAAATCGGTCTGAATATAAATCTATTAAATACGATTGCAATTTAGTTCTCATTTATGTAGCATCTGTTATTTGATCTGATAATTTCATTTTGGATATAATTTACAGTATTTAAGGAGATTTACACTAAAAGGTGCTGTCATTTACTCTCTTGTCTCTTTGACCTTTAGCATTTCACATTTTTTAATCAAATGCATGCGCAACTTTCCGTTAATTTCGTTTATTAAATATGATCTCTTCTAAAAGTTTAATTTCTCTTCCGTATTCAAATGCAAAGAACGTGATGGTGATTTGAATTGAACCTTATTTATTTACCAATTCCTTTTTTAAAATGTTCTTCTCCATACAAATAAACGGATATTAACTTTGTATTTAATTTAATGCAGTTTTCCATGTGCAGCTAATGCGAACGTTTAACTAGAATTCACTACACGTGTTGCTTTGCCTAAAGCAATGGAATTCTATTTCCGTTTACATTCCGATATATATATATATATATATATATATATAGGAAAAAGAATAATATTTAAAATTACTTGCTTTTAATAATACAATTATCTCAAAATATCCCAGCAATAGTAATAAATCACGATGCTTAACCTACATAAGTATCTTTCAAGATAAATGCAAAGAAAAAATTTGCAATATGTACTAGTTAGAGCTGGCATCAACATCACAAGAAGTATACTGGGTTACTGAAGTAGTGAAAACAACATATTTGCTTCTGCTAAGCGTAAAAACAAACTGGAAGTTTAGCATTTATGCTAAATTAGTAACAATTTTACTGGTTTTATAAATTTTTCATAAATTTATTGAATTAGCTTTATTTAATGAATGGTTAAGAAACTACATGAAATAACCCACTAGTTTCACACTCATACTTACCCAAATATCAAAATAATCATGGAAACTCAAAAGTGATACGTATAGAGGAGCCAAAATTGTGATTAATTGCAACTAAATGCTTAATGCATTATTGATTCAATTCAGTAATACCTAGGGGCTGATTGTTCCTTATTTCTGATACGAGCAGCTGCAGTTTAATTCTTTTGTACACCTGACGATCCCGGGTCGATCCAGCCTGGTTTTCTGCCTTACTAAATACGAGTACTTGGTATTTAGCAAAGGATCACATGAACCAAGAACTGGAAATGGTTTCTCCTGATTATAGCGTTGTTTAAAAGTGTCTCTTTTATTTTCATCACTTCTTCAATTCTGTTTCGACGAAGAAGAGAGAGAGAGAGAGAGAGAGAGAGAGAGAGAGAGAGAGAGAGAGAGAGAGAGAGAGAGAGAGAGAGAGAGAGAGAGAGAGAGAGAGAGATAGATTCCTTGTTCCTTGAATAATATACTGGACAGTTCAAAAAAAATTTTACTTTTGAAATATATATATTCAACCTTTGTCTTCAATATGAAATGGAAGGAGTGGCATGCTACTCATTTGCCTAGAAGCTAAGAAACTGAAAATACGTAGTACCCAGGAATACGTGACCGATCTGTATTTTCGTCAATTATTCGTTATTCGGTGTTGTGCATCGAAAAAACCGTCTGTTTAGTGAGGTAAATGTCATGGAAATTCTGCCGCTATCAAAGGTATGTCTATTGTCGAGTAAATTTGCAGCGACTCTCAATATCTCGAAACACGTGCAACAGTTCCGAAATAGACTTAATATAATAAACTAATACTTGAACGGACCTTTGTGGATTCAGCATTCATACCTTTAGCTATGTCACTGGCAAGATTTATACTGGATTGGCACATGTGATACATCTTGGGATTCTTAATATCACTTTTGGAGAGTTTCACGGCTACTTTTATCAAAAGTGCCATTACACACCCACCCACCCACACACGTGTAATCTATTGTGAAGAGTTTGGGATATTATTTTTAATAATTCTGTGCTAAAAATAAATCCTTAAGTTTATTTAATGTAAATATAATTTTTGTTAAGATAGTCGTTTAATTTCTGAACATGAGTACTGACAAAAATATTTTGCATTGATATGGAAAAATTTCACAACTGTGGCTGTAATGAATTCTCTGTCTACTCATTTTTTAAAAATTATTTAGCACTAAGAAATGCTTCAAATGTCTCGGAAAATGCACGATTGTCAAATAATATTCTTACCCAGGAGTTCCTTCTAAATTTTATTTCACACTTAATGTAGAATATATTTGTGGTACAGAAAAACTTATTTTTTCATAAAATTATTTGTAACAAAACGTCAGATAATATTTTCTATTGTTGTTATGAAAATTAATGGTAATGTTATTCCATTTTAAAAAAATGTAAAAATTTTAAGTGAATTTTTATTTCCGATTTAAGCAAAACGTATGAAATTCAAAATGTATTAATGATTATGATTGCAAGTTGAAACTTTTCCTTGGTTTACATTATAACAACTTTATCTGTTGCTGCAAAATAAAACTATATTCACGGTGCTCTGCATGTATTAATTTATTAAAATATGGATAATTAAAGTTTCTCTTATTGAGTGAGAGAGTACTATGGATAGAGTTGTGCGGTAATACAGTGGCAAGATTAGTAAACTAGAAAACACGAGTTCGAAACCAGATTGAAAAAGGTTCTTTTGGTTTATCTCGTTAGTACGTTTTATATCGCTCTACTTTTTCAGTCAGTCTGATGGTTTTTTTCTGGGTACTCCAGTTTATAGTTCCAGTGTGGATTCTCTACTTTCTTGTGTAAAAGTCACTCCCTCTCCCTATTTTCGTGGAAGGGTAGAGCTCCAAGGTTAACTGTCTTGCCTGTCAATGTGGCTACTGTTTACTGAAGCCTATTTAATTAGTTTTCTGTTTCGCGCATCCTCGTGGTCTTACTTTTTCTATCTCTCACCAGTTAGTCGTGTGGGTATTGTCGGCAAGAGTAATTAGCTAAAATTTAGTTCAAAAACACATCATTACTTCCTAAAGCAAAAAAAGATCCCAAATTAAAATTTCATGAATTTCTAATCTTAACTGGGCATTTGACATTCAAACAGTTTTATTAAAATTAGTTTTAATTTTATCCAATATGTTTATGCTGTTTTATTTCGTGTATTTTAACAATAAAACAGTACATTTTACTTATAGCACTAATAAGGCCATCTTTACTCCATTTTCAATTAGACTGATTAAAATGCTCAAAGTCTCGTATTTACATGGCATTACATGTGAAAATGAAAGGCAGTAAATGTCGTATATAAGCCATGTAAAAATGACCTTTTGATTGGTTTATGTTGATCATTAAGGAAGAAGTTAAGAAAACCTTTGTTCAGTGAAAGTATTTAAACTGTGATCTTTTTTTAGGTTCAAAGAAATTGTATTTAAATTTCGATTAGTAACAAAAATTGATAATTTTTTAAAATGAAAACTTATGGTCTTAAAGGATTTTAGCCAAGATTAGTTTACATCGAGACTGCGAGCCGGCCACCCAGCCCTACTCCCCTCTCTCTGGAGAGAGGGGGAGGTAGGATTGTCCCAATGCTCTGACCAGTAGAAAGGTGTTTTCTCACCCAGAAATTTGGAGTCGAAAGAATTTAGTTAAACAAAAGCATATATTTATCTTATTTACTTGTAGCTCCTTTCCGCACAGCATGCGTACCTGAAAATATAAGCTTTGTCGACGTAGCGCTCACGAGAAGTTACTTATTTTAAAACCGTCCATTAGTAAGGGTGGCTGGCGGCCGATCTTCTGCACGTGTGGTCAGTCATCAGGAAGGTACAGGGGGGCAGCGAGTTTACTTCACTGCAACAGTTGGCAAAGCGAGTAGCCAAACGGAACGGTGGACCACTACAGTCAGTAACTTACACCAGGCATCATCACCAACCCCAGAAAAACTGTAGATAGAAGCCATAAAAGAAACAATCAGTTCACCCCCCCCAACACCGGCCCTTTTCCCCCTTCAGTAAGCCCCAACTTTTCAACTAAATATTCGCATGTACTCGTTGCTCGCTTCAATAACGGGATGGCCAAAACACACACACACACAATGAACTTAGCTGAAACTATAACTTAAAAACTCTCATCTATTGTAGATTGCTTATAGCACTAGTTTACTTTATTTCTTTGTTTATTTCTACTTCATCCCTGCTTATCAGAACCAGTTTTTTAAAATCCCTAACGGTTATTTCCTGTACTGCAGTGACCAAAATTTTGACTCGGTTTAATCGCCTCAGTACAACAGCAGTAGCGAAGTAAACCATCTTCAGAAAGAAACTGACCCGACCGCCAAATAACAATCTTCAAACTATCTAAATGGCTGCAGGCCGCTCTGTGTCACCTTCACACTGCACTTTATTCTCAGTATTCCAGTATCTATTTACCCTCGCAACGTTTGCAAAGCTTCAATAAAAGCAAAAAAAATTACCGATTTTGTTTCTTTTTTCAAACTGTTGCGGTTAAAGGAAATGTCACATTCGAGCAATGTCCGATTAATTTACCAATAGAAGTCTTAGATGCAAAGTGCAATGTACTTTGTTTAAGCTGTCAATGAAGCTGACAGAAGCATGACTAATGAAAGCCGTAAAATGTAAAACCAAAGAAATAAATGTTAATTTCTTTCATATTTAATGTCACGTATATATTACGTAAAGATAACCTTTCGGATTTTTATTGCATTAATTTAAATATTCATCTCTGTGGTTACCTTTATTCGCTAATACATAATCACTTTGACAAGATCGGGTGGCTGACATCTTTCGCTGCCGTACACCCGCGGATTGAAACATTTCCATCACCGTGGTTTACACCGGGTAGTAATATTTTTCTAACGGCCTTTCCATAAACTTTATGTAAGTTAAACGTGGCGAATGTTGATTCATCTGTCTATAGAATTCATCTCCAAGCCACTGTTTAGCTGCTCCCAGGAAAAGTTAGAGCATCTTACCGGCTTTTGTCACCAATGGAATGCTTCTTCCCAGTCCTCTCCACTGGCCGACGTGGCATCATACAGATTGTTAAAAATAGTTTGAATACTATCTTTAATTCCAGTAACTTTGTCCACCTCAATATCCAAAAAAATGCTGATAACTTTCGGTTCTTCATCTGTTGGGTTATGTATCTATTGGTCTCGCGGCGCTCTACCGAAACAACATTCACCACAAGGCCAGATTTTTTAAACCCATTCTATACGTATTGACTGTTATGTGGTTAACGCCAAATCTAGATAAAACTTTGCAGCAGTAGAATATTTCTGGTGACAAATACTGATTTTATGTCAAGGATTATTGGACAAAGTTTTAGTTTTCGCAATTTTGCAAAATCATCCAAATTTTATACCTGATTTTTTTCCGCTGATTGGTAACACCACAATATATATATTGGACACAACAGTTATACTTGTGTAGTGCTTTTGAAATATCTGATTATTGCCTATAAGTTTTACCTTCTAAATAAGAATATTACATATTTCTGACTTTTTCTAAGCTTTTTGGTTACAAACCAAATAGGCAATAATTTGTCCTTTGGCTCTTTTTAGAAATAAATCTATAGTTTGATACTAATGATAGCTTTAAATACTGATTTATTAGTAAATGAATCTTTATTATTGTTCTTTGTTTAGTTAAGCATCTGGTACGCTCAGTATGAAGAATACAAAACAATGCTAAACAATAAATTCAATTAAAAATTTGATAAAACCAGTTTTAGAGTTAATTTTCGTTAGTAATACATAAAAAAAGTAATAATTCCAAGGATATTAAATATTTCGAAGGATTTACCTTGCATTCATATTTTTACGAAATAACATCTTCAGTAACAAAAATGGTATGGAAGACTTTGTATTTGGCTTTAATTAATTAAACTCCCTTCATTAAACAAAGCATCTGTTCTCCTTTTTCATAAAAATAAATTTCTTCGTGAAAAGTTCTTTTCTGTCCTCAGATTTTTTTTTTTTAATAAAAAATTAATGTAGTTTTTACAATAATTTTAGAACCGGACATAATTTTTTTTGTTTTCTTTGTTTATGTACGAGCATGCAGGCGTTACTTACGTGAATTGCTATCTGAAGTACTGATATGAAACTCTTCTGATATATTCATGCAGTGTGTAAATAACAGAATTTATTTTACATCATATAAATTTTCTTATTTATTAAAAAAAATAGACTGAACTTCTTCTTTTGAGAACTAACTTTACAGTAAAATTACAAAATTTTTTTTTCCACACCCAGAGAGAGAGAGAGAGAGAGAGAGAGAGAGAGAGAGAGAGAGAGAGAGAGAGAGAGAGAGGAGAGAGAGAGAGGAGAGAGAGAGAGAGAGAGAGAGAGTAACGTATTTTATCTGAATTTACGAAATCGTCCATAATTGTTTCCTTAATCAGATTATTATAATTCATAAATTTTTCAGTTTGGAGACATCTTTGAATCACCAACATTGTTTGTCAGGTAAAATAAAAATTAAGTTATTTGAGATCGGTTCATCATTAAATGACTGGAAACTACGATGTCAGAAGCAATAACATTAAAACGACTCGATAAAAATACTAAACGAAAATTGTAACTTGAAACTTCGTACTGTTGTTGAACACCTCTTCTGAATTTCGAGGTTTAAAGGCATCTCACAGCAAAAAACTAAAAGAGAGAAAGGTGACTAGACAACTTAGATACGGGTTGAGAACTCTTGAGCGGTAGTCAAGGCACAAGCCAGTCAAGAATTGCTCACTGAACGTCTGTCACAATGACCAGAAAATTCATTCTGTATCATTTCATTTTTAGATGTAGCAGGAAACCCGAATTCCCAGAGTAAATGCACACGACCGGACGGAGAAGAACAACAAGAAGAAACCCTTGTAGAGAGATACGCAAAACCAAGTAGGTCCCGAAAGGGTTTGGATCTAGGACAAATGAAACTTTAAAAAATTGTAATTTCGCTGCAGCTGATACTTATTTTCAGAGAAGTAACGTAGTATGGACAGGTTAACTGTGGTTATCGTGACAATGATACGAAGAGATATAGAGTATTAGAAATAATTATAGGAACAAAGGAAAAATTGACTATAAATTACTAATAATACGTGACAGAATTACATCTCATGTGTAGAAATCAAATTCTCCATAGTAAATCATGTGTTGATATATTACACTGTGTTTGGTTATGCAAGCAATCAGAATGCTCCACCCATGTAGAAGGACTTTTGAAGTATTGGCAATAAGATCATTAATGTGTTGAATACTATGACTTACGAGAAGGAAATATCACACGGTGAATGTATAGAAATCAAATTCTTAGCTGGTGAAGCCTACTCTATGTAGTAGATGCAGCCCGACTTCATGTTTCAGAAAGAGCGATGTGCAAGGCTTTGAAGATGAAGAGAATACGCGCAACAGGAACTGTTTCCAAAAGATGCAGCCGAGAAAGAAATCCAGTACTCTCTAAAACTGATGTTACGTATCTCAGCGGATTTTCTCCACGTGATAGACGACGATCTGGTAAAGATATTGCGAATGGCCTGGCTGCAAGTACAGTGTTAACGTTTTCTCAAGAACGGTAACATATGTGTTTGTGCGAAGTGGTCTCAGTGGATGTCCAGCTGCCCGAAAACCTTTGCTGGGGAGAGACACCCAAATGGTAAGGCTGAAATGGGCAGCACAAATGAAACCTTGAAAAAAAGGTGCTCTTTACAAATAAGTCCAAGTTTGAACTGTTTGGCAATATTCAATGGTCGAAGACAGACAAGGGGGCGGTATAACTGTCAGTGTACAGCAGCAACAGTGAAGCATGGGTGGATCAATACAAGCGTGGGGCTGGAAATTAACCAAGGGTATTGAAGATTTGCATAGAATCGAAGGAATACTGAGTGCTGATATATACAGACAGGCCCTCTTCTATCGTGCCATTTCTACAAGTAAACATCTCATTGAGCGAGGATTTATTTGCCAACATGACAATGATCTCAAGCATACAGCCAATCTGGTGAGAAATTATCTGGAACGTAAAGCGGCTAATGGAACACTCATCAAAAAAATTTCCTGACTTCCGCAAACTCTTGATATGAAAATAATTTAGTATTTATATGGGTTATATGGAACATTTTTGGAGGAAATGTGAAAAATGCTGTAAGAAATTTGGAACAATATTCCTCAGTCATACATTGATAACCTGTATGGGAGCATGAAAACAAGGTGTCATACTCTATATAATGGAAAGGACGGACTTACCAAATATTAATGCACTGTATTACCTATACATTTGTTTTTGTATGTTTTCTGTAATAATAATGCACTGAGTATGTATTATATACGTCTGTCAGTTGCGATTGCTTATTATTTGTGCATAACCTGTTCGGGGGTGTTTGCATGATTATTTCTAATACTGTATATCTAAAAGTATCGCTCAAACAACGAGTTATTCGGTGTAATGTGGTACCTGACGCTTAATCAGTGTGCAGAAAGAAAACAAACTAAATCAATACAAACAAACAGATACGGGATATAAATATGAATCATTTCAACAAATAAACACATTTTCTTTTGAAGTTTTTAAAAGAATTTATCATAATAATTAAAGTAAAAAGTAAGGAATTAGGAAAAATACAAATAGGGCAATGGATGAATCCCCATAGTTTCAAAAAACAAACCGTTACAAACAACCTGTCTGAAAATCATTCCAGACGTAGTAGCGATGCAAACATTTTGTTATGAAATTGAATCAGTAGAGTGAAATATAAATAAGACATGTGCAATACACAGAAAAGAATCCGAGCGCATATTTTTGAAAATAAGTTGATTTGTTTTTTAAAAAATCCGTAGAGATTTTTTTATCCACAGAAACTAAAAGTGATCCATACCTGTGTAAATTCTTTAATTACAGGAATTAATAGTATACGTGAAATATTCGTTAAATAATTAGAAGCATTTTAGGTATCCATATACTTAAATAAACAATTATACGTTGAATTAAATCAGCCTTTTCTATATTCTCTGTCTCTGCCATTCTATGAATTCCAAATAACTTAAATAAAATCTGTTTTGAGACAAATGTTTTCTGTCCAGAAAGAGAAACAATAATTAAAATCAGTCCAACATGCCATTTGTTCAGATTACAATCATTTTCAGAGCTTCTACTTAAACAGTTTAAAAGTTCTTAGGAATAATCGTCAACTAAGTTATTTATAATAAAAAAAATATGATATTTTATTATATGGTGGATTTTATTGTTTGCGAGTAGATATGATAAGCGTCTACTGTCTAAATCTGTTGAGAAATTATCTGAAAATGTGAAAAACTGTAATTGTAGTTCACGATTCTCGCACACGTTTAAATCCAAAACTCACGTGAGAATTCTTTAGTTAAGCTTTCCGAATTAGATTTCATTTAGTGTACAGAGACTTCAGAAGTCCAAAGAATCCGATCCATTCTGTTAAACTAGCATCTGAGCATTAAGAATGGTGACGAGTCTTGGTGGGTGAATTTATAAAGATTCTTTTGTTGTTGCTGAAAAGCATAAAAATAGAAATGTACATAATTAAACTAAGAAAATGGAAGCGCCGCTATAATGAGTTGGTTTCCTTTTGTAACCTATCTTGTCATCAGTTTATTGCATATTAAAATAATCTTTAATGAATGGGATTAGAAAAACAGTTCAAATCACGATAAGCTGGGCTAAATGGAGACTGAAAAGACTAAACGAATCTGTTTTTATTTCGCAGACCTTACGAAAGCGCCTAACCGCTATGACTACTATCAGAGGTTCAGGGCGCTTTATAAAACCGACAAAAGCATCTGCCAGCGTGGGCGACTTTATTTGGCAACTGCAGTAATAATAATGTACAACTGGTGTTAAACGGAAACTGCGGCAGCCCTTGCATTTACCGTGATTACTTGGTCTGTGACAGAAAGCTCTGAAGCTCAGTCTCCTGTACTTACAGCTACACGTACGACATTTCAAGCTAACAGCATGGTGGCGTACAGACAGTCCATCACGTCCACAGCTTCCGGATTTCGGCTAAATTTTAAATAAATGGGATAATGATAAATACTTCGCGTAGGACGCACACTGGCAATAAACCGACCGTTTCTTTATTGGCATAATTCTTTTTTCAGGGGTTGCCAAGAATTTGCTTCTTATCTATTTCAGAACCAAATTAAATTTTAAAAAAATCTTTTATGAGCTTTGCTATGATAAAGAATATGTTCATTGATCGAAAACAATAAAAGGTAAAACTTGTAATGACGTCACAGGCGGAGGCATCACCGGTTCGCTGACTGTTATTTAGTTGTTTGTTTGCAGTCGATTTGCTAAATAGCGATGAATGATTACAATATAATATTTACGGAGTCATTAAGCATAAATAAAAATCATTTTTACACGAGATTTACTGATTAAGAACAGACTTAACACGATAATTTTGGTGCATCAAAGAGATGCTTTCTTTGTGGTATCTAACAATAGCATGAAAGCAGCCTGATGATCTCAATATTTCCACAATGTCTTCTAGCTGCATATTAATATATAAATTGACTAACGTTTATAGTATCAATTTGTACTAGTAAATGAATTGAAAACCAACAAAATAAGATTACTAATTTTTGTAATTCTTGCAATATAATTTAGCAAAGCTGTTGTTTTCTGTCTGTGACGTCAGCGCATTGTATATCCATTTCTGAAATAATTTGTTAATTGATACAAAAATGAAAAATAAAAGTTTTTCAGCAGAAAAAAATTTCAGTCTTAGTTGAGGACTTAAATATGCTTTTAACACAAAGTAGAAAATAATTTCGCTTGTTTAAATTAGAAATAAATACTTTAGGCTTAAATTAGCACAGACCCTTACGTCAGCTTGCCAAAATTTCTTGAACGCTTCAGCTTATTTTTTGCTTTAGTTTTCTTTATTTTTAATTTGAAACATGATTCAATATATTAATTTGCATATTGGACAACAGTAAAGGGATTATGTTACTAACAACGATCACTGAGAAACGAAAATTGCTTTGTTTGTTTTATGTAGAAGTTTAAAACCGAAGATCATTAAAAATTCATCACATAAGGAACTTAATGTATTCGTATATCGTCAACAATATGGCGTTAGGACGACGGCTGAAAGCATTGCTGGGCTCGATGATCTAACGCATTGTGATAGTCGCTAAATGACTGTTTGTGCATATTTAATAGTTTTTGCTTTTGCTTTATGAAAGTTCCATGTTTCATTTTACGTTATTTTAAACGCTGAATGGCTGGATATAATTTGTTTCAATAATGAAACTGCGCCAGTCAGCAACAGCTTTTATTATATAGCGATCTAAATTAATAGAGAGAAATCTGTTTTTACTTTTTTTCTGAAAAATCGTTCAGTAATCAGCAGGAAATTAGTTTGTTTTATTTCTTTTCTTTTGTCTCACGGAGTTTATTTGAAAACCTAAAAGATATAAAATAAAATAACCTTAAAAGATGTTAGCATTGAACTTACCAATGAAATAATCCATATGTTACATGCAAGCAATTCCTTAGCGGACGAAGTTATAGGTATATTAAGATACTACAGTCTGTTAGGAAATATATATAAAATACATTACAAAATATTTATGCAGCAAATGTGAAACGTGATTTTTTCATTAAAATATTACCCAAGAATATTTAAACGGAGACTCCATATTTATGGCCATCAGTGGATGCCCGAACGTGCGTTTCTGTCCGTGTAAGATGGTTATGTTAAAATTGTTTTTTTACCATTCGAAGACAATTTCTTTGCGTTTCCAAACACCCTCCTTAAGTTAGGATCGTGCTCTCAACCTACCACTTGGGGTGGAGACCAAGGAGCACGCCCTTTGGGCGAGGTCACTTGGGGTCAACCTTATGGGGGCGGGGAGGCGAGAACTCTGCTTAGTGGCTTTTGTAGACAGAAAGTCCTCTGCCCGAAAAGAGCGGAGGCGAGGGGCGCTTTTTGCCTCTGGCCTGCCTGTCTGGCTGGGAAGGTCAGGTGCGTCAGGACCGGCTTCGGACTTGACGAGCTGAGGCCTTTTTCCCAAGATTGGTTTTTGGCCGGGGGAGCGGTCGCTCTAACGTGGGGCGTTCGCGCCCCTAACTCTGGCCGCCTCGGCGCTCAGTTACATGAGGTGCTTCGGCGCCTCAACCCGGCCTTTTAGGCCTTAACGGGAGCTCTGCTCCACACCGGGCTTCGGCCCCTACACGGCCTCGGCCACCACCCCCGTCCACTCCCTTCTCCTCGGAGATACACACGCATACACGAACTTTCACACGCACGCACCACAAAAAGATAAAAGAAAAGATCTGCACCACCCGATATATTTCTAGGTTAAAGATACCAGACCATTTTTGTTTGTCTGAAGAGAAGAAGCAAGATCTTTTCAAATTATCATCAACGAATTTATATCATTAGTTTATCCTCTTTTAGTAATTGACGTCTACATGTAATTAATGGTGCATACACAATTCCTACGAACCTGCGTGCCGTGGTAGGTACATAATTTACCTCAGCGCGATCACCAGACAGATAAATCCGTGACTCGCCGTTTGAACTTTACGCAAACCACTGCAAATTAGTAACACCGTCGGAAGGAAAATCTTATATACGTGAATAAGAAACCAGAAAACTGTCCTTGTTGACACTAGGAGGGCGTGTTGCTTCAACCAGAACGTAAGTGAGATGTAAAGTAATTTTAAACTTGAAATAAATGAAAATGAGAAAAGAGGGGATAGGATATTCTGATTATCTGACACTACAGAAAATCGAAGTCTGAACATAGAAAGCTTTTGACTTTCGTAATGCCGACAAAAAGAAATTCGTACATTAGTAAACCATTTGAAAAATGTCAGGATATTTTGGTAAATTCCCAAAATCATTGTTTGATTGTGTCTGAGCAAAATCAACTAATTTATTCAGGCTAAAAAAAATAAATATCGCAATCAGTGCTATGCGCGAATTAGGGATGAAGTATGTTAGCTCTGAGATAAGAACACATTTATTTCATAGACTTTATGTATAGATACATTTTGCGGTAACAAAATTTATGGCTTTTTCCATTCTAGACCACTGTCTTTGCTCTGGGTCATTCCAAGTTCTTAAAATTTTTAGTTTATCACAGACACAGACTCTTCCAAAAAAGTGAGGTACATTAAATTTGTAAATGCGGCATTCTAGCTATCATTGGCGGAGTCACATACACTTTACAGTTGGCTGTTACCGAGTTTCCACCCATAGATCTATTTTAGATAGATTTAGTTCTATATAAATTTTATTTTAAATTAGACTAAATAACACAATGAAGACAATGAGAATAAAAAACAAACAATTAAAATGATTAGTGCTACGTTAATTTTGATTTGTAACCAATAGAATGTAATATCATTTCACAGGCTTTCCATGAATAAATTCCTCCAGCTCAGAAATGTTATTGTGAACAAATAGCAATTTTTACTTCATTTTCAATGGGTCTTTATATAAGCGAGCGGAGTCATTAAAGATTTAAATTACAGATAATGTTATTTCATGTTAGTGTTAGACGTGTGAAGTAGACAAATGTTTTTGCATATTTACAGTTACTAATGCTAGGGGTCATATTCATAAATTATCAATTAAACCAGAATTTATTTTAAGTATTAGAATTATAAATGAATGGATCGATTTAGTCTCAAGGGAAGTTAATAGTGACAGCAATAATCAGATTATGATAATACTTACTGCTGGTCATTTTTCTCTGGCGATAATTCACTCCTTTCTTGTAACCACGAAATTAAACATGTATAATTATTCCTGTACTAAAATTCATGTATACTTACCTGGGACCATATTTATTTTTTTCGATGAAATTATGTCAATTATATCTTAGCATGCCATAAACAATGTTTATTACGTCAATATTTTAAACTTTAAAAGCAAAAGTTTTCATTTCCTTTAAACGAAAAAAATGTACACCAACGGTAAGGGTATGATGTCAAATTTTTATAAATGCTATAATATAGTGTTGCAAAAACGTGTGGTTAAACTTCACCAAAATTAAAATTACCGTACAATTAAAAACAGAATTTCTCTATTAAAACGTCTTTTGAATTATGCTAATGATGCTACATTAAGGAAGATAAGAAACAGAAACAGAAACAATATGTTTTAAAAACTGGGAAAGTGTCAGTTTCAAATTTTTAAAGTTTTCAAGGGAGAAGAAAGCAAAATGAAGTAGGCTTTTATTTTGTGCAGGTTTATCAATATAATCTGCTCAATATGAATGCGTCTTTGTTTAGCTTTACTAAGTATACGAAAACCCATAAAATAACAAGTAATGAAGTGGAAAAAAGCACAATAAACACTCTCGACAACGCGTAATTTTATTTAACTATCGATCTCAACGGAAGTAAACGTAAAAGAAGTGATTATTAGAAAGTTGGATGACTGTAAAGAACTTTATTTTTTGCTGTCCAGTTTAAATAATCTAAAGGATGGTCAAAACATTGTGGCATTGATTATTTAGGTTATTCAGTTTGCTCTGTATTTGTTCTTTTTGATCTTTATTGCTGAAATGATAATTAGAATATTAAAAGACACAGTCAATGATTGACTTCTGAGTATCATTTGAATAAAAATTAAACTGTTTGATTTTCATATATATATATATATATAATGTAAACTTGCTGATAATTAATATATTTTGTCTTCATTATTCAAGTGCAAAATTATTGTAGACAGTGAATCACGAAAGTATATACCCACTTCTGAATAGTCTGTCTTTCTATATTACTGTATCTACAAACTTTCAAAGGGCAGGCTACCTGGTGCTTTCCTGTACAATTAATGCAATAGATTTAAAAAAGTGTTGTTAATACCTCTACTTGCATATTCGAATTATTTGTGGGTTATTTCAGTTTAAAGTTTTAATTAGCTAAATATTTTCAATTAAATTTTGACATTTCTGAATATGATTAAAGTAAATATATGTCACTATGGTAATTTGCAAGAGCAATAAAGAAGTTGCTTTAATGTGATTTATTTATTCTCTAACATGAAAGCGATAATTTTAGGTAGCGGATTTTTGGAAAAGCGAATGCAATATTAAATTTATCCAAGTGAACAGTCTACGGTATCTTTGTCAAGTTAAGAGCAGCTAAAAGTTGATTAATTAACGTGGAAAGACAACTGATAGAACAGAGAGAGATATCGGGAAAATAGAAGAAAAACCGCGATACAAGTTTCCAAAGAGAGGCAGGAGACTAGATAAATCATTACTGCTCTCCAAACACTTAGAAATAAACCGAAAAATGATGGATTGCATGGACAAATATCTTGAAAGAAACCATTCAACAGTAAAAAAAATAATAAAGCGAAATTACTACAGTTTGAAAAAGCTATGTACAAAAAATGACAGAAATTATGGAGAAAGTTTTATGGAGTAACAACAGTAAAGCGATCCTTCTCTGTTATTCAGGAAGTAGAACGTTTGCCTGGTGTCAGTCTAAAAGATTGAGACACGCGTAGTGAGTATTTTCTAAGAGTGGTAATGAAAATGTTGGAAATTGTATAACCTGAAAAGGAGTTGTCACTAGAATTTTAGACGGAAAAAAGAGGAAAGTACATAGGTGGTACCATCAACATGGAAACTTTTGGAAAGAGGTATATTATCTAGTAAAACGGATTCCAAGCACAGTTTACATTTTGTGAAAATGATTTTTACAAATAAAAAACTGAAAGTGCTGGAATTGATTTCTACACATAAAATAGTAAAAGTCAGGTTCAATAGATGGATGAAAAAATAAACATGTCTAATAAACTTTGACTTAAATTTTTGTTTAGTCAAATACCCGTCCACTTTGTACTTCAGAATATTCAAATATTAAAATAATGTTGAAATATAATTTTCTATTTGTATTATGAGAGCGGAAGACCTAACAGGAAGAAAGATTGCCAACAAATTTGGACTTTCCAACTAAAGCGTTCGCTAGACGACAGCATTACAGGGAAGAAGGAGAGTAACATCCAAAAGAGAGGACAAATATATTACGCTTGTGGTGGAACCAGATAGAGGATTTACAACCTCAAAAATTACAGCACAGCAGAATACTACAAAAGGAAATCCGGTGTCCCTGGCTACAGTAAAACTGGCTTAAAGCTGCTGGTTTAAATGAGTTAATGATTGTGAAAAAAGCACTTCTCAGGCCTTCTAAATTGGCAAAAAGGTTGGAATGGACAAAAATACACAAACAATGGACAATATAAGGATGGAACAAACTGTCAATATTCGAGATGTTCAGGTCCAAATGTATAATATTTGTGCGCAGACAAGCTGGATAACGCTTTTCATGACAGTATGCTGCTGTTACAATTAAATAAGAGAATATCATGATGGAATTAGGGATGTTTTGGATAAAATGAATTTAGTGAAGTCGATTTACAGAAGAAATTACATGTCTTTGCAGAATACTGTGGTAGCACTCTTTTGCCAACGTTCTATTAATTGTGCTATTAAGTGAAGGATTCTTTCTGCATCAAGATAATCGCCTTAATCACACTTCCAAAATTTTGTAGACAATATGTGGAGAGCAAAGAAAAGCAGTTTTCCTCCAGAATATGGTTGAGCTATCACAGCACAGTCGCTCGATTTATCCCCAGTAAACTCTTATGGAATAGAGTAAAAAGAAACGCCAAGGAGATTATGCAAAATAAGTCAACACTTATGGGAATACATCAATACAACATGGAAATCAGTAACACTCAAAAATATAAAGCAAAGTTACTTACTTCCAAAGTTGTTGTTAGAATAAAGGCGTGGGTTATTTTGATAAATCAAAAATTTAAGTCAGCTTGTCAGACGTTTTCACGGAAATAAAGAATTAGTGATGGCCGAATGGGTGTAACGTCAGAAATTTTGAATGCCTTTTGTGATATTTTATTTTAGCTCATCTAACTTGACTTAAAAAGTACATTTCTTTAACTCTTTCTTGAAGGTTTGAAATAAGAATAATAAAATTAAATCGTTCACCCATCTAGAAGAAAACACGAAGGCGCAGGGTTTTTTTTTTGGAGGGCAAAAGGAAACCATTTTGGCAGCCGGCATAACATACTCGGACTTCTTACGAATGGACTATCTCTGCTTACAAGATTTACTAATTAATAATGTCAGACCTTAACGTGCGTGGAATCTGTAAAGTGTACTTATTTTCCCTGTCGTAATTTTTTACTTAATCTCAGCGTCAATGCGAGGAGAAGGTCCGTGGGACGCATGGTTCTCACACGCTGTCTCCCCAAATACTTGAATGGTATTAAATCATATAATTGCGGTCGCCAATAGGAGCCTGGAGTTATATTCGTAACGTCTGTAACAGACATCTGCAGCAGTGGATCTCAAGTACTTGTCTGTAATTCCACAATCACTAGGAAATGTCACCAAGGAAGAAGACGTATGTCAGGGTTTTCCTACGCGAAGATAAAAGCAGAGTAAATAAGAAAATTTAGCTAATGTAAACGTTATTTCATAAGCAGAATCGAGGCTGTTTACGATTCATGCGGCCTGAACGTGGAAGTAATGGTGGCAAACTATATTTTATAAAAGCAAAAATGTTTCTTAGATCGATGCATTTAAACAACACTTAATGACAGACTGGTTGATTGTGATAGTCATAAACGCGACTTTGACACTAGTTAAACATCTGATTAAATAATTAGTGCTAAAGTTGCATTTATTTACTCGCAGTGACACAGAACTAACTTATGTTGACACTCAATATGAATCTTTGCCATTCCCACAGCACTAGTGCGATGCGAGTTAATAAACATTATTTTGTCTTTATTCATTAGACGATATCTATAATGACAAAAGTAGGCTTCTGGTCAGCAAATATGGCCTGAATTAACATGAAAATAAGATTTTTAAAAGGCCGGAAAGAAACTTGACGCACACAGGAAAGAGCTAAGAACAACAAGAAAATAAACCACAAAATAACCAGATGACGGCAAGAAGAAGGAGCCCTGCTGCACTACAAAGTAGTAAAAAATATTTAAAAAATAACGTCGAACCTTTTATACTCAAAGTATCAATCCAGTCATAGACCAAGTTATTCGCGAGTAGCGTGTTACTAGTGCCAGTTTTACGATGCATGGATTTACTTGTGACCGGTGTCGTTACAAGTACTGCAATGGCTGCTTTCGAAACAGTAACACGTGGAACTCTGCCGATAATTGCTGCTCGATAGACTCTGGATATTAGACAGTTTTCCGTAGCCGTATAACAGTAGCGTGCCGCACATCGAAGACAATGAACACATCCGACATATTGGATATCTAGTAACCGTCATCAGCACAACCCATGCATAAAAGTTTGTTCGTTTATTTGTTTGTCGTTAAAAAGTGCCATTTCTCGTTCGTGTGATCAGCCCTGTTGGCTGCCAGAGAGTGCCTTATTAATGAAACAACAACTTTGTACAATGGCCACACTGCCTGGCTTCTGCTAAGAAATGTGTAAATATGTTGAGGATACATAAAGTCGGATAGATTTGTCAACATTCATTCCCACTTCTTTTGTCATAAGATTGAATCTACGTTTTGGAAATTACTTCTGACATTTAAATCGCTATTCGCGTAATTTTCACTAAAAGCTTACACAATCTGCTAAAGCGGTTCTGCTATAAATACGTTAAGAATCACATGAACTTCGATCTTTAGAAAAGAGAACGAACTTAAAAAAGTAAAGGCAATGCAGATGAAGAGTGGTATAGAATCTAACATTCCTAGAGAGTTTCACTCTGTCTCTGCTAACTTGACACAAAGAAATTGCGGGACACTTGTATTCTGAAGTCAGACATTTCAAACGGCGCTGATTTCAAACACTTCCCAGTAAGTAATGTCAGTTGGAACTTACGAGCCGAAACAAAATTTTCTAGTTTTCATCCACTAAAGTTTGAATGTTTCTGGAAATTATACATTTCTAGATGAAAGAACAAGATTACTTGATATTTTTTTCTTCCTTAATTTTATTTCACATTAATGCAATTATATAAAACCTCTCAGTTAATACCGGGCATGCGCAATATGAACTTTAAATCTTTAATAATTAATTCCTTTTCTGATAGCAATAGATTTAATAAAACCCTAACACTGTTTGCAGGCTTTACTTGTCAGATTACTACCAGTATAAAAGTTAAAAAAAAAGCAATTACTGTTTTGAATATTCGCATATTTGGATGGAATACATTGTCTACAGTAACAGCGGTAAAGAATTCCTTTTAAGCCATCCAAGTGGAGAACGATACAGGATTTCGGAAACAACAAAATGTTTCTCTTAGTTGACATTTGTATTTATTTTTACCTTTATTTAAAAAAGATATTTTTTCTTTGTATACTTATTTTTGTAATAGGTGATTAAAGAGACGTGAATATATCATAACCTTTACGATTATAATGGTATCATTGTTCAAATTTCTATATTGGAAATGTATCTAAAATGTAACATTTATATAGACTGAAAAAATTACTGACAATCTGTTCCGTTGAAAACGCGAACCCCAGGAGAGAAGCAAGCACGTGCGTTAAGAGACTGTTTTAAACAACTAGTCATCAAAACCAACAACCCAGATGATAAGATTTTTTGACACAACATTAAAAGAAGATATCCAAGTTTTATATTTAAAAATACGATTTTACACTTTGAAATTGGTGTATTGCATCTTTTTTTTTTTTTTAGGATGAGAAAAACCCGTGTGCTAAATCTGTTTTAATATGATTTTCGTAACATACACAGGTGGTTATTATTGCGAACACACCAAACAAAATTATAATTTCATGAAAATTGCATGACATCAAAGTTCTAAAATAAAGATCTCGTAGCACTTGTCGTGCTCTCAGGGTCACACGTTAATATATATATACATGGAACCAAATGAAAGCACTAGATATTTGGAAATTTCCTCAGTAATTTTATTATTTTGACCGCCGCTGTAATGCTAACAAATGTGTATTTAACGGTTTTGTTAGAATACGCTTGCGGATGACATAAGTAGCAGCCTTATGATCTTAGGAACTTTGATTGTGTGTTAGAAGCGACGATTCACGCTGTCTTTCATCGGTCACTCTATTTCACGGTATCTTGTGCAGAAGGATAAAAAAGGACATAATGGCGGCAGACTTCGTGGATACGTCTCGAATTTTAATCAATCGCTTCTTAGATGGTTTACCCTTATCCCACCCACGTCCGGACGGGCTACTCTCGAGCTGGCGTGAAGGCTTCGTAGTTCGAACACAGAGAACTACGTGTCACCTGCGCGCACTTGTTTCGTCCATTTACTCGTATAAACGTAGGTCAGGACCGATAGTAACGAAGTTCTAAGAAATCTGAGACATAGAAATAAGGCTTCAGAAGATGCTAATGGAAAAATTACATTGTTATGTGTTAAATATAGTTTGGGACTAATCACGCACACTTTTTTTTATTTTTGCCAAAACAAGAAGAAAGGAAACGAGCCTTCTTTTCAACGGAACTAGTTATCTGTGAAGCGACACCTCGCGGTAATAATAATGGCTTCTCCTCGCAATTGAAGGTGTTCGTTAACAGATTACAAGCGGACGTGACTTTGTTTGTTGTGTAGATCCCTAAAGATCAGACAGCTCATCAAAAATTCGGGTAGGCAGGCAACTTACTACAAAACAACTCATCTTAAGGGCTGAAGAAAGCAAGCAAATAGTCATAGATACGTAATATTTACTTAAAACTAAACATAAGTAGGCACTCTCCAAAAATCGTCTCTTCAATGTTTATTACAGATAAAGTTTACATAATAACCCATCATGTCCACGCACATAAAGTGCGTTCTAACTTTTTGCTCGCGCAAAATTAAAATAAATGGTTTCAGCAAATTTAATGCGTAATAAAACATCGTTGGTTTTTCCAATTTACAATTTGACAAAAAAACAACAAAAGAAACTAAAAATCATCCAAGCAACTTTCCCCCCAATAACCGACACTAGGTAAGGCGGTGTTTTTATAAATTTATGTTATAAGTTGCTATTTTTTCATAATTATTGAAATTAATCTTTTATTTCATGTATAGAAATATGGTGATCATCAGCGAATTTTTAGGTATTTAAAAGCTCTCTAGTTAAGCGAAATACCAGCCTGAAATGGTTTGTTTCCGGAGTTCGATTCCCGGTCTGAACATTAGCCTACCTCCCTGAAATGATTTCTCGTATTTTATCATCAACAATCCATTGGGTTTTCTCCAGGTATCGGGTTTCCTGTCACATCTAAAAATGAAGATTTCTTGTAGGATTTTCAGGGTAAATGTATTGGACGTTCCACGAGTAACTGTTGACTGGCTGGTATCTATCAGTTGCTCAATGATAGAGATCAGAAAGTGCATGTAGTGTCTCGATTTTGCTTAGCGAAAACTGCAAGTACTGCATGGATGTAACTCACCTCACTTAAGATAAAACTAAACCATGTCGCATTTGAAATTTTTACAAACCAAATAATTATAAATTACTTCTAAAATTTAGGCTTATTTCATCAATTTACGTTTTGCTATGTAGATTTACTCTATCATCCACTGTGTTGCTGTAACTTTTGTAGCAGAATCTGACTTCACAGCTACCACTTGTTTCTTTTTGTAAAATAACAGGACTTTCCCTTCAAACCAGTTATCTCACACACTTATTCCTTGTAGTAAGTGGCACACACACACACACACACACACACACACCACACACACACACACACACACACACACACACACACACATATATTGCATAAATAGTTGTCTTTTTATATCAACGCAGTTTGGTCACAAAATTTAGGGTGTCCTATTTACCATTAGAATTATACTCACGCAGACTCTTACAAATACAGAGTTTTTACTGTTATATAGCTAAAATGAGTCGAAAGATCTGTTAGCAACCATGACATCGAATGCGTGTAATTTGTTTTATAAAACTGTGTAGGTTTAAAATGAAATGTCTGGTTCTGGTAACATGGAAAAAAATATGGTTAGGGTTGGTAAGAATTTTACCAAATGATGTCCTGATTGTGTCAAAGTGCCGAAAGTTCAGGGGGTGACACGGATAATTTCCCTTGTCCTTCCAGGAAAAGGTATAAATGGTCATATCGAGTCCCACCCAAAAGATACGCGACAAAATGCGAGAAGACGTCCTCGGACTACACGAGAAGACTTACGGATAATGCAGTGGGATGAGATGAAGCTGTTATATAGGATCCGAAGAATTTGAACTTGGGTCAGATTTTTGAACAAGTATTTTGTTGGAGGGTTATTCAGCATATCAGACGAGTTGTATGTGTTTCAGAATTAAAAAAAAAGAAACTGTTATAGTTATGATGTCTCCTGCGAAGAAATGAAATTTTATTTCTCAGTGGTTACTATCAAATTTCTTGCAAGCGTATATATTGGTCTGTTGACGAAGACTTGTCTGTCATTTATGTCTCTGAAATTTGACCCGCAATCGATTTCAAGAAATAAAAAATTGTACACATTTTGCTGACAATTCATCTATTGACCAAAGTGATCGAATATATGAACTACGACTTCCCATGAGTTTTCTGATTTCAACTTTCAAAACATAAGGCATTTTCCATTAAAACCTATGAGTTGATGAAGCTACGGGCAAGCGCTTTGGTCATCAGCTGGCTAAACGGTTTATTCGAGAAAAGCCACGTTTTTTGGTTATAAAGACTGAATGTTTTCTAATTCTAATGGTTATTGGTATGCTTTTGACACTTATTGTGAAGCAATGCGTCTTGCACATAACAGCTCTCCGCAGAGAGCGACGCAGTAACAACGCTAATATCATTAGATTACAGAGTCGTACTAAATATCTTGAGATGTGTTCAAATTCCAGAAGATCGTGCCGTCTTTCTTGATAACTATTGTTTGAGTTTTCACCACTTCATGTTATTTAATTAAAGGGATTTAAAGACACTGTAACTGTGAGAGATAATTGATAAACGAAGTATTCCTTACAGTCGTCCAAAGAAATAAAGGGGAGAAAGATCTGTGGCTGCCAATATGAACCTGAGAAGTCAATATTACTACTAGTTAGATGGGAAGGCGACAGTGCTACAACTATTATAATTCAACTGAGCCGGTGAACAATGTGAATCGATAGTCCATAGAGGAAAGAAAGCAGATGTCCTCCAAATTCTGTTTTTTAATTGTATATTGCAGGGATACGAGACGGGGACTTATTTTATCGAGCTGTGAATAACTACAGAATTGAAATTCACAGTAAAATGTTGTAGTGAGGACTTTTTACTCACATAGTGAATGTTGCTATGGTAAATGCTTGAAAATTACATCAACTGGTAAGTCCAGCAAACATGGATTTTTTGGGATTTATGAAAAATATTAGTTGTCATTACCCACGTTTACTATTCCAACATCTCAGCGAGAAACACTCTGCATTTCCTTATCTGAAAGTTCTAGTATCCCTAGGAGCCTCATTCAGGGTCCACATTGACAGTTCCAAAAGAATACTAAAAAACAATAGCGGTGTCTATTGTACCATACTAGAATACCTAGATTTGCGAGAAATGTAGGTTAACCCCGTGTGTTGAGAGAAATGGTTTTGAGCAGAACCATTCGTTAAGGCTGTGTTTGGACAGTTTGACAGCGAGTACTTCTTGAAACTTTACCTAGAAATAGCTCTACTCAGTATTTCTGTTTCTTACATTTTAGTCCTATTACACCATGTATGCGCAATGTACTCAGTTGAGTACACCCTTATAACATTAGTATATGGGAATAAAAATTTGTCAAGATGCACTTTTCCAGTTATTCATTCCTTCATTATTAATATTTGAAAGATTAAATTTATTCCATCCAGCTACTTTGTTTCTAGATTTAATAGGTTAATCACACATCTTTAAGAGAGCACCAATGGCATCGCGCTTCACTGGAAAAACTTTTAACGAGTACGGACTACGCCTTAGTGATGTATCAAATTTCAGCTCTACGCCATCACACAATAGCTATAATATTTCACTCTCGATGGTAGATATTGCAACAAAAAATATATATCCTCTGCTTTCTCAAGGTCCATAGACGTGAACTATTGGAATTTTGACTACTCGATAAACAGAAAAAATTCCTAATATTGCACCATTGGAATTTTCACTCCTCGATAAACAGAACAAATTCCCAATATTGCAAAGACTTCGTCACTATTTGTTGCCCAGGTTCATTTTGCGATCAATTTGATGAAGACTTCTTGAAGGCTCTTGTTGATTGTATCCTGGTTTACATAGCATTCATTTAGTGTTTCACTGTATCAAAATTACAGTATTAGCAGTTTCTGAAAGTGTTTGGTTTTAGTTAAGAGGGATTTTGCGAGAGAAAGGACATTCTGTAAATAATGGCGGTGATAGACGACTATCTCCTGAGTTAGTGACGTCGCTGTAGTTACATAAACCTCACGTGTATGCACGAAAATACACAACCTTTGACAGTTAAAAATCATCAGGGATGTTTCACTTCTTTCAGTTACAAATTCACCAACCAGTCACATATTCGTTCGCGTGAAAGGAAAATTATAACAATAACCAAATAACTTCGGAATTTTTATCGCGCAGGAGGAAAACCGCTAAAACTCTTCAATTTATACGGTGTTTGATGGACATATTTTTGCTTAGTCTCTATATGAGGCTACAAAATTATCTTGGGTAGATTCTGTGGTAAGATTCTGGGTAAAGATCGAATAAATGTTTCACTCTATTAAGCAAAACATTATCAAAACGTATCAGTTACCATCTCAAGTTTGATTTCCAGTAGAAATTTAGAATAACTTACAGGTGACGTTGTAACAGTTCGGTTTTTGCACCTTTGAGGTATTGATATCTACCATAATAAAACTTTAGTAACTACCAAAGTGAGTCATGAAACTATTAACGTTTAAAATAAGAACACCATTCCTTATCCAAGCAGAACTTCGGTTTAAATGATTTTGTATTTTATTTGGAAGCAAAGGTCTTAAAACGATTCTTCATCATGGTGAAGATAAATTAGAGTTCGATGTGATAAAAATACCTGCCACTGAATAATACAAGGAAAGTGCATCTATAAAACTCGTTGTTAAAGGTCATAAAATTAGGTTGTCTCTTGAGTTCATATATCATACGGTATAAAACTAATTGTAGTTTTCTGTCGGAGGCATTGTAGTAAATGTTCTATGTGGTGAGAAATGTCTCCCTATGGACATCATAATGTTAATGATCAATTGTTTTGGCGACAAATTTTTGCATGAATATAACCGACCGAAATAAGCTGCCCTATTATTATATTTCTACAGAGAAAATATGTCACTGTAGCTGCAGCAATTTTTATCATAGTTTAGTTCAGGAAATTATGAAATACACGCTCGTATTACGAAAAGAAATATTCTAAAAAAAATAAATAATAAACAATGTTTCATTTAACAATGTTCTGGCATTTAGGATAAATTAAAAACATAAATATCTTTTTATATATTTTCTTTTATTAGATTTTAAACAAATTCAGTGGGTAGCACCTTTAACGAAACGGTTGACAAACGGATTTAGGAATGGTGATATCTGTGGAAAGCGCGACTCCGGTAGTGAACGGTTTTCATTGGAGCAGATGATCCAAACGGCAAAAACCATTGTCACTGGAAAAGGAAACATCCGCCTTTAACAGATTCTTCGTGGGCTACTTGGTTTCACGTTTTGCAGTAAAAAGGTCTCTTTCTTCATTGGTATAAAAATATAAGCGCCAAACCAAGTACTTGTTTCTATCAATTTTCTGAATTCCACTGTTAAAGGCATGTTTATAAAATCTTTAAAATAAAATTGCAAGCTCAGATAATTAAAAACGGAAAAATTCTTTTTGAAAATGTCATTATCAAATCTAATAATATTTTCAAGGGTCTGTGCGTCTTTTTATTACTCTTTCATAGCCGAACCGTAGCCCCCAGAGACTCCAAATTCTGTATGTATGCACTTCAGAATCTGCGCAGGGTTTTAAGCTACCGCACATTGGCTTCGAAGGTCGGTTTGGGGCCATACAGACCATTTTCAAAAGCTTTATAGATTACACTTAGCTTGCTGCAATATTAAAAATGGGCGACATAGCAGCCTCAAATTATACTGAAGGTACTCTGGGGTCAAAGGCAAAATCTAAGGGTACCGGAGCCTGCCCAACAAAGTCCACCTTTCAAGGTTCAGAGTTATTACAGCGTCACAGTACTTATTCAACTGAGAAGTAAGCACAGATTTCAATTATTCAACAGTCGGCCTTGAAGACCATGTTAATGCCATCTGCGACAGGTTTTGATATCATATATGGTATAACTTTGAAAACTAAGAATAAAAATTCCCTCATTAGTTTGCTACAGGTTTGTCAACATCTTATAAGTTATCCTCGTATTGCTAAGCTACTTTTTCAGATTCTTAAACATATAAAAATCTTAAGTTTTCTCATGTCTCTTTTTTCAAGATAAAATTAAACTAGTCTCAAATTTAAGCGTACGGCTTATGGAATGTTAAGAAATGTATCATTAGTATCAATTCAATGTCCATTCATTGATTGATTGTTTAAACAAATAAAATTTCTGTTTTTAAATTGATATAAAACTTTTTTTATGAAAGTCTTTTATTCGTGCAGCGCTGAGTACCTCAGCTAGTATTGATTATAAAACATAACTATATCTATACAGAAGTTAAAAGCTGGATAAAGTAGACATTCTAAAGCAAACAGTTTTCTTGAATGAAGCATATTCTGTTAATTCTATAAGGAATATGTATTTGTACTTCTTCACACAGCGTCTCTAAGTAAACCCTTTTCACATGACGTCTACATTGCACACAATTATCAGATTATGTTTTAAGTAAATGATCTTCAAAGAGTATCTTTACGTACATCAAATGAGGACTTGGTACATCACCTACGGTAACTTTATGTAGACTTTTACATCACGTCATCATGTACATTATCTTCAGTCGACATTTTTAGGTAGGATATATCTTCCTAACATGACCTTTATATACCATAATGACATGGTGTATCTACTTATGTTGTTTTCACGTGATGCCTTTCGGTATATCATGTTATTATGAAATTCTATGGTAGAGAACATGACGTGACTTGGAAAATAATCTTTACGCAACAACCTTAAGTAGGCTAACTACGCAGTGTCTTAAAATAGAGCATAATTACACAGCACTTCTACGTATAACAATTTCAGTCGGCATCTCCAGACAGATAATATTCACACAATATCTTTGTGAATATTATATTAACACAATAGGTCCATGCAGATTATGAATCGTCTCTATGTACATTATTTTCATGGAACATTTCTAAGTCGAATCATCTTCACTCAAGAAGTTTAGACATCACTTCAGATGGTGACTTTAGGTAGGAAATTATTGCAAAATAACATAGGAAATCTTTAGATGAATTATCTTCATAATTATCTTATATAATCTCAACATAATGCCAGTAAGAAATAATTTTTTATCCACTGTGTCAATATGGATCATCTTTTCCCCCTCTTTATACATTATTCTCAAAAATATTTGTGTCATCATTTTATGAATTTTCTATTTACAATCTCATCACAAAACATCTCTAGATGGATTATCTTGACATGATGCCACTTGGTAGATCATCTTCAGATGACATCTATTATTAGATCATCGTTGCATTAATATGTAAATCATCTTAATATGACATCACTAGGAAGATAATCTTGAATCGATGTCCCTAGGTAGATTATCTTTATATGACCTCTCTATGTGCTTTATCATCGCACTGTCTTTATATACATTGTTTTCATAGATACATTTATGTACCATTTTCATGCGGCATGTCAATATAGATCATCCACACACGACATGATTATCTACATTATCTTCGCAAGAAGTTTTATGTATATCATCTTCATGCGATGTTTTACATAGATTTTAACAAGGTTTTTCTTGACATGACATTTTCACATCACTTTATTAGATAGATCGTTATGACATGGAAAGTTTATGTACACCGTCTCCGAACGACATCACTGGGTAGATCACCACTACACGAGACTTCTATATTCATTATCTCTACGTGACGTTGCTTTGTAGAATTTTTTTTACAAGAAACTGTGTAGATCATCACTAGCGTTTCAAGGGCGATCATCTTGACATGACGTCTGTAAGCAGATTATTATCAGATGGTGTTTCTCTTTTCTTTATTTTCATTCGAACTCTGCAGACAGATCGTCTTCATACGCCGTCTTTATGTACATCATTGTCCATAAACATCTGTATAACATCGTTGCTTGAAGTTTTTATTAATCTCAACTTTACAGAACGTATCCAGATTAGATAGTCATTACAAAATCGTTCTATATGTATCATTTTCATAAAATGTCTCTCTTTTTGTCATCTTTGCATAGCGATTCTATGTAGGACATCAGCTCAGAGTGTATTTAAAAAGAGATATTTTTCCAAAAATGTATAGAAAATTTATTAAAAAAAACTGGTAGTTTCTGTTCAGATTTGCTAATTTCTTAGCTACACCTGAGATTATGAACATTTTCCGCCTTTAGGCCAAACGATAAAATACAACTAATTTCGCAACTTATCCGTGAGCTTGGGTAAGATAACTAACGTCTTCATCAGTTAAAAGTAATGATAAATAAATTGTCCAGCTCCATCATAGGTTGAGCATGACTCGTCAACATTCACGGTATTTGTCACATTTGGTCCAGATGGGTCCTTCTGGTGGTGTCCGTCGTAACTGACAGACGCCTTTTGATTTTCTCTATTTTTTGTTGGTTTTCTTTATCATAGCTTTATTTCTTTAGTGATTTTATTTTTCATTTGCTGCTCTTACTTTTTTTGAACTACTTTTGGTTTCTGTTGCCTGAGTCCGGAAGATTAGTAATGCGGACGAAACAGAAAGCTCCGAGCATAATTGATGACGAAGACTAGCTGTGTTGACAGATGAAGAGATTGCGAGCTTGTCTGCTGAAGATTAGTAGCAACAACTGAAGATGGAAACTCTATATATGCCTGCTGAGTACTGCATACGGCTGCAAAATGATATTCCAGGCCTGACTGCTAAAAACCATTCGGCTCACTGACAAAGGAATCGAAGTTGCGCGCACGAATAGTTTTACTGCATTGCCTACCTTGGTTGCCTTAACGTAGGGACCGCAGAGCAATGCACCGACTTTTCCGGTCGTCTCTCGCCCAGATCTGATCACCATGACATTACCACACGTCTGGCTGTCGACTGACTGACTGCAAGCGGTAGAAAGTATGTGCCATTTAATCGGATCGGCTAAAAAAAACAATACTAAGGAACTAGTTTAGCATGGAAACGACGGAAAGCTGACGAAGTCATCACCTTACTCCCGTCATCTTTCCCTGAGCAAGCATTTTTAAAATTGATTATGCGTAATTGCAGTTCTGAGGTTGCTGTTTAAACAACTCTTCCGGTTTGGAAAAATACAAACTCCGATGCCTTACTTTTTTACAGCGAGAAAAGCTTGTTGCAACGAATAATTTTGAAAACTTAAAAGAAAATTCGGAAAAACTAACCCATCTGCTGTGGTTCTTGCTACAAAGCGCACACAACTGTACCCGGAGTTTTAAGCATCGCACATGATTCTACACACAGAGAATGGCAGGTGCTACTACTTTTTGATAGGTTTAGAAGAATCGCCAATTAGTCATTTCACAATCTCTTTCCCGACATCATCTCCACAAAACAACTCTATGCGCTGTATGAACGCGATGAACTATGTATATCTATCATCTTCACACACTTATAGTTAGACAGCCTTCAGACCACGCCTAAAGTGGACGTTTTTAGATAGATCATCATCACAGGACGTCTTCATTTATATCCAGCTCGCAAAGTTTCTGTGTATCATCTCTACACGACCTCTCCTGAAAGATTATCTTTACAACTTTTATTTATATCAACTTTATATGAAGCCACCGGATAGATAATCTTCACATGAATTTTCTTGGTAGATCATATTAATGTAGCGCCATTAGGAAACAATCTCCTAAAGATATATCTAGGTAGATCTTCGTCACAATGTTTTAAAATATGCACCATCTTCATAGACCGTGTCTTGGTAGGTCATCTTTACAGGCGACATTTGTATGTAGATGACCTTTGCATAACATCTCTAGGTTGATTTTCACATAACGTCTATATGTATGACATCTACAGGCGATGTCTTTAGGTAGATCATCTACAAAAAACATTATGTGTAGTTTTTGCACACACAGGCCTTTATGTATCTTTACTACAAGAAGCTTATTTACATCATCTTCACACAAAGTCTTTACGTAGACCATCTTTATGCTCATTAATCTCTTGGCAGCTTATTTTCACATGCCAAAGTTACTTGAATTATCATCAAACGGCGTCTTAATTTTCGTACGATGAGTTTACGTAGATTATGTTGCTACGTTGCCTTTATGTACATCATCTTGATATAATATGACGTCTCTCGGTAGATCATCATCAAGCAGCCTCTCTCAAAGTACAGCATCTACACGTATTGTTGTACATGATGCACACGGAGGTCTTTGGGTAAATCATTTTCATCTGATGCATTTAGCTAGATCATCGTCACACAATCACTGTAACGAGGTAGTCTTCGCAACTTGAGCATTTACAGACTAGACGTTTGGATAACTCATTTAGTTTTGATTATAAGAAATACTAATGTTGTTACAAATTAATAAGTAATGTTCACAAATTAGTATATATAACTGAGAAATTGTATTTTAGTGTTAATTTTCATTAAATGAAATATTTTTATTCGTGAATCATGAGAAACTTTAACATAAATAGTGTTAACAGAGTAATTTAAAAACAAATATCTTAGATTGATTTATCTGCTTTTTGTCTCTATGCCATCGCGATAAAGCGAACGGCATAAAAAGAGACATTACGCATTGATCTTGCATAAACAATCAATAAGTCACGTAAAGATAATCATCTGTTAACATAGCATGGACACTTTAAACTGATGCATAAATGTCAAATGAACGAAAAGATGCTAACAGACATGATAAATGGAAAACAAATAAAAAGATGGCGATTATTCAAACTTAATTGAGTAGGAAATGCAAGTGCATTAAGCAAATGACTGTGGAAATTAGTTGGAAAATACAGCAAAACAAAATTACATTTCTTGGAGCAAGAACGTTGAAAAGGGAATATTAGCGCAATAAATTCAATTTAAACGACTGTTGTGCAAATACATAACTGTTTTATAAACTTTTGCAAGACAAATACAAGTGGAATTTTCTTCTTCGTTGCTTTTTACATAAAACTGATCTTTATAGGTGCTGCTCTAATATTTAAGAATAAAATGTAGTTTAAAAATAAGAAAAAGTGGAAAAAAGAAATTGCAAAATTTAAATAGATTCCAGAATAAAACTAATACATACATTAAATGTCTATGGAACCAATATACCTAAAAACACGTTTCAATTCACTGCGAATCTAAGATTTTATCGAGCTGAAGAATATTATAAGCGTTCGTGTCTAAAAAATGGCGAAATCCCAAACAGTGTTAAAGAAAATGTATGCATTGATATTTCTAGTAATGAAATGTGCTACTGCTAAACACGATTACGGCCACTGTCGGTAAATATCACGGAAAATAATAGCTATCAATAATAAACAGGTTGTTATTGGTGGCAAAAATAATAGTTAGTTTTGACACATTTGGAATGGATTGTAAAGACTCGGAAGCATGAATTTCAAATAGTGGAGCAGGGTGCGCAGTAACAGGGTGTATCTCATACCGGTGTACACAGCGCAGCCGCTAACAATAATAAAACCGTCCAAAAGACAGTGAGAAACCACACATTCATGTAACTCGAAACAAAAGCGAATAATGCGAATTTTTGCGGAAGGGGTCGTTTTTATCTTTTTTTTATCATATCATCAATTTTAATGGAATGTAATGTCTGTAACTTCCCCTAGAAACTGAAAAATACAATCAGAAAAGAACAATAGCGTAAATATAATTAATAAATCTAAGAAAGAATAACTGCCACAAAACCACTGTAGTCTGGACATGCAAACATTAAATAAAGTAACTTAAAACAAACAGTCCAAATGTAAACCAGATATACGAGTTCTGTCGAAAAAGTATCCGACCTTAAGCTGGGAAAAAAAAATACGTATTTGGTGGGGTTCAATTGCTAATCCCCTTCGAAGTAGGCCTCTTGTGCCTCCACACACGTAGCCCAGCGATCCTTCCACTGTTCGAAGCACGTCTGGAATGCTTCTTCCGGAATGGCTCTCAGCTCCGCCGTCGCATTCCGCATGATGTCCTCTTGGCTCTCAAAGCGGGAGCCTTTCAGTGGCATCTTCATTTTTGGGAACAACCAGAAGTCAGAAGGAGCCGTGTCTGTAGAGTAGGGAGCCTGGCGAATGAGCGAAATGCCTTTCTTTGCCAAGAAACCTTGGATCAGCTGCGACGAATGACCCGGGGCATTGTCATGATGCAGCTGCCAGTTTTGCGAGGTCCACAGATCCGGTCTCTTTCGCCTAAATGCATCACGAAGACGTCGGAGGACTTCCTGATAGTACTCCTTTGTAACTGTTTGTCCTTCTGGTGCGTATTCGTGATGCACAACGCCTCGGTAGTCGAAGAAAACAGTCAGCATCACCTTGATTTTTCTCCGGACCTTGGCGATGTTGGGTGCTTCCACTGTGATGACTGAGCTTTGGTTTCCGGGTCGTACCCGTACACCCACATCTCATCTCCAGTTATCACGGTATTCTGGAACTCAGGATCCCTGTTGGCAGTATCCAGTAGGTCCTGCGCAATCTCAAGACGAAGTTGTTGTTGTTCCTGAGAAAGCAGCTTGGGCACAAATTTCGCTGCCACTTTGCGCGAGCCCAAATCCTCCTTTAAAATTGCATGTGCAGAATCTTTACTGATCCCAACCTCGTCACCAATTTCCCGCACCGTCAAACGACGACCCTCCATTATCAAGGTCCGCACTTTCTCAGTAACAACTGCATTGTGGCTTGTTGACGGCCTCCCGGAACGCTGGTCACTCCCCCCACCGGTGTGCGGCCATCTTTGAACCTGTTGTACCATTCTTTAATTTGGGTAACACCCATGGCATTGTCACCAAAAACCTGTTGAATTTTGCGAAATGTTTCCGCTTGGGTATCTCAAAGCTTTTGGCAAAACTTGATGCAAGATCGTTGCTCCACACGTTCCGTCATCACGGGCGAAATGAAAATGCGACGAGTAAGTAGTACACCACCTCACACTCTGGCTACCTGACAGCGACTGACACATCCAGTAAGCCTGTCAAAATCCACGCATGCGCATGAAGGCACGCGGCTCCACTATGCACATTTTAGCCTCCCTAACGTCATTACTTCCCACGGGAAAAAATAAAGTCGGATACGTTTTCTACAGACCTCGTATACCAGATTGTGAATACAGTTTCTCTAAAGATTTTATCCTTTACAGTATCTCATCTTTTTCGCTCTCATAAACCAAGGTATCCATGGTACAGAACTTGTAAAACTAACAATCGTCCGTGAAGAGTATAAAAGCAGAAAGTCTCTTGCATACTAGTTTTGAACAACACAGTTCTATCTATACTTGACTAATAAGGTTTCAGAATCTATTAGAATTAATTATAGATTTTGACATTGTATAGACATGTAAGTATCAGGTATAACGTTATCTGAAATTTGGAAGATATCTTCAAATAAGCAATGTTATTACGATTAATGGGTCTTTCAATGGAAACTTTCCTACATAAAGCACCTGAAGTTGACTGGACGATAAACTTCATTTTATTCTAAATCGCTAAATGCAACAAACAATAACAGAGACGCGGAAATGACACGATATCACACGTGAAAGATATATCAAGTAAATATCGTGTAAGATGATCTGCTCTATAGTACAGTTATGTGTCGATGACAATTGTCATCCAAGCAGTCAGAAAGCGCCACACCTGCAGAAAGACTATAAAAAGTATAGTCAGTGATATGATTGTAGTGTGGTAAATACTATGGCTCCTGGGAAGGAAATATTACATGACAAACGATAGGTTGCATCCAGAATTCGTTTTAGAAAAAGCTTTTTGAAAAATCTTGTGGAAGATACGCGAAACTGCAACTATTGACAATAGACGGAGTAGGGGAGGAAAGACCAAACTCTTCAGATGTAATGCTAAGTACTCGGCATATGTTCTCTACGTAATACACGACAAACCAGTAGAGATCATGCAAATGTCCAAGCTGCAAGGAGGATTTTCACGTTTTTAAAGAAGACTAAGATAGGTAGGAGCTTGAAGTGGCTGCCCAAAATCCTTTCTTGAGGTGAGGCACCAAAACAGTAAGGCTGAAGTGGGCACCAGAGATGAAACAATGGAATAAACAAAAACAGAAGAAAGTGCTCTTTACCAGATGGGTTCAAGTTCGAACTCTTTGGATAATAATCAACGGCTTTTCTTTGCAGACGGACCGGAGAACAACAGATAAGTATGGAGATCGATCAATTAAAGTGTGGGCTGCATATCGGCCTAAGGTACCGGAGAAGGTACGCTGACTGCCTAGAGGTATAAAAAGGCATTCATCCATCATACCATTCTCTCAGAAAGAAATCCCATTAGGTGGATGTTCATCTTCCAACATGACAATTACCTCAAGCATACAGCAAATGTGAAGAGAAGCTATATGAAACGTAAAGAGGGTGATGGAAAACTTGTAAAGAATTTTTGGCTTGCATACACTCCTGATATGAATATTATTTAAGCTATATGGTTACTGAAGAAATCCAACGTTAGCAAAACACCTTAGATGAATTGTGGAAAGTGCTACAGGATATTTGAAACAATATTCCACAGTAATACATAGATAACCTGTATGTGGGCATGAAAACATGTTATACTCCATATAAAGCAAAAGGCTTACATACCAAATACTAATGCAGTGTTGAAAGTATTAATTTTGTTTTTGCATATTTTCTATAATAATACATTATGTATGTATCTTATACGTGTTTATGTTGCAATTATTAATTAATTGTGCAGAATCTATTCGTGTTTCTATAATTATTTCCAATACTGCATATAAAAAAGCCGGAAGAAGTATGCTCTGATTAAATGTTGATTAATTTTTAATATAATATACATAATTATATCATTTTTGTATAAGGCAATCATTTCATTCTAATGCAATATCTAATTATTTGTTACTTTTTTCCAATTTAACATCTATGAGGGAAAACTATGCAGTTACTGAAGCCTACTCTTTTATTACTCTGTAGAGAAGAGGAACCATGAATACCAAAACAATTCTTTATTAACTTTATTTTTGCTACAAATGATTTTTCACAACGTCACTCACGCAATGAAAACTCAATGTTTTTTTTTATCAAAGCATATACCATAATTCATTTGTTTTTGTATGTATTAAGTTTCGTACTATTTATAAAATCAGACATCATAAAAGAATTAAAGTTGTAAATAATTAGAAGATACCATATTTTATTTCTATCAAATAATATTAGGTTGTTACAAAAACTTTGTCGGTTTCTTTACCACAACAATGAGACTTCACATCGTTGCTGAACATAACGTTTATTAATCAAAGTCAGTTCCATCACAATCATTTCACTTCTGCCAACGAGTTACAAGTGCATTTATACCATTTTGAAAAAAAAATCTGGATCTCTGGAGTCGATAAACTGTTGGAAGGCAGTTTCATTTGCTGCTCAGTTGGAGAAGGATTTCATACGGAGGAAGCTATTGAGGTGTTTGAAAAGGTGGTCTGTGGGAGAAAGGTCTGGTGAATAGGCTGGGTGAGGGAGAACTTCGTACCCCAACGTGTTCGTTTTTTGAAAAGTCACTTTCGCAACAAGAGGACGAGCACTGTTGTGGAGCAGGATTTGCTCTCTTCGATTCACCAGTGGTGGCTGTCGTTAGGAGAGTTTCTGATGAACAATGTTTAATTCACGACACTACCTTTCAGCTGTGAAGGTTTCGCCAGGTTGCAAGAAGGTATAGCGTATGACACCAATTGCAATCCACCAGACAGTGACCATGACCTTCTTTGGGTGGAGGCTGGGTTTTGGGATGTGGTTAGGCGCCTTGTATCTGTAGAGCCACTGTGCTGATCGTTTTCGATTGTCGTAAAGGATTATTATTTTTTATCACGTAATGATTCGGTCAAGAAATGGGTTGATTTGTTTCTTACCACAAGCGAAGAGCAGATCTCTAATTGACGATTTTGTTGTTGTTTATTCAACTCGTGTGGCACCCACTTGTCAAGCGTTTAAAACCTGGCCGATTGCGCACGTCAAGCTCTCCAGCAATTTATCGCTCTGTCTTCCTCGGATCGGCTTCAATTGAGGCTTTCAGACGGTTGTCATCACAGCTGGAATGACGCCCGCTACATTCCTTATCTTCGAGGCCCACATCTCCTGATGCAAACTTTGCAAACCATCGTTGTACTGTGCGCCCATTTGCTGTGTCCACACCCCATGCTGGCTTAATGTCACGAGTCGCCTCGCTCGCTTCGTGGCCTGGTTTGAATTCGTGAAGCAAAATGGCACGAAAAACTGTTCTATCCCTGCTTCACTCAGAACCCTGAAACAAATATTCATTTTATGATTTTTTAAATGGTAGATTTTGCACATTACGAGTATATGTCAAATCACAGGCTACAACACGATAAATAACTTATCTAAATACACCTCCACAAGCATGCAAAAAATTAACCCCAAATTAATATAATATAAAAACTGAAAAAACGTTTGTAATGACCTAGTATATAGTTATTTATTAACAAAATATCAACTTAATCCGTTTTTTTATGATTGTGTGAAGGTCAAACAATCATCCTTAAACAAAATTTGCTTGGAATTTACTATCTTTAACATTTAATTTCATGTATGTATCAAGTAAACAGGAGATTTTACGAGCTGTAGGTTTTATCCAGAACAAAAACGTTATACCCGTCAGCGAGACCCACCAATGTAACAATCATATTGGTGTATCGGCAGAAATCTCACAGTTATATACCACATGATTTTAGACTCAAAGGTTTATTTAGATTCTATTTCCCAAACTTACCTGGGTTGTAAGGAACCCATAATAGGCTCAACATTATCTAAAGGATAACTTATAATATAATTTATAAATTCTCAAAAAAAACTTGAAAATATTTTAAAAGAGTTTTCATGTAATTTTTTATAGACATAGATGCCATACTAATTAGCAGTTGTCCTCAATAGAGGTTTTCAAATTTAATCATTAGATTATATAGTTTCTCAGGCAAATCAATACAGTTGTATACTTCTACACTAATTAGCATTTGTCTTCCTTAGCACGTTTCAAAGTTGATCATTTACTCCAACAGTCTGCCACTACACGTGACCCAATTAATTATTCTTCCGACAGTAATTAGGGCCTTCACTCGCGTTCATCAGAATGCTTCGTTTGAATATCTGATTTGCAACGTTTTCCTTAAATCGCAGTGGGAAATATAAACTCTTTGAATGAAGCTATGCGCTGCAGGGACTGCATTAATTGTGATCATTGACACGATTTAACAATCTGCAAATCGCTTGCACATAGCACACAGAGTTTCATTAGGATCATTACCAAATGTCAAAAGTGGCATTAAGGACCGGAAAAATAATTACCAGTCTGGGATGTTTTGTGCTGTATCAGTTACCGGCGCGGACAAATCTCTCCACATTATGGAACAACTAATATTTATAAATCCTGTAATGCAGATTAACGAAATTGAGATTGCTCGTAGTAAATTTGTATATTAAACTTAGAGGATTATTTATCGTAATATAAGATGTGGACATTTTATTAATGTCAAATAGAAGGAAAGATTAGCTTATTTGTTTAACGTAGATTAACGACAACCAAAAAAATATATTTGGATCGTACACATTAACATGCATGTTAAAGTTACACGATAACCACCGGTCACATAAAGTGTAGACTTTTCTTTTTGTCAGATAAAAGAAAATAACAGCGAGACTGATTAATGGCAAACGACAACAAGCAAAAGTTACTAGGATCATGAAAAGAGAGAATTTATATATTAAAGTTAGAAGATTATTTCAGGGTATTCTGTTTGGACGTTGTCCTAATATCAGATGAAAGGATTTATCAATAAGGCCGTTCAAAAAGTTTAACGACAACCAAGCACGCTTATTGAGATTGAATTCAGATCTGCATTTTAAAATTACAAGATGATTTCAGAGTTATATGAGGAGGGGAAACGTCAGAAAAGCGGTCGTAACGGCGATTCTGTGTAGTGGTGTTTAACGATAGCCAACAAAGCATACAGAAACCATACATAGCTGAAATGTATAATAAATTTACTAGGTTACTTCAGGTCATATTAGATGTGGATGTTGCCATAATGTCAGATAAAGGGCAATAACGAGGAGACCATTTAACGGAGTTTAACGACAACATACAACATTGATTTCTGAAGCAGAACATCTGTATATTAATGTTACAGGGTTAGTTCAGAACATTTAAGATGCGGAAGTTGACTTAATGTCATATACAAAGTACAATCAGCAAGTCCGTTTAGAGTTTAACGTCAACCAACAGGGCATACAGGGATCGTTCACAGTTGATCTGCGAAATTCATTTTCTAGTTTACTTCAGGCTATATCTGATGTGAACGTTACTTTAATATCAAGTAAAGAGCGTGAACATTGAGACCGTTTTACGAAGGACAATCAACAGCATATTCTGAAATCGTACACAGTACATCTGTATACTGGATGATTTAATGTGTTCATATCATTACTCATATTGTGTCTGACAATCCTTTAGCGCTTATAGATATTTTAATTTGTTCAAACCGTTACTACCTCCGATAAATTTTTACAGGTATTAGATATTTCCGTGTGTATCCACACGTAATGGACACTTTAGTGTGCTCAAAATCATTACTAGATCGGATGTTTCTCTACACGTCATGTACTTTTCGTGTTTTCACATCGTGAATGGAACATACAAATCTTTACACGTCGTGAACGTTTTAATGTGTACTAGTGGTTACTGGCTGTGACAGATCTGAGTTTGGCATTTCGTATTCATGTGCATATCAAGTCAGCATCCGGTAATATGTGGAAAAATGCTTAATGTGTACACCTCTAATATTTACACACTAACTCTAACACGCTAGGCCACCATCGGTGTCTATAAAAGCATAACATAGACGATGTATTGATCTAGAAGAATTTTGCGTGGTCACTTCTGCAAAACTTACAGTTCTTAGATTCCACAGGCCAAAAAGACTGATGCCACGACCCAAGATGTGCCACACAGTAGACTATTTAATCTGCGTATTCCTAAAGTATTCAATGAAAATTTCTGCATTGTGTGGCCATGCATTACCAGTCATGAATTAAGAAGTCTAGCAAAGCGTACTACACGAGTTTCGATACGATCTTTGTTACGTTAGTAGGCACTATTAGCACTTTCATGAAAGATGTGTAGTCCCGTACTGGGTTATGATAATGCCACTCAATAACAGATCTTACCGATAGCTGTGATTAAAGGTAGAGGCAGCTTACATGGTGTCACTAACAAAGGTTAGTGAACAATGCTTACTCTCGATTTTGTCTCACCCATGCACCAACAACCTGGAAGTTAACCTGGTAACCGTAGCTCCACCGAGAATATAACCCAAGAGCACTACCTCACAAATCGCTGACGATGTTGGTTGTCAGTAAGTAGTAAGAAAAAGTAAAGTATTCGAGTTCCGAATAGTTAGCAAGGAGATTTTTTAAATAGTTTGACTGTTGTCAATTAAATTTCACATATAATTATTTGAAAAAATATACATAGACCTGCGGGTCAGAAATGCTTGCTGTTTGTACGACACAGCTTTTAGACTGGTACTATAATCTTAAATAAAAAGATATGTTGATTTTTCCATCACAGGGCTTTATTGTACATTACGTTATCTTTTGAGTACAGTTAGAAGTATTTACCACAAGGGATTATCTATTAAAATAAAACAAAGGCGATAACAAATAGAACATTATGAGTGTTTTATTCTTAATTACTGTTTTAATATGGTAGAAGCTGAAACTGAAAAAATACCTATGTTCTTCTTTTCCGGGAATTGAAAAATGCGTGAATTTGATTGTGTAGGGAATATTCTGGATACTAAGGTATCATATTTATTTGAAAGAGAAATCTACGCTCTCACGTACTAGCTAATTAAAGGAAATAGTAGATGCGTGCGTGCGCATTGGCGGAAAGTAAAAAAAAAAAAAAAAAAACTGTCCGAAAATGCAGCCTCATGGTTTGGAGTTGATTTGTTTATATTAGGTTGTCACAAAATTTTGTCGATTTTTTACCACAACAGTGAGACTTCATATCGTTGCTGAACGTGAAGTTTATTAATCTGAGTCAGTTCCGCTACAATCAATACAGTTCTGCCAACGAGTTACAAGTGCATTTATACCATTCTGAAAAAAATTTGGATTCCTGGAGTCGATAAACTGTTGGAAGGCAGTTTCAATTGCTGCTTGGATGGAGAAGGATTTCATACGGAGGAAGCTGTCAGGGTGTTTGAAAAGATGGTGGTCTGTGGGAGAAAGGTCTGGTGAATAGGCTGGGTGAGGGAGAACTTTGTATCCAAATGTGTTCAGTTTCTGAAGAGTCACTTTTACAGCATGAGGACGAGCATTGTTGTGGAGCAGGATTGGGCCTCTTGGATTCCCCAATGCTGGCTGTCGTTATTGGGAGTTTCTGATGAACAACGTTTATTTCACGACAGTACCTTTCAGCTGTGAAGGTTTCGCCAGGTTGCAAGAAGTTACAGTGGACGACTCCAGTTGCAATCCACCAGACAGTGACCATGAACTTCTTTGGGTGGAGACTGGGTTTTGGAATGTTGTGATTAGGCGCCTTTTCTCCGTAGAGCCACTGTGCTGATCGTTTTCGATTGTCGTAAAGGTTAATTTTTTTTATCACGTAATGATTCGGTCAAGAAATGGGTCGATTGGTTTCTTATGACAAACGAAGCGCAGATCTTCAATCGACGATTTTTTTGTTGTTTATTCACCTCGTGACGTACCCTCTTGTCAAGCCTTTTCACTTTGCTTTATTGCATCAAGATGCCGGGAAACAGTTGCAGTGCTCACGTCAAGCTTTCCAGAAATTTCTCGCTCTATATTTCTCGAATCGGCTTCAACTGAGGCTTTCAGACGGTCTCAGCACAGCTGGAATGATGTCCGCTACGTTCCTTATCTTCGAGACTCACATCTCCTGATCGAAACTTTGTAAACGATCGTTGTACTGCGCGCCCATTTGCTGTGTCCTCGCCCCATGCTGGCTTAATATTACGAGTTGCCTCTCTTGGTTTGTGGCCTAATTTGAACTCATGAAACAAAATAGCACGAAAAAGGTTTCTATCCATGCTTCACTCAGAACCTTGAAACAAATATCCATTTCATGAATTTTAAAAAAGGTAAGTTTTGTATAATATATGCCATAGCACAGGTTACAAAACGGTATATAACTTATCTGCATACACCGTTACAAGCAAGCAAGCAAAAATTGAACCCCAAATTAGCATAATATAAAAACCGACAAAACGTTTGTACCGCCCTAATAGTTTCAACGATGTTCACCAACATTTACCGATGCCTTCAATGCCCTATGGTATAAGCTGCAGCTAAGATTCAAAGTTAACACTGTATGACAGGGCGATTAAAGGATGCATAAAGACAAGTGTACCTAGCAATTCCTGCACGCGAAAAGGCGTGAACTCTCATGGACAACACGATTACGTTATACGACGCTTATTGATCAGGTTGAGAAGCCGTAGATAGATACATCATCAAAACGCATTCTCATGTGTTTCACTGTAACAGCAGTGGACCAATATTTTCCCTGCTACTTTACAACGTTACTTCAGTGAGATAGCGGCTCCAAGAATCGATTTATTCTACGTGTGGACCTGAGCGTCAACCCTGGGCGCCGGAAATGTGCAGGCAAAGGGGTACTGCCTAATTGCCAACCCATTTTTAAAATAGGAAGCACTACCTGACATATTTGTTACCATTAAATGGAAAGAAATGTAATCCATGACGCAGCCTTCAGCTGAATCTTGTATTACCGACCAACGTTTCTTGACATGTGTAGGCGAGGTTATTATAGACAGAAAGAGTGTTTATTATTGAATGTATACAAAGGTTTGCGGGTATCAGGCTGTATATACAAAGAAATACCTTGTTATTTTTAGCAAAATTTACAATATTAGAGAACATCTTGTCGTTAAACTATTTTTTATTCAATGAAAAAATATAATGCTGTATGTTCTTAAACTTGCAAGTGATGATGCAATATTAGACACTCATCTAACACGGAAATATGTAAGTTGCCGGCCTTACAGAGCAAATACGTTGAAGAAAAACGTCCATTAATATAGCGATCATCAATCGACATTAGTTCCTCTTTTGAGTGCCCTACGTCATCTGTTTTAGAAACTAAGGCTGACGTTGAGGAGTCAAAAACCGAACAAAAATAAGGGAGAACTATCCCATCAGTAAAGGCGGTCATACCAGTGCGAAGAAAACGAGTAATTCTGTCCAAATCCAGCCAGCTGCCACCAAGTGCTTTTCTTCAACTTCATCGGTCATCAGTACAGGAGATATTTCTATTCCTTCTTTAGTTTGCAATCTACTCCCCTACGGAGACCATATATGTATCCGTGGACACTGGAAACGTTACTGCCAAAGCGTTTGCGGAAACTATAAAAAACCCTTTCTTTTAAACTCCTGGCTAATTCTTTCGCATGCAATTCTCCCAACTTTTTGACATTGTCGCCCGTGAGCCTGATAAGAGATGCAATCCAGACATTCTGAAAGTACCTGATCAAATGGAGAATCTTGTAATTCCAGAGGTCTGTATAAATGCCATTAACATCCAAAACACAATTTGCAAATTTCATTCTGATGACTTTGATTTTGACCGACTCGATGTTACTTTGAAGATGCTGAAAGCTTTCATAAACAAAGTAAGGCAACACCACCAAGGGAGCTCTTTTTAACTAAAATGACAAACTATACTGGTGATAAACGTGACTATATAAAAATTTCACCGTTAAAAACCCCCAGCAGAACGAAGCTTTTCAACCATGTGATGAATTTAAACGTATCTCCGATCTACAATGACGCCAAGAGCAAACAATCCGCATTTTGTTTCATCATATGCACAAGGACGTATTAGACTCTTTGGACATAGAAACTGCGAAGTCTTTTTATGTTTACAAGAAGCCAGAAAAATACATATTTTGGCAACTGCCTCTGATGCCTGAGACAGAATAGTTTTCATTTTTTTTTGCAAATGAGTCACTTGTTAAGATAAAATATAAACACTACTGAACAAAAGTTCACCCTCTCGGTTGTAAGCTATCCTTTAAAAGTGAATAGCTAATGTACCACATAATTTAAGGTGTTTAATTTACGAAATTTGTCATATTGGTTGGAACATGTAGCATATGCTAATTCCATACATAGTATATTAATAAGAAAATCATCGTATTTTGTTGATTTAAGGATACTAAATTACGGAAAATGTTTTGCATAAGCATTATATTAAACAAGATGTTTGTTTTATTGACTGTATTATACTTTACAGATGTTGTATCTTTTTAACGGCTAGTTTTTCTTTTTTCTAATGAGCTTCCTAACACGGCATTATTTTAACTTTCAAATAAGTAAATTTACTTTTAATATTTAAAACAAATCTGCTATCAAATCATCCTTTAACCGGATTTAATGTGCTGAATTTGTATTTAAGTTCTTATGATTACAGCATGACAAAAATCTACTTCTATTTGCATTTCAAAATATTATGGACTTCATTTAGTTATTTATGGTAACCAGTTATTAAACCTCAACTGTTCGTTCGTATAAGTGAAAACCATAAGCAGTGGTAAATATAAGTGGCGAGTCTTACGAGGAAGTGTGCTGCTGACGTGTGGTTGATATACGTGATTGTGACGTCACTACTTTTAAGTATTAATTGTACTACCCGGAGGAAATGCAGAACTGCGTCAGAATGTATTTTACGTGGGGCCGTGCATTCCTCAGAACTCTATGAAGAAACTCCAATGCTTATTTTGGCAAGAGTTTTGTTTCAAACCGGTCCGTTTTCACTTGGCCCTTTCGCCCACACTCTCTCCTAGTTCTTCAAGCGACTCTGGTTCCGACCTAAATCAAATACTGCTGGTGGTGAAATTTACCTTTTCCGCTGCGTGGAACCTGCAGTAACTGAAGCACAGATAATTTCACAGTCATCAGTTAGAAGAACACGATTAATGCCTCCGTAAAACGTTTTCTTTTGTACACTTTAATACAAGATCTCAATAAAACGTAAACAGTTACCTTTTTCTCAGCCTTTATCCCCCTTTTTCAAAGTTTGGTAATATTTCGTTCTCCTGTCTTTGGTCTCTTCTTCCTCGTATGCAGTAACATTAGGAGGCACAGAGCTGGCAGCTGAGCGGAAACCTGCTCGCAAAAGTACGATAGCCGTGTTAAATGTAATAAAAATATCAGTGTTATAGAAAAAAATCAGGAAGTAGCAAGTGATATAAAATAGATAAGCAAGTAAAATTTTAACTCTCAGAAGAAATTAAATTCTGCTTGTTATGATACTATTTTTTTTAAAAGACGTTCTGAAAATATTGATGTGTTTGGAAAGCATAAATTATCCAATCAAATGCTTTAAAAAGGTAGATTTGAACATAAATAAAACTATTATTTTTACAAAGAAATATAATATAAGAAAGAAAAAAATAATGACGAATATAAGCTTTATGATATAAAAGGTAAAGACATTGTCTAAATACACTTATTATTAATTTGAAAGAAGTAGGTGCTGTTTGCTGAATATACAGTGCCCAGTAATATTAATTTAGGAAAGACGTTTTCTGTCCGCCAGGAATACTGAGTTTCTAGAGATCTAATCAGTGAAGATGTCTGGTACGACCCTCGATTATTGGTGACATGTACTCTTCTCAGATAACTTCATGTTTCAGTAATTCCCATTTGGATGCTGCAATGAATTGGAGAAGACATAACGGAAACCTCCAACCCTAATGTATTCAGCCCACAGTAATGTTCAGAGTCGGAAGTGTTATGGTATGGACTGAAATCTGATATAGAGCAAAGATAGAATTAATATTTGTCGATGGACGCTTCAGTTCTTCAGGGCATATTGGAATTTTAAATACACATCTCTTACTTCTACTATTACATCAACAAGTCCCGAAGTTTGATGCTCATTGTGTAACGAAATTTAGGAAGAGGGATCTAAGATATTTAACTTATTTACTCGGTAGCCTACAGTCCTGATATGAGTTCGATCGATCACTTGTGGTGGAATCTTTATCCTCGGAAGAGAGCATCCCATTGATGCCCCTCAATATGATGGAATTAAGGAAACTCTGACACGAAAATTAGGTAGTCCTGGACCAGACCATAAAATCATCTGATTTATTAAATGATAAACAGGGTAGAATTTTTTCGTCCTGACCAAGTGCTCACGACGTAAAGGAATTTCTGATACTTTTCTTTATTTGTCTTTTTTCACAATAAAGTAACATATTGTGATAACGAAAGACTGACAAATTACTATGGCAAAGCGCTGCATTTTCATATAGATTTGCTTTGTAAACTTAAAAAGAAAGCTCTTTTGAAATATAATAATCTTTTTTTTTTTTCAAAATAAAAGAAACAGCCAATACAAAATTTTTGGTGACTTTTCATTAGCAGCGGGATGAAAACAACACTGACAGAAATCCTATTTTCGTCATTAAACATAAATTTAGTATATAGTATTTTACTAATGCCTTTCAATATCTGTATACATCATTATTTAATAAGGAATTTAATGTTTTGAACGAAAACTTTTAAATTATGTGTTTCACTAGAGTTGATTTAATAGGATCGTAAAGTTTTTACCTTACTCACGTTAAAAGTAAATGTATAGTATGCCAAATAGACATTACATATTTTAAATTTATATTATCATTTTAGATATGAGCTAGCAGTCGAACGCTGAATAGACTTTTACAGGCTAAAATTCAAAATTTATCTGGATTTGTCGAATAGACAGGTCATTAAGAATTAATTCTCTATTAACGTATTTTTATATGCACTGGCTGCGGTAATTGTGAACTTACTAATAAATGTAAGTAGAGATATCTAATTGTTTCTAATTGATGTACCATATAGGAGAGCGATTTTTAATGCATCTGGAGGTATTTTTCTCTACCAATATATACGTCATCAAGGTTACCTCTGGACTTCTAGTACAGGTTGCTATTGCAAACGTTTGCCATAAATAAATCAAAGAAAATTATCTTTCAGGTCCGTAGACGTATTTATAGTTTATCTACATTGAGTTAAAGGCTAACCGTTGTTTAGCACCAAAATAATTTTGTATGCATTTTTTATATTTTGATGGGATGCCATTTGTAATCAATTAGGTCTGCAAAAACCAATCTATCTTCGTTAGGGACCAAACGAGCCATCACGAACCTCATTTCCGCCATTCAACGTCATCAAATATTTTAATCAGTTTGGAAAGCCGCATTAATAATGAAACTGGTTAATAAAGGATGAATACGTTAACTGTTTTGAAGAAACTGGCTAAAATAAAAGAGGTGAAAATACGTAAAACCTCTGAGACATTGCATTCAAACTAGTGTTATTTTCCAACTAAAAGAAGTAATTATTCAATCATAAAAATGTAAGAAGAAAGCTGCTAGTTCTAACTCTACAGATACTAATTTGTGAACCCACATATTAAGTATGTTATATAACTTCTCTTCTTTTGAGTATTTTCCAGAAGATCCCTTAAATTGCTGCCACAACCTCCAATTTGTCATTTGTCATCTTTATCATTTAAAATTACGATTTTGTAATTTGAATACAGTCTACCCCCGCGTAATCGCGGTTCGGCATTCGCGGCCCCGGGTTATTCGCGGAATTTTCCTTAGAACCTAACTAATAATTGTTCGTGGAAACCCCCGCATATTCGCGGAATCGCAAATATCTTCCGCGATTTTTTCATGGCAATATATATTTTTTCACGCTTTTAACGCTAAATTATTAATAACAATATAATTTACTAATTTTGTAATATAAATACTAACGTAAATTCAGCAAAATATCGATATAAAATAAACGCTATTGGCTGAAGGTTTGGAAGTAGCCAATCCGAGAGCGTTATTCATTTCTCCTCGCTGCTGATTGGCTGCTGCCCACGAGGCGCTGTCTCAGGCAGATGCAGCCCCGCATCATCCCAGTTTACCGCGTGTAGCTATCTCGAGTGTTTCGCTGAGTGTTGTGTTTTTTATTAAATTATTTATTATATATTTACTTATATTTTACGTTATATTTTGACGTTTATAGGCATTTTTATGGACCACGTCCAATATTCGCGGTTTTTCAGTCTTCGCAGGTGCTCTAGGAACGTAACCCCCGCGAATACCGGGGGACAACTGTATAAGTAATAACCTCAAAATGAGCTAAATACTAACCTGTAGTCATTTCTTCAGATACGTATTGATGAAAGAGCTCCCCAAAAATTGTCTTAACTGATATTTTCAAACATAAACCGAATAGGTAAAGCAAAGAACACCTAAGAGATATAAAGTGATGCAATTTCCTAGCTATACATTAAATATTCCCGTACTTTAATTTATTTTACATCGATAAGTTCGCGCAATGTTCATCCCTTCAGTAGTAGACGAGATAATTAGTAAACAGTTTCAGTAGCCACTCCCTATCGCAAACACCAGAGTTTAGTCCTGTAACGGGCACTGATGCTAATTTTCAGCAGGCATATATGTTTAGGTGATCGGTATACTACCTCCGAGTACTGCTCATAGGGGCTGTGACGTATAGCGCCTCCTCGTTAGTATAACTTTGGCTAACGACAAATCGCTGTTTTTGTGACAAGTTTGTTGACTGAATAAACTACCAGTTCAACGCCAATAGCAGCCAGAGCTTCTAGACCGGGATGCGGATCCACCAAAGGCAGTATGAATGAGGTGAGACTCGTGTAGAGGGTCAACTATAAAAGTGCTCGAAGCCGGTCACGAACCCGTTGCCGGCGAAGGCTTAGACGACATATTTTACCAAACTTTCAGCCAAAGTTCCAGCCTGACGTCTGCTAATGAGACGATGCGAAATGCTTAGACTAATCTCGTACTCTCGGCAAGTACCGCGGCACCGAGAACTTCCCGTTCCTACACAATCTAGCTTATCTAGCGGGGCTACAAGTCATCTTATTTCTCTACAAGATGTCGAGAAAACAAATATTTCTGAATGTGTTCCACTTTGTCGCTTCATTAGAAGGAACAATGGATGAACAAAGGAGTAGTTTCCAGAGTAGGCACGACCGAAGGATGTCCAGGAGGAGTTGTCGGTAAGACGTCCTCAACAGGTGTGGGGACTGGTACACTACCAGCTGGGGCCAGGTGTTTGACCGGACCGTCTGGATGACGTATGTGTGCATATTGAGGATTAGCATCTGATAGATGAACCTCATCAACAAGTGGGTCAGGTCAGTCTTATTGTATCGGACATGCCTCTCTAGCAATACAGGACCAGGGACGCATAACCATGATGGAATAGAAGCCCCAGTTGTGGATCGCCTGGAATAGTTAAACATACGCCCATGAGGAGTGGTATTTGTGGCCGTACAAAGTAAAGAGCGGATGGAGTGTAATACATCAGGCAAAACCATTTCCCAATTTTTAACATTTAAGCCTCGAGATCGAAGAATCATTGAAATGGATTTCCCAATAATGCCATTATAGCGTGCGTTCGATTTGCCCATTTTCTTCAGGGTTATATGCAGTCGTACGGCTACATGCAATCCCTTTAGAGGTCGAAAATGTCCTTAGCTCTCTACTAACAAATGCAGATCCACGATCAGAGTGAACGTAAGCTGGCGTGCCGAAAAGTGAAAAACAGTTGATGAAGACATTGCAAAAACTGTTGTGCAGATATGTCATGGCGAGGAGATGCAAAGGGGAAACGTGAATACTCATCTACTATGCAAAGTAAAAATCTGTTCTTACTATTAGTAGGAATGGGTCCTTTAAAATCTACGGTTAATCGTTCGAAAGGTTGAGTAGCTTTAATGAGATGGGCCTGTTCCGGCTTGTACATACTCTTGTGACCCTTCTTTCCTCTTCCAAAGAATGAGGAAGATTCCGGGACCTAACAAAATGGTACATGCGTGTTACTCCAGGGAGACATAATGACTCATGAATACTTTGCAAGTGACCTTCATAGAAATAAGGGAAGCACAATATGACCTTGAAAGGGCATCAGCTGAGACATTATCCTTGCCAGGACGATAAACAATGTCAAAGTCAAAACAAGAAAGTTCTGCCCTCCAACGCACGATATTGTCGTTCTTAATCTTCTTTATTCTGGTCTTGTCAAAACATAGCTCACAGAGAGCTGATCAGTGTTCATGGTAAAGTGCCTTCCAGTTAAGTAATGCCGCCAATGTCCAACTGACTCTATGATAGCTTGGGCTTCCTTTTCACTGTCGTTCGTCCTTCCGATCCGAAGTACGAGAGAAGAATGCCACGGGACGTCCAGCTTGGTTTAACGTAGCTGCTATGGCATTGTCTGATGCGTCTGTCTCGACCTCAGATGCTAAATCTTCATCAATAGCCTGTACTACTGATTGTATAATATCATCCTTGATTAGTGTAAGTGCCCTTTGTGCTTCATCTGACATTGGAAAGGTTGTACTAGTAATAAGCGGGTGGACTTTCTCTGAATAGTTATAGATCCAGTTCTAGTAGTATGCAAAGAGTCCAAGACAACGACGAAGCATCTTCATATCACTGGGTATCGGCAATCCTTTAACAGGTCTCAGACATTCAGGATCAGGTGGTAATTCACCATTCTCGATCACATACCCCAAAATACAGAGTTTATTTGTTGAAAAGATGCTTTTGTCTTCATTGAAAGTGATATTTACTTTCTCTGCAGCCACTCGAAATCTGTTCAGATTAAAATCATGCTCCTCTTGCGACACCCCACAAATCGTTGTATTGTCTAATTAAGCATATGTTCCATCAAGATTATTGTCTTTAATGAAGGTATCCATGATTCGTTGGAAACATGCTACACCATTAGAAACCCCATATGGAATTTTAGTAAACTGGTAAAGTGCTCAACTAGTGTCGAAAACAGTATAGGGTTTGTCTTCAACACAAATAGTCACTTGATGGTATGCACTCTTCATTGTCACACTTTCTTGTTGGCTTTGAAAATCTTGACCTAAAATCACATCAGAACACAGGCCAGGCAATACTGATAGCTCAATGTCTTTACATACTACACCCTGTGTCTCAATTTGCACTTTGCAGTATCCATCTGGTTTAGAGGCAAGGGAGGATGTTGCCATAGATACGTGTTTTGTAGAATTAATACTTGAAATGAGTGTTCCTTCCCAACATCTGAGTGTATATAAACTACCAGTGCTACCACTGTCGACAACATTTGCTCAGCCTAATGTGAGTTCATTCCTCTCTACCAGGCTGAGTGATGTAATGGTTTTGTTGTCTTATTCCAGATAAAGGGAGGGAGCATTATCTTCCTTTATGTTGTGAGCAACAATACACTACAACAAAGCGTCCTTAATCTCCTCCTCTTTCGTCCTTTTTTCCTTTATCAACTAAAACAGTTTATAAAAGAAAACTCGTTCAAAGTCTAACCCACCAACTAAGAGTAAATCTAAAACAAATCAGCTTATAACGGTGGTATCAGCTACTTTATTTTTGAATTTTTATTCACAACGTACTTTTGAAAATTGTATTAACTGGACAAAATCTGCATCCAGAATTATAGCTTATTCGTATAATGTTCTTGAATTTCACATGATAATCATTTATATTAGTCACACAAATCATCCTCACAAGTAATTTTATAAACGAATGTGTTTATTTGCTGACTGCCGTGTATGGAGATGTGTTCTTGTTAGTATATGTCTGGTAAAGAAATAATTCCAGTTATAAACTCACTTTCCCTGATCTCCCAGGACAGTCAGAAACTAACTGAGCAGAGTAAATCAGAGCTCACCATTTAAATCTGCCGCACTGACACATTTTCTTAGACATAGTGAGCTAAACGTACTACAACTGATACATATCAGATGATGACGACTTATACAGTTAGTGATCCATCCTTAGTTCTCATCTAGCAGTAAAAAGAAAAACAAACAATCTATGTATGTGTATAGTTGTCATCTATGCTGTTGATGACGGATCATATAAAATCAGTTACAATGTAATGTACAGATTATATAGACAAAACAAACAGACAGATTGAGATTCTCAGGCATCTTCAATTGGCTCTTGTGTTCAGTTGAAGGTCAATCCTCCATTACTGTAATCTTAACTTTGTATGAGGGTTACTACCAAGACTTGCCTGAGATGAGAGAGTAAAGATGTTTTTCATTCTAATGGAAAACATCAATAATTAATATATATATATATTAATTTTAGAACAATTTTCTAAAAAATCTGATAAGGAATAAGTTAGCTAAACACATTTCTTTTCATTTTACATAAAATTAATAACTATTTTTAAAGAAGTTTCTTGAATGTGTCCATAAACCTGGAATTTCACATCCACATGACAGGGAGACATTCTAGCTCAGCTTTTATTCTTAGGTTCTCATTAACATTACATGTGATCCACATTAATTGCTCGTATTAGGCTGGATGGATCCAAAAACGGCATCCACAGTAGCATGAACTAGGGGTCAAAGTATGCATACTTTTGGAGTGTTTATACTGTGCTGGCACACAGCTCCTTCAGATGCCCATCAAAGATATTTTCCGAGTCTGCATCCAGTTTAGGGTTTTGACTTGGGTCTAAAAGCAAATAAAACATAAAGCATTTTACATAGTATTTCCTTAATTTACTTGTCCTTGATATGCACAAATTTGAAGCTACACTAATCTTTTTTATGCCAAAATTTCTTTTGTACAGAATGGTTTGATGATGCACAGATTCCTCTTCTACCAGCTGAGTTTAATGGCGACAGACACTGCCTGTCTATTTCTCCAACCGTTCTGTTACAGCATGAAAACACACTGTTCTGTATGATGGATATCTTTAACCTTCATGCATAATAATGAACATTCATCAACAATATTTAATATGTAAGAGATAAAGATATAACTAAAATTATTTGTATTTTTATAGTCACTAATACCTTTATATGCTCTTGCATCTGGCAACAATGTGACTGTTGACAGACAAGAGTGAGTCCATCACTAGTTTGTTTGAATATCCATAATTTGTACTGAGTGAGTGATATGAATGAGAAACAAGTAAATGAATACTTTATGAGAATAATTGTACATAGACATGTTTCAGACAGCTGAACATATATTTAGTGTTGAAACAGGAAACAATTCATTGGAGGTTGGAGACTGTTGTCGTTACAAATCACTTGGTCACTTGCTTATATACACCAACCACCACTCACTCAGCTGTTGCAGTGACGCTCGCTCACACACGCACTCCACTTTCTTTTGTAGGTGTGAATCATCAACATTATGACATCGTAAAAGCACTGTCTCAGTTCACCGGAGAAGCCCCTAGAAAAGAAAAAAACAGACATAAAGAAAAAAAAACTGAATATCAGAAACTGAATCTGGAGAGAACCATGATTGCTTACGTGTGGTAAGGGGTCCCCTACACAGATTGATCACATGCCCAACCTAGATGATTCAACAATAGGTACAATGAAGAGCAATGCTACAAAGATAAAGGATTCTGTTACAAATCAGCACATCATCATCAACAAAAATCACCTCAGAGTCGAGGAATCGATCTGTGGAGAAAATGTTAGCCATATGGGTAGAGGAACAAAACCAGAAGAAGACAGTCTTAAGTTCTACAATTGTCTACGCAAAATTGCTCAAGCCTGCAACAAGCTACAAGGGGGAACCTCAGCTGAGACATTCTTGGCAAGCAAGGTTGGTTCGAATGTCTGAAAATGGCAAAACCTGCACAACATAAAATCTACAGGTAAATCTGCCAGTGAGGACTATGCATCTGCTAAGCAGTTTCTGATGAATTCAAATCTATTTGGAAGGAGGGGGCACTTGCCATAGCAAGTGATTAATGGTGGCGACAGGTTTATTATGGAGAAGGATGCCAAAGAGAACATACACATCAAAAGTAAAAAAACAGCCCCTGGTTTTAAATTCCCTGAAGATAGGTTAACAATCTTACTGCGTACCATTCCCAGAAATCCTGGACCTTGAAAGGCAAGAAGACCCTACCAGTTCATTGGTAGGAGAACAAAAAGGCATCACAGAGGACTGATTTCTGAACAGTTTCAGTGTTGAGGCTAAGCAATACTTTCAGGAGAAAAACTCAGCATTCAAGGCACTACTTATCCTCAACAATATACCGGGGCACTCTGCGCACCTCACTGATATACACCCTAAAGAGAAAGTGATTTTTTGCCACCCAACATCACAACTCAAATCCAGTCCATGAATCAGGGAGTTATAGCCAGTTTCAAGATGTGGTATATGAAGAAGACAACATTTAAACTCCTAAATGCTACTGATGGACCTGAAAAGCCATCAGGTCACAGCTTCTGGTGACAATGCAATATTCTCCATGCAATGAATAGCATCAAGAGAGTGCGTGGAGTGGAATCATGAACACAAACACGAATAGTGAATGGGAATGCTTATGGAAGGAATGTGTATGCAGTTTTATGGGTTTTGAAAGTCTCTCTTCAATTGTTGTGCAAGTTGTTCAACTTGGAAAATCTGTTGATTTTGAAGACTCGAACGATGATGATGTGATATATCTGACTGATTCTCATCAAGAAGATTTGCTGGACATGACAAAACAAGAAAATTAAGCAATCAACTTTAATGCAATTTTTGAAGACTCTTCTAGCACAGAGCATCTCCACCAGACCTGTGGAACTTACTGATGACCTTGACAGCACTCCATCTTCACCTCAGAATTGACCAGTGTGTTCTTTTAGTCAAAGGATTGTTTTCTCATGTTCATTACTTTACTAATCTGTTTGCTAAATGTGTATTTCCAGCTAAATGATTTTGTTTTAAGCTATCTTTTACTAAATAAATGATGGGTAAATGTTATCTTTGTTACTGGATTGATGTTATTTTTTCGATAATGTCACCTTGTGGATAACAATAGTCTTGTGTGTAAATCTATTTCTTTTAAACTTGTATTGATAAGCAAAGGTTACAAACAATTAAGTATGGTTGTCAATAAGCCTGGCTAGAATTGCTGCTGCTGCTGGGTGCTACATAATTATACTTGCAACTGTTAAGACAGGACAAGAGAATTATGTCAAAGTTTAAAGTTGCTCTTTATTGCGGGATTGTCTCTTTGAGAAAACTATTGAGGGCGGCTCTTACCGTCACACATTAAAAAAATGCATACATAAATTAGTCCCAGCATTTTCCCTCATAAATCCCTTTACATGTCAGTTTGCTCCTTATTTTCTTTCGAAAGAGTAATAACTTGTTTTTGTCATCCACTGCATTCTCAGCCTTTTTGATGATGTCCTGCAGCTTGTTCCGAAACTCTGGCTCCATTTCTCTGTTCTCCTCCTCCAGCCCGCATCTATGCAATTCCAGATTATCTTTCTAAAAAGCCAGTCGTACAACACACGTGTCTTTTGAGCCTGCAGTTTACGAGCAAAATAACAAAAGGAGCCACTCTTTGGAATGGAAAATACTTCCTATCAATGAAACATTGAAAGCCAGAGATACTTCACCTCTTGAAAATCCTCCCTTCATCCTCCCAAAAAGTAACAACTCTGAATAAAGATCTTAGAGAACTAAATAGGAAACGGGTCTTCGTAGAATCTTGTTTGATTATGGAATTTTAATTACAAATGATAAAATAATTGTTTATTTATCTCACTCCTTCAGTGTTGACCTTTGTGTCTGCCATATGTAAATAGAAATATCAAATTATTTCATCCTCAAAAATGCTACATCACATATAGGGTTTTTTTTAAAGAATACTTCCATCAATGAATGTAAACATCTGCCCCTTTAGGAAAAGTCACCATGAACATAGCGACATCTCACTCATTTATCACCTCAACGTTTACTGCACCTATTCAGGTTTTCAGTTACTGTATAAAGTCAATAGTAAAGAAAGAAAAAATTTAGTTAAATTCTAAAGATAATAAACCTGTGATTTTTTATTTAATTTTGAAAAACTTTTAATGTTTGTATTGATAAACCCATTCAGGGGCAAACTGTGATATAGAGGGAGGCTATCTGGATGAGGATAACGGAGCAGTCTTGGTGGAGTTATTCTGCTGATGCATTTCCAGAGTTTGGCAATGTTAGGGTCCGTAAAGACAAAAGAGGAAGGCTGGGCTGGGCTGGTCATACTGTCAGAGATGGGGAAGCCTGAAACATCGCTGGAAGACCGTAATGATCTGAGAAATAACAAAAGATCCTGAAGGAACTGACAATGCTAATGTAAGAACTGGCACACAACTTGGAGGGAAAACCCCGGAAAGCTTCAGCATTTTACTGATTCTTTAATGTCTAGTTCTTCGTTCTTTTCTATTCAAAAACGATCAAATGATCCAGGGCTTAAGTTACCGTTGGCTTCCTAACGGAAGACGTACACTCATCGCTGAGGTCCTCCAGCTGTTTTGTCAGCCACTTCTTTGGCCATTGCTAGCGTAATCGAAATGATTCAGCACCGACTGGTTGAGATGATGGTTCTCGGTCCTCAGACTTCCATCTGACTGCTCGCCACCCTAAATTCACATGTCAACGTCTGCTAAGACTATCAGCTAATCTTAGCTATATGTGTACACATGACTGTGGAATCGCCAATAAAAGACCTTGTATTCAATATGTAATCGTTCTGTTAGTGCGAAAAGAATTTCATCAAGAACATTTTGTTTGAAAATTGGCTGAATGCCCAAAGACCCTTTTATCTAGGACAATTGTTCGCTAATCATTATGGGTAACACTGATCTTCGATTAATGTAACAAAAATAAAATTTCTCTCTCCCATAAATGTTTCCAAAAACCAGACAACACGAAATATGTTACATAAGAGTCAAAAGTAGATTTCCCACAAAATGATCAGTTCGATACCGTATTTTCAAATATCGATGACATTGGTAAGGTCTCATAAGTGGTGGAGCTGCGAGATGACTGAACACGTGACGATCTAATTTGAAGTTCACGGAGGCACAGGGAAATCTGTGCACCTGCCAGGGTCAATTAGGCTCCGTGATCGCAGTATTACTTCAAGTGAGCATCCGTAAGGACGCTGATGTAATGAGCCAACTCGTCATCCTTCTCCGGGGAGTGTTCTAAGCTACTATGGTAACTGCATCACAGAGACAGCAACGGGGATCTTCTCCCTAACTACCGCATTAGTGAAGAGAGGAAGAGGGAGCGTTAAGGGGCCATATGTTGATAAAATTTAAGATATTTATGAAAAAGGGGGCTGATTTGGAAAGTGAAATATTGTCTAACATTCCACCGAAAACCTGAATTGTGTTCTGCACCCTTGTTATAGGCACGTGCTGATGAACCCCAGCTCCTTCTTCCATTGTCTCCTCGAGGGGTGATGACTACGTTATGACGTCATCGTGACGATAACAACAAGAGAAATCTAAAGAGAACAACAGGGAAGACGACGAAAAACCAGTTATTATCTCACTTTATTGTTTCTTCCCATTTTCCAGGCCGTTGTGAATTCGGGGTAATTAAGGAGCGATATAGGGGACATTTATCATCCTGAATGAGGCGGACTCCTGTAGCAGTTCACCAATAAAATATCGGGGATAACGACAAGGATAACCCGAGAACCTAGATCGATGTTGGTAACAACAGTCATCCCAAGGGCCACCTGTTGGTCCTGTCCACCTCCGTACCATCCATGCACACCCAACATCCACCCTTCTGACGACAGCCGACCCAAGACTCACCTGAAAACAATAAAATGTCTAAGATGAATAAATGAGACAGGTCTGACAACTTTTAAAATTTATAACAGAGAACAACAAACATCCACAAGATATATCTGGACCAGACCAATGTCCGTTCTTGGTACAAAAGGACTTGTTGGTTCCTGACAGGTAGTTATGTCCCTTGTCAGAGTAGTAGGTGGCCTCACCCACCACATGGTTCCGTTCACAGCCGTCAGTGTACTATAAAGCACGTGTTCTGACAGTCAGCCGCAATCTATTACTGTAGAGCGAAGTTGAGAAAGAGCGATAATATAAAAATAAGGTTATCAAATACATATATCAAATGTAATATCTAAATCACGTCAAACCAGTATAATATATTGTAGTAATAACTATTCTCAGTGGTATTTATACTAAAATATGCACATTATATTTTCTCTGTTCAAAGATTCATTCTATTTCATCTGCAGCTCAAGGAAATAGAAATTACAAAGTATCCGAGTTGTTAACTGATCGACTTGCAAAAGACAAACCATTTTCTCTGTACATTTCTTCTGCTTCTGCGATGACAGCAGAACCATTGATCATCTACCTTTTATAAAATGTTTATTTAAAGTCTAATGAAGCATACCTGTAGATTCACAATAATCGTATTTCTAGTACAAATCCATTTAATTCCATTCACCTTCTCCGCTATCCGTCCATTCAAAGGTTGAGTTAATGATTGGGAAAATATTCGGCCAATACTCGATTCCTCGATTAGCAAATTTGCTGATAATATTCGACTCAATTTCTGTAATACGATAGACGACCAAAGTCAGGTGCCCGCTCTTTGTCAGAAATTATTACAATATTATTAAGGAAAACCTGAGTTGTAAATTGTAAATGCTGATTGATGTTACAGTTTTTTTAGCTGTTCGGGCTCGAATTTCTCCAGGTAGCTTTTTTAATGCCAAATAATAGAATGCATTAAATTTATAATAAGTAGATATTTAACTTTTCTATTCTGTTTATTTATAACCAGTTCTGCTGATGTGTTGTTACATTCTACATAGTTCAGTCAACTAATGTTTAAGAATAAAATTAGTAAATTAAAATCAACATATAAAGTTTATTTTCAAACAAATTTTCTTCAGTTTGCTATGAAAATAATAAAGTAAATAAATAAGTAATTAACAGTTATACCATGTCCATAAGTTTGCCTGTCAGATAACGATACTAATTAAATAATAATTAAATCAAATAAATATGCAAAGAATTTACAGTCTCAAGTTTTATAGATACGTTGACAGGAAATATCTGGTTTGGTCCGTTTCCTTTTGCCCAGCCAGAAGCTGCCATAGAATATTCAACAAGGTGATAGTTGGTGGATATCTTAGGCTGCCATTTCAGATTCAAAATTAGTCACAGTCCCAGCGCCACCTGCAGGCAGATTCCATCTTGACCTTGAGAAAATGAGGCGTCAAATCTGCCAGGACAAATCAGCAGAAGAAAACTATGACCAATCTTTATATTCAACCTAATAAATTCAGGTTCACGGTGTTTTATTTGCATTATTGCCATGGTAACTGTAAACTCAGCTGAAACTTATATGGAGCCCACAGATATCTCTCGACAAACTGGTTTCTGATTATATCTTAGGAACCTTGCGGGTCATAGATGACTTTTCTCCAGGAATCATTGTATAGTACAATGCAAGTTTAGCGAGGAGAGGATTTTGTACAGCTCGCATAATTCTCATCGTTAAAACCTCTGATAATTCTACACTCAGTTTGATAGGGGACTCCATCCGTACTACAAGGTTCCATCAGTTAGTGACCAGGTATCTCGTCTATACCCCTCCCTACCAAACAGGACAGACAGAAACTGGTGTTGCAATTTAAAATGAGAATAAAATCCAAAATTTTACCATAGACGATTAGTTCATTTGATCTTTAAACATTTCAAACCTGCAGCAAATCAAACACCTGTATGTCTGTGTGTTTTTATTGTTCAGCTGGCTTTTTTATTTACTTAGGGACATCAGGTAAATAAGGTGTCGAGCCTGTATGTCATTACTTGTTCATACCTGTTAAGATGACAGCCCAGGATTCCTATGTGACAGCTGATGACACCTGGTGGAGTAGTTTACTGTGATGTCACATATGCAGGAATTAATACGCAATCATATCCAACGTAAAACAGACACCTGATTCAAAACGTTTTGTGAAAATTTGCTTTGTAGAAAATCTCGAGTGAATATTTTTTAGCCGAACATGTGGATGCAGTCCATTGATGTACAGGCTCCTTTTGCTTAATTAAAGTCCCTCTTACTCCCTAAATTCGAAGGACTAAGAAAGCAGCCAAGTTCTCCTGTCTTTCATTAAGAATGGTAGACTTACAATACCTATTATAAGCTGGACTCCATGCAGTTCTTCGTGGAGGAGACCATATAACTCAATCTAGCAGAACATTTAAAGCCAAGGTATCTTGGATTGTTCGTCACCTGGGAGAACAAAACAATAGAGTTACCAATTCTCATTTCCTTGTCTAAATCAACCAATATAGTAGACATTGATCACGACCCTAAAGCAGGCCCGTAGCCAGAGCTTAGGACTTGAGGAGGCTCCCTTCATTATTGGAGGGGCTGAACTATTCCCGCTCTTTCCAAACAGGAAAAGTATATGGAATAGAATGCAAATACATAAATACAAAAATACAATGGACTACATTAATAAATTAAAAATTTCTAAATTTTATGCAGATTTTTCATTGATTTTTAAACATTAAAATGTTTAATATTCCTCTTAGTACATGATATATTCTATTTTGAATGCGATGTTGTGGATAATCGCCAAAATATAAAGGATTCACCTGCCTATTAGGCAACAGCCCGGTCATAGCCGTGGCCTAATGATCAGGTAAATTCCTATCCAGTTTCTAGGAAGATTACTGAAATGATATGTAATAAATTTTCAATCATCACAATCAAAAATTCTTTTTTTCCTTCAATTTCCAAGGAATAAAGTAATAATAATAAATTATTATAATTCACACGATCAATACGTATACAACATAGACATTCACAATTGCATGAGTGCAAATCAAAATACAGGTATTCACAAACAGGTGAACAAAAGTCGATATTTAGGTGTCATTATATTGAAAACTAATTCAATCTAAGTTTTTTAATAAAGACGAATGAGACGCTGTAACATTCTTCTCTTATTTTTAAACTCAGGGACAAATAAAAACGTAAATTATTAATTGAATCATTGATACAATACTTACATAGATACACGTAATACAGGTGAAATGCAGATAATTTTATATTGGAAACCAGCAGCTTTCATATGAATAATTTAGGTGATTTGGAGCAGCAGTTGAGCAGTTGTCACCTGATTCATTCCGCCAGTCGTCGATTTGTCGGTCTGAACCTCTGCAACTAGTTTTTTAGTACTTATAAATCTGTATTGAAATGATACTCAAAGTAGTAGAAAGTAGGGATGTGTTATGAATATGGTATCACAATGCATATATTTTCCAGGTTTCCAATATGGCAAAATGCAGTTTGACTAAGCTAACTGTAGAGATGGTGGCAGAGTTAGCAACTGAAGAGATTCTGAATGTGGATAAGGAGCCAGAATATTCTGAGACTGATGATCCACACTATGAACCTGAAGTAGATGTTGAACATTGGAGGAAAGATGATTCACCAACTCTGTCAGCTCCAGGTGTTCGGTTTATGCAAGAATCTTGTATTAGTGAGGAGAGTGGTCTTCTGAATAGGAACCTGAAGACGATCCCCAAAGGACAATTAGACTCAGCTGCAATGGCTCATAATGGATCGAAAAACCTCCCAGTCAAGGAAACTCGCCAAGCCACAACATAAGGAACTCTCTGGGGCCTGCACCAGAAACAACTGTCACCTAAAGATTCTCGGGATCTTTTTGTCTATAACAACATGATTGAGAAATTTGAAATTGTTTAAATCTTGAAGGATGAAGAGCAGCAGCCAGTAAGGAGAATGAATGCAAAGGTATGTCTAGAAATGAGCTTCTGGCTGTTGTGGGCCTTTCTCTTTTGGTAAGATGTGAGAAAAACTGGGACATTTCCACTTGGGAGCTGTTCGGAGACCCAATTTTCAAACCTGGTGTACAGACTCACAATGTCTGTTGCTATATTTGAAGACATTCGCTTTCCTGAGGTTTGACGACAAGAGAATTTCGTCTGAAAATGGACCTCATGGCAACTATCAGATGTGTATAAGATCTTTTTGTTGCTAACTGCTGAAAGAGGTTTGTTCCCATTCATTGTGTGACAGCAGTGAACAATTGATGCCAGTTCACTCAGTATGGCAATGACGGGATGGTCTACACTGGAAAGCAGTCTGCTGAAGAAGTCCAGAGGAATCCTGGATCAAGCATCGTGCAGTCAATTGGCGAATACAAACGACAAGATAACAACAGGTAATTTTTTCACAAGCATGCCCCTAACTGAAGCACTACTTGAGAAAGGACTGGCACTTGTGGAGACGCTCTGCCAAAACAAGCCAGTCACCTGCTTTGATGAAGGCTTCCAAGTTCCGAGAATTTCATAGTTCTGATTTTGGTTTCAAGATAACAGCACCATGATGAGTTATGGGCCCAAGAAAGATAAGGCGATCATTTTGCTGAGCACAATGCACCACGACAAGACAGTAGATGATCAGAACAAGAAGACAAAAAACAGAAATTATCAAGTACTACCATGAGACAAAAAGTGGTGTCAACATGATGGACCAGATGGTTTGTACTCATTCCTGTAAGTGACAATCGAGAAGGTGACCTATGGTATTGTGGTACGATGTTGTTGCTGTGGCCAGCCTGAATGCCCACCACTCTCTATACAGATCTCAGCAGCACCGAGATTATGGAGAAGACCCGGCACAAGTGACGCTTATTTCTAAAAGAGCCTCTGACGGAACTTGTCACAACACACATGAGAAGTTGTTTGGAAGACAGTCTAAACCTACCTAAAGCTGTTGTTACCTCAATGGAGAAGCGCGGTGTAGCAATGGAAGAACACCAGCCATATGTCCAGAAGCAAGGTCCACCAAAGAAGAGACTTGAATACTGACTTTTGAAGAAAGACTGCAGAAGCTCCATGAAGTGTGCGAGGAGCACAGCCACAATGTGTGAGCCGACTTACTGCAGTGAAGATGACTTATTTTTGTGAAAAAGACCTAACTGGTCAAAAGTAATAAGAGATTAAGAAAAAATACAAACAACTAAATAATATAGAGCATTTGTTATACTGATTACTTTTTTCAATTGTTAATTGAACTTTATCAATAAATATCTGTTTTTTAGATTTTAAATGTTTCTCTATGGCCATCTATACAACATTTAACATACTGTTAAATAATGGGATCAATGAGTCATCTTTTTTTGTGAAAATATACAAAATTACTGGTACAGATCTTCCAGATCCAACCACCGGAACAGTGTAGAGTATTTCAAGACTGCATCCTACACTTAAGCTGGAAGTTGTTAAGTTAGCTGAAAAAAATGGTGATAATATGGCCACACACAGGACATGCTATCTCAACAAGAAATGTGCTTAGAGACTGGTGTAAGGCAAAGAATATGTTACGTGTCTACAAAGTAAACCATGTGTGTCATGGACTCAATACTGTACAGCTGAGACTAAAGACTGTAACTCACAAATGATGATTGCTCTCGTTACATTTCTCCCTGTCTTTCTTTTGCTGTTGTGTTGCTTCTATAACACAGTCGTTCTTCCTTGAATATCGTTGTATAGTTTGGTAGCACATAGACATTAGTTAACAATAAAACATGCTAACAAGAAATCAGTTACCTGGTTTCCTCTATTTCATCTTATCAGGATTACACTGTAGTCATTTCTCTGGAATCCCTGCCAGCTTCTTAGAAACATGCAGCCATCAGAGTTAAAGAAGAAAAAGGGACATATCAACGTTGATCAAGATGATAAAAGCTAGTTTATGAGGACATTAGTAAAAGACACTGACACGGTACCCTTTTCATAAAAACAGCATGTATAAGCACTTGGTGTAATGATTGAATTCATGCAATTGTAAAAGCTCTTGCTCAGCTCCTGTAGTTGAAAACAAGAAAAAGATTGAGAATAGAATCCCCCAGACTGATAAATGCTTGCAGGAAGATATTCTCTATATATTGGAATCTCTCAATTTCCTTTAATGATTAGGATTATACACATCGGAAAAAATCGAAATCTGCTCCCAAACTACTAACAGAAGGTGAGGTAGACCTGCCTTACGGAAATTTTGAAGCTATTAGGGATGTTGAAATGAAACAAGGGAGAAGTAAGGGGCTGGATATCATTAAGGTGATGCTCATCCAGCCGTGCTTCATTGAACATCCCTAGTACAGGTAGACAGACCTAAAAGGGAAGACTGGATCAGTGGTGCAGGACATGGACATGGATAATTGATTTTTATTGATTGTAAATGAAGATATTACGTTAACAAAGGCTGTAATACAGACGCTAGGTTTGGCCTAATGGTCAGCGGAGAACTCGACCTCACAGAGATCCCGCAGGAAGGGTATTTTCAGGTCACTTGTTGTTACCGTAATTATATGCAGGTGACAGGTGAAAGATAAATACTACGGAGCGAGAAATTTCGTGAAAACAGGTGTACATGATTTAGCCAAAAAGGAAAAAAATATATATATACATATAAATATATATACAGGAATATATAAAACTAAAGGACGTGAAAGACCTGACGGGTGTAATTTTTTCAAAGCTAAATGATGACTAATTAACCCTTTAGAATTGGTAACAGCCATGTTTGGTTTGTTTTCCTAACGTACTAGAGGTATAATGTTCCGAGTGTACATTATGTACCCTTAACTTACATCATTTCTAAAACGTATCAAATGAAGACATTGTGTACATTAGCAAAGATTGCTAGGGAGGCAGGTTTATGTGGCTGCATTAGCCAGGTGGTCGTTGTATGCAGGTGTTTTGGTGCAGGTGAGTTGTATGTGGCCGCTGTGACCAGGTGCTAGTTCTGCAGGGCTAGCCACTGAAGCTGGCCTGGCTGAAGACTGCTGGGGTTTTCTAACATTTCCCTAAAGGCTGTTTTCAATAAAATCGGCCCTACACAGGTTTTTTAAACTTTAATTGTCTCTGTTGTGCAGTGATGTTCATGGAGCTTCCCTGGTCTAGGAATAAGAAAGAGTTATCTTTTTATGACGACATTCCTGGAATTTCACAAAAAATCCCGAACTCTGTTGCCGTAACTGCAGTATTCATTGCAAACTTTTATGACGTTGACAAGTCCCTAGAGAAGATGCCTGGTGCCCTCAGCTTTCCTGATTGATCTCATTGTCTGGATTAGTTGGTTTTGTCCTGCAGGTTACAGTGGTAGCCATAAATGGCTTTTATTTTCTTTTTTTTAAGCAAATTTTGAAAAAAATTAAATATATGTATATTTTTCACATGTGCTGTTTTAATTATATGTATTAGCCTTCTTTATTCTTTTCCTAGGCTGCCATAATTTTACTTTCCCAGATTCTCTGTCCAAATATAGATGCTTAAGAACAGAAGCCTTTATCTTTTACAGGGACTCACTCAGGTTCACACACCTGGAATCCTCCCGCTTACATTTACTACCACAGTCTTCTTCATTGGGGGAAAATTTACTAGAACTCTTTTGGATAAAAGTGGCATAAACACACAGACGGCTAGTTCGGAGAAGCCATGGTAACCAAGCTGTCATCTATTACCAAACGTTTTTCATGGTGCGTGTATGTAAGTGTGTTCATGATATATGTGTATAACTCCTTTTGAAGGGAGGTGTACTGAATCCGCATGAAGTTTGGGATGGGACGTGATCTTTGGGAGACGTCTTACGACAGTATAAAGATTCTCTACTAGAGGCTGATGATGATCCTGGTGATCGCTCCTTTATTCAGGGAGCTTGCGATACGCTCCGCTGGCAGTTGCACCCATTGAATAGGAATTGCCGATTTATCAAAACCCTAACCCTTAGGGGAAGAGAGAGAGACAGGTCGGGCACACCCTGATTTTGGCTACAAAGCGAGCCAACTTGGTATCGACCTGCTTCCCCGAGCCATTTTCTTAGTTGTTGTCAGCAACACGAATGGAAAACAATTGTAGCGTACAGAGGTCCAAAGACCGGCCAAACCCCACCATTTTCGTTATGCTACAACAGAAGGTTAGGAGTCATGTTTCTGCTGGCATTGTCTTTAATTGTGAAGGTTGCCTAAAATGGTCCATGGATTCAGACGTATGCATCACTCTGATTAGACCTAAGTTACGGTTTGATGAATAAAGATATTTGGGTTTATGCATAAAGATGGGATCTGTAAACCAATTAATTGAGTTCAGATTGAATGAATCGAAAGTTGTGAAATTTGATGGTTGTTTGTAATCTAATATTTAGAGTGAAATGACTTGGTCATGTCTTCTTTAATTAAAGGGCGAATTTTCAGTGAGAAAATCTGTATTTCTCGCTTGACAAAATAAAACCGTACCAGCGGCGATTAAAACCCAAGAAAAGTACAAATATTCCAGACTGTGACTTCGTCCATATTCCACCAAATGGAACCCGACATTAGGTCGTAAACCAAAATGTTCCAAATCATCAGGCAGCCACATGGAAATAGCGATATCTGCTTTCTTCAACTCTGTTGTAGATGAAAATACATTATTCTCCCCAAAATCCATGAGATTTCACAAGTGATGAGAGGAGAGAGAGAGAGAGAGGAGAGAGAGAGAGAGGAGAGATGAGAGACCGAGACGAGAGATAGATACCATGAGATCGATGAGAGATTCGACGAGAGTGAGAGACGAGAGAGAGATGAGGAGAGAGAGAGAGAGCGAGAGGAGAGAGAGAGAGAGAGAGGAGAGAGGGACGAGATAGGGACAGAGGAGAGAGAGATAGATACGAGAGAGAGAACGAGAGATGAGATAGAGAGAGAGAGAGAGGAGAGATTACAATAACAGAAATATCGTAACTGATGGTTTACGTGATATTTTCGTAATTTTTACTGTAACATTCCATCTTCATTAACAATAAAGATGCAGGATAACTACATTTTCAGACGGCGAGTTTAAAGACAGCCTGATACAATCATGGCATTTTCTGCCAGCCAAGTTTTATTTGATGCTCCTCCTCGTACGAGTTGAACAAAAAGAAGAACAAAAGTCATTTGTTAATTAAGGGAACTTAATGGCGGATGAATATTCTTTTGTTTGCACTATGATAATTTGTGACCAATATCTTCGCAACACCTAAAAGAAAGTGGCAGTACATCTATTGGCGAACCTACAAACAGCCTAAAATTAATGCTTGTCATGAACAATTGGAATGAGTTAGATTATTCAAATACTGAAACGACAGGTACACGTGTCTGATGTTAGGGGGATAATACGTCCACATTTTCAATTTGATCTTGACTGCTACAACATCAATGCTCAGTACCCATCTAGAGGCGGTCTGCTACATGCAGGAACATGATTGGCAGTTAGAGTAGTTAGTTTCATTTCATTGGTTATGTTTCCATTTTACTTATTGCTTTCTTCTTTACACCATCTGCTCTCTCTCTCTTCTCTCTCTCTCACTCTCTCTCTCTCTCTCTCTCTCTCTTCTCTCTGTCTCTCTCTCTCTCTCTCCCCATTCCTCCCACACACAAGCCTGTCTGGAGAACCTTTTTTGTGTTCCATGGAAAGCAAGATCTGCTTCACTTCACTTTGCGGTTAATAATGAAAATGAATGCCCAGCTCAGCAGAGCTACCTCTATGGTGAAGACTGCACGTCTGTCATCTCAGGTAAACTTTCTTTCTTGTAAAGGATTACGATGGCAGTATAATGTTTCTTATGTTCAGGATATTAAATGCTGAAAAATCCTGTTGAAAATTTGTTTCAAAGTTCAACAGAAAGTGCCAAGCAGGAATGGCTTTATGTGCAGGGTAATGAGGAGGAAGTGATTTAATTGGAAAAAAGTAAATTCCTGAGATCGAACATTAATTAAATAGCTTTTAAAATCTATTCTAACTTTTGCAACATAACCCATCACCTACAGGAGATTGTTTATCTGCAAGTTAACTTAAATTATCTTCTAGTTACAAGAAATGTGGATTCACTACAAACTTTGTAAACATGTTTGTTTAATTAGGAGACGATTTGTGTTTCTGTATGAATGGTGTATATTTTATAATGGAATCAGACGTAGATGTTCTCTGCTACAAAACCTGTTTTTCCGTTCCATTTGTGAAAATTCTCGTAGAGAATATGATTTCTCTCGTTGTCTCTAAAATGTTTGATATTTTACTTGTTCTCACGCGAAAGACGAAAGTTTGAGGTAAACAATCAACATTTTGTCTGAAGGAATCACGTTTTTAGAAATTATTTGTACATTAAAATATTTTGTAATCATTCATCTTAGCTCCAGAAATGGAAAATCTTAATAATGAACCGTTTCAATGATCAAGTGTTCGAAGCTAGTAATAATGAGATCAATAACACGAAACCTGAATATACTGTAGATGATGGAGATGCTGCCCTGTATTATATATCTACATGTGTTTGTTTAGTGAAGATGTCTAAAATGGAAACATTTTAAATGAGATCATTGAATAACCTCGAAACAAATCGTTTATACCGAAGATTTGAATTTTACTTCTACTTCATCATCAATTCATCGATCTTCAGTCATATCGAAGTCTACGATCTCTGATCGGCTGCTCACGACGTGGTTCTGTGATGTAAGGATAACTGAGAGCGTAAACGACCTGCTGTATAGTGAGCGGGTTCTGATCAAAGACAAATCGATGTGTAGCTACGATATCGATTTCTCGCTTGGATGATCGGCCGATTCCCCAATATTCGTCTCTAGGATGCTTAACTGTACCCGACTGGTAAGTGGGCAGGGCACAGGAAAAAACACTTTGTCGTATTTCTCGTTATTGTCAGATGGTTGTCGATATTTCCTGTCGTTCTGCCCAAAAATACGGGACATCAACAAATTTAAGGGCTGAAACAGATCAATGGGAAATAAGTAAATATTAAAGTCAATTAACTCCATGAAATGATGCAGATACCTAAAATATAGGCCGCGTTCGAACTGGTTCTTTGTTTATTGAAAATATCGGGTGTTAGACATTAGTCGACTCCTTTATGTGTATGTGACGTAAACTGGTTCGGAGAGATGCTGTTCGAAAGTTTCCAAGGATGAGGATACAGAGGGAAGTCAGCCGTCTGTGAGCCTGAATATCCATGATGGACGTCTGCTTTTAGCATAGTCCTGACGGACATGTAACTCGTCTGGCCGAATGCAATAAATCAACCTGACTTTCCAGCGAGAAATTTCACTGATCACAGACGACTTCTTCCAGTTAAGGGCGGTACATCCGAAATGATTCCAAACAACTGCTGTAATCAGTGGGTAGTGTTTATTTAACTCCTTTGTCATTTAGCAGACGGTAGACTTATGAGGGCTGAAATTAAACCAAGAACTCCCACTTAATATAAGCCGAGATGTTTATTCTTAGATGTGGCCAATATTTTTCTTTCTTTCTCATTTTAAATTTTGTATAATCATCAACTCGTGAATATATTAACATTTCACAATTGAATTTTACCTGGTCATTCCCTGCCATGTATATGACCGACTCGCTCGTAATTAACTGTAATTCATGGATAAAGTGGGATTATAGACCACGTTTATTGATTCTTGATCAAGAAACGAATTTGAAGGCAAAACAGAGCAGTCGTTCCCCGCCCTCCAGAGCCGAATCCGAGTGACCACACCCAAAAAGGGCGTGGCACCTGGTCGGTAACCCAAATGAAGGCTAAGGACACTTATCTTATTTTTTTTTTGTTTTACTGAATGATATATGCTTATTGATATTGTGATATTAATATTACATTCAATTCCCATACTAGTGTCAGTTGCTCTCCACAAATAACTGAACTGATCTGCTGATGTCACCTGGGGGGGTAGGAGACCTGGGTGGGCAGGAAAGTTCTGCAGACCCTGAACCTATCTGCCACTGACCAAAGTCAATTATTCAAACCCCTTCGCTCTGCTAATATTCTCAGGAAACCAAAATATCTATGAATTACTTTTCCATAAAAGGTGTTAGAAGTATTTACATATATGAAGATAATCTTACATCGCTGCCCTTTGTAACTGAAGATGATGCTGCCGATGATGTCCCTCTGACAGCCAGACTGGAGCCTGAATCGATCATAGAGGTGACGACTACAGAGATAAACAACTGCAGATGACTTCTATGAAGTAAACTATAGTAACTATTCTGTCAGTTACCTACCTACAGGAAATACTATACTCTATCTAGGTATTTATGAGTGTACTTGTTGAAGAAAGGTATTTGTTAGTAAAATATAATATTATATAAAATAATTGAAGCCAGTAACTCACTAAGTTGTCTTTATTATGATTGATCTTTGTTTTCTACAATTATTAACTTGAAATTATTAAAGACAACATTCTGACAATTAAAGGGAACAGATGGCATGAGTACTGTCAAGTGCTAATTACTATTATTACTGATTGTATATTAAATGAAACAAGGTTTAAGGTATGAATAATTAAAACATACAAATCTAATCTCTGTACAGTACTGAAGACTGAATTAACTGAAATATAACCAAACAGAAAGACCTTCATGGACTTAAGATGACTGAAAAACAACTTTACAAATACTGATGGCTGATGATCGTGGAAATGCATTTATTTTCCAAAAACAACTATTTAACTGTAATTTGTAAATAAATTAAATTTTGTTAAATTGTATACATTTCAATAATGTTATCATAACTATAACAGTGTTAATACTATTATAATTCTTTTTATTTTTCCATGCTGTTCATTATTCTGTCAGACACTGTAAGGAGAGAGAACTCTGCACAGAGTTATTTCCCCTGCATGATAAAGAGCCATCGAAAACCAACTGTACTAGAAACAAGAGAAGTCGGAAATTATCCTCGGCGTTCATAGGAAAAGTTTATTTAATACAAGGAATGAAATATAAACAAACATTTGTTTCTGTGATCAGGGAGAAAGCGACACCCGGACAGTAACGGGTAGAAGGAAGGGTACGGTTACTACTTATTGAAGGAAAGCTGAGGACGGTCTGAACATGGAGCTGATTTATTACATATTTCAGATCAGCAGAAGTCGATAATAATCAGTAATATCTGCATACACATTAATATACAGGACAGCAGGAGCTTCTGATGTGGGTAAGGGCCGTCTGTTTCCTTTATTTGCTGTAAAACGGGGGGCGGGTTGTCGTATTCCAGTCCTGATTCTCTCAGAACGTTTCCTTTATCTGTGTGAATGTTCCTCTCATTCTAATCAAGTTGGAATACCTGTCTCACCTGTAACAGTCAGGTAAACTCTTCTTTGAGCGAGAGTCGAATTATTAATATATTTGAGGTTATAAAATAAGTGCTGCTGTTTCGTTCTCTCAATGGCAGGTGGAGGTAAATTGTCTCACCTGTATCCTTATTTCAAGGTTTTAAAGCCGTGAGCCACACAGAGAGTAATTAGGGATGAAATATTCTGGAAACCTGTCAGTTTGTAAGAGGGGCCGACTTCATCAATGTCTCACACGTTATGGATAATTAGGGGAGGGGGAAGAGAGGAAAATAGGGGAAAGTAGAGAGAAAGGGAAAAACATAGAAGGAGGAGAGAGAGGAATAAAGAGAAGAAAGATAGAAAAGGGAAAAGAAGTAAAAAAGAGGGAGATGAGAACGGGAATAGAGAAAGTAGAGAAATAAGGAAATGAAAAGGGGAATATGAAGAAAAAGGGGCATAAAGATACAGGAAAAGAGGGAAATTAACAAAGAGACAAAGGAAGAGAGAGAGGAGAAGACAGAAAGCTGGGTGGCCCCTTCCTGTCTTTAGGGATCCATGAAAGTTGTATTTAGCCGAATTAAGTTTCTTGTAACGAGGGGGAAATCGTAGAGCCCTGTAATGAGGACATAAAGGGGAGGGTAGAAATTAGGGTTTTGTTAAAAGGTAGAAATCACCAGGTAAACGAGATGTGACGAAACTGTCAGGAGGAGGAGAACTCACCTGTACGGCTGCTGTAAGACTGCTCCTAGATCACGTGACACCACCTGGATTATTACCTGTCATGGTGGCGACAGACGGATATGGCTGTACAATCATAAAGGGGCAGATATCAGGAAGTTTTGCTGAGGGGTTAGTGTAGCTCGCTCGCATGTGACCCCACAGATTAGCAGTGACAAGGTGAACGTCCCCAGCCAGATATTTAGGGGTTTCCGCCCTAATTTCTACCCAGGTCCATATCCCCTCCAGTCGGACGGAGGGAGACATCAGCTGCTGTACGTCTTCTGTCCCGGGAAGTCGGTCAAAACTACCAGCTCACCCACCGAACTGCTGGCACCTGTTTACGGGCACGTGCCGTCAGACCCCGGCCACTGGCCCCTTCCGGTGTCGACCGAGGGAGGATGACCAGGTTCTCTCGCCATCGTGACGATAACAACAACGGAGATGTAAAGAGAACGACGACGACGACTCGATTTTTACCTCACTTTATTATTTATTCCCTTTTCCTAGTCTTTGTGGGGTCAGGGTAAATAAGGGGAGAACAAGGGGACCGTTTGTGTTCCTGATGGGAGACCAGGACGATGGCTGTGAGGCGGACTACGGCAGCAGCTCGCAAATAAACGGTCCGGGAGATCGATCGAGGGGGCGACCCCTCAACTGAGATCGATACTGATAACAACAGTCACCAAGAGGTTCACCCGACCCCCATCCGGTCCCGTCCACCTCTGTACCGTCAGACCAGACCCATCTTCCTGCCTCCTTACGACAACCGACCCAGGACGCCCCTGAAAACAGGAAAACAACTGTTACCATGACAACAGACATTTGTTTACATGGGGCAAAAAACAAATGTCGTCGACCACGCCCATTCCCGTTCTCACCTGTCATCATGTGAGTGGGTGGAGCGGAGAGCAGATACCCTGAGGCGGTATCCTAGCAACAAGAAACAGTCTCCTTACACTCACCTGTTCTGTGTTCCCTGTTGAGGGAGTCGACCAGTTCTCTTCTGGGGGGAGAGTTTGAGGAGATCAGGGTCCCTCCCTCGTCCCTGCAGGTCTCGGCTGCTGAGGTCCACGACCTCCACTGACCCCTGTCACTGTACACACGGTACCAGAGTTGAGCCGTGTCGCTGAACCTGTAGCCCCGGTCTGTAACAGATCGAATAACATCGGTTATTGAGGACTGACTGATCGATCGATCGATCGGCTGAGGAATATTCTACCGTAGACAAGTGATTCACCAATAAATCAGTTCATCGTCAGTAGATCATTAAACTATTATTTTAGAAAGGGTATTACGGTTATTATTATTATTATTATTATTATTATTATTATTATTATTATATTATTATTATTATTATTATTATTATTATTATTATTATTACTGGTTAACAAACAACCGAGGTTTTCTCAATGTTGTGTATCGTCAGTTCCCGACCTCTGACCTTCCGCTGGAATTCTCACCGGTTTCCCCTAAATAGATAAGAAGTAAAATGTCCCGGGGCCGATTCCCCAGAAAGTTGAGGGACACAAACCTCGACAGAAATAAAGGAGCCTTTTCTGTTTCTCTCCACCGTAGCAGCAGACACTTAAATACAGGAGGAAATCATGAAGATCTCCAGCAGAATTTCGTCAGATGTAGACTATGAACAGATAACAGCTTTCACACCTCAAACTGGGAGAACTGCATCCACAGGAGAGATCTCGGAAATCAGTTAAATTACGATGTTAATTATTGTTATAGTCAATTAATTATTAATAATCTGTTAAAGATCCAAAACGAGAAATGGAGGAAATATTCACACTTTATTTAAAAATTCAAAACCTACATTGGCAGGAAATATCTGGTTTGGTCCATTTTCCGTTTCCCGAACACCTGGATTTGTTGTTTCCCGAAACGTATTTATGTCCCTTGTCACAGGTGTAGGTGGCCTCGCTACTCCACGTGGTTCCGTTCACTGCCGCCAGTGTACTATTGAGCACGTGCTCTGACGGTCGGCCGCAATCTATTACTGCAGAACGAAAATGAAAGTAAGAAATCAATCAGTTGTGACCGCAGATATTTGTGAAAATCAATCTGTCAAATCAATCAATACCGTAGGTAGATCTGTTTATTCACCAACAGAACAATAACGGGGAAAAATGAGGTCCACAATTAAAGTAACAATGAAGTGATTAAATGATGATCAAGTGGACCTGTAACTGATATTGTGGCAGAATCGTCACTGTAAACCATAATTTCAGAGTAAATTTTCAGTATAATATTTATACTAGAATCTATAGATTATATTAAATTATTTCGTCTAAAAATACATTCTACTACATTTGAAGAATAACTGAATAAAAATATAAAAGTATTTACGAGTTTGTGGTGTTGACTGATCAACATTAGAAAAGGCAGACTGTTTTCTCTGTACAGTTCCTCCTCTTGTACGATGAGATCCGAAATATCTGATGACTGACTCTTATAAGAACCTTATTTTAAGTTTAATGTCCCTCAACTACAAATTGTCGTTAAATTTATTTTTAATGTTTAATTTAGTGAGCTGTCGCTGCCATTCTTCTTTTGAAGTTCAATGAATTATTTGGAAATATATAATTCAGTATGAAAATCTGTGAAAGTATTCGACGTAATTACTGTTACAAGTTAGAAGACCTAAGTCAGGTGTTTGTAATTTTTTAGAGATTTTAAAAATTACTGCAATACAACTATGGCCAAACAGAGATGTCATTTGTTATAACTAATGATTTTTTATCCGTGTTGGCTTCAATATCAACAGCTTGCTTTATAAAAATAAGAGAAAATTATTTAATAATAAAACAGTAATGAAATAAATTAATTTCTGGGATAGATAAATATTTAACTTCCCAAGCAGTGTATAGACAGTGAGATCCAGTGATGTGCAGTGTGTAGAATGTTTACTATTGCAGATGAGTGGAAATTGCCGCTTGATAAATTTCTTCAAGTGAAATCAAGTAAAGTTTAAGAAATGAAATACAATTCAGTCATTTAATATCGCCATATTAATACTTTAAACACAACTATTTTCCTGTTCAGATAAAAATATCTAAATTGTTAATTAAATGATTGAGAGACGACGTCCATAAGCAGATTTTATGGTTTTGGTTCCGTAAAATGGAAATAAAGGGAGCACGAAAATAAATAAGTAATAAGAGAACAAAATGAAAATACAGAAGACTGAGGGTCGGAATTCAAAGTAAAGAAAACAAAGGAATAGATACGTTGGCAGTAAATATCTGGTTTTGTCCATTTTCCGTTTCCTGAACACCAGGACTCGTTGCTTCCAGCCACGTAGTTATGTCCCTTGTCACATGTGTAGGTGGCCTCACTTCTCCACGTGGTTCCGTTCACTGCCGCCAGTGTACTATTGAGCACGTGCTCTGACGGTCGGCCGCAATCTATTACTGCAGAACGAAAATGAAAGTAAGAAATCAATCAGTTGTGACCTCAGATATTTGTGAAAATCAATCTGTCAAATCAATCAGTACCGTAGGTAGATCTGTTTATTCACCAACAGAACAATAACGGGGTAAAAGGAGGTCAACAATTAAAATAACAATGATGTGATTAAATGATGATCAAGTGGACCTGTAACTGATATTATGGCAGAATCGTCACTGTAAACGATAATTTCAGAGTAAATTTTCAGAATAATATTATACCAGAATCTATTAATTATATTAAATCATTTCGCCTAAAAATAAATTCTACTACATTTTAAGAATAACAGAATAAAAATATCAAAGTATTTAGGAAATTCTGATGTTGACTGATCGACATTAGAAAAGGCAGACTGTTTCCTCTGTACAGTTCCTCCTCTTGTACGATGAGAGCCGAAATATCTGATGTCTGACACTTATTAGAACCTTATTTTAAATTTAATGTCGCTGAACTACAAATTGTCGTTAAATTTATTTTTATTGTTTAATTTAGTGAGCCGTCGCTGCCATTCTTCTTTTTAAGCTCAATTAATTATTTGGAAATATTTAATTCAGTATGAAAATCTGTGAAACTCTTCGACGTAATTACTGTTACAAGATAGAAGACCTAAGTCAGGTGCTTGTAATTTTTTAGAGATTTTAAAAATTACTACAATACAACTATGGCCAAACAGAGATGTCATTTGTTATAACTAATGATTTTTTTTACCCGTGTTGGCTTCAATTTCAGTAGCTTGATTTATAAAAATAAGAGAAAATTATTTAATAATAAAACAGTAATGAAATAAACTAATTTCCAGGATAGATAAATATTTAACTTCCCAAGCTGTGTATAGACAGTGAGATCCAGTGATGTGCAGCAGTGTGTAGAATGATTACATTTGTAGAAGGCAGGAGATTGTCGCGTGATAAATTTCTTCAAGTTTAATGAAGTAAAGTAATGTTTAGAAAAGAAATACAATTCAGTCATTTAATATCGCCATATTAATACTTTAAACACAACTATTTTCCTGTTCAGATTAAAATATTTCAATTGTTAATTACATGATGGAGAGACGAAGTCCATAAGCAGACTTTTGTGGTTTTAGTTCCGTAAAATGGAAATGAAGGCAGCACGAAAATAAATAAGTAAGTAAAGAGAACAAAGGAAAATACAAAAAAACTCAGGGTTGGAATTCAAAGTAAATAAAACAAGGAATAGATACGTTGGCAGAAAAATATCTGGTTTTGTCCATTTGCCGTTTCCTGAACACCAGGACTCGTTGCTTCCAGACACGTAGTTATGTCCCTTGTCACATGTGTAGGTGGCCTCACTTCTCCACGTGGTTCTGTTACAGCCGTCAGGGTGCTGTTAAGAACGTGGTCTGACGGTCGGCCACAATCTATTTCTGAAAAACGAAGTTGAAATATTCAATCTACAGCTAATTAATCAGATGGGATTTTAAAAATATGTTACAGTTAAAATAATAATCTATGAGGCTGAAGGTATTCAAAGGATAGAAACAGAAAGATACAGGGGGATCATTGAATGTGGGATAATTCTAATATTCCTGTATACAGAGACGGACGTGAGGGCTGAATTGTGAACTCCAAGCCGGCACCAAGACTACATTAAGATAGGTGGGTGTCAGTGTAAGATTAATATTTCTCAAACCATTTCACACCTATAGATGTGTATTCATAACGTTAACATCCATTGAAAAATTAAATTTTCAAAAATTAAAGTTTCTATCTGTTGTCAGCATCCATCGACAGCCTCACATCGGAAAGAGTCAGAGAACTGATAAGTACAGGTCACCAACCAAAGAGATCTACACTGGGCAATAGCTGTCACAGGTAATGAGCTCCAAAGATTAACTTGCAAAGTTAGGTGCATAATAAAGTAGATTTTACCTGTAATCAAGTCCAGTCTTAGTGCAAGTGTCGTCAGGTTACGTCTATTTTCTAAAACTGATGCATTCAGATGAATAATCTTTGAACTGTGGTCATCCGCCTGATCATACAGTATTTCAACGTCTTCCCCTATACTGTTATAAATGCCCTTAATCCCTCTGTAGTACAGTTGGTTAATCCAGTGGGTGTTATTTAATACCGACATTTGTAAACGGTCCAGCAAACTTGGATTGTCTCCAGTTCCGTTAGATGGAGAGACGTCCCGTTTAGGCCGCCTCTTATAGATGTGTAATCTGGGAGCATCTCCACCCAATTTGTCCTCAGTCCACTGATGTAGATCGTCCACCACCTGGCTGCCCTTATTTGCTGATCTTTTAAACGTCTCCAAGTCCCTGTTTAACCTGAATATTTGTCTACTTTTCTCCTCCAGCTCCCGCCTGATGGCAGACAGCTGTTCTCTGTGTGTTCCTGTCGCATTTCGTTCAAACCGTTTTCCAGCTGGAGGAGTCTCTGACCGACTCTCAGCTGGGATTCTTCGCTTATCGATCTTCCGTTAAACAGGTAGATGATTAAGAAGATGACCAGATGTAAGTCGCAGACAGACATCTCCGTTAATTCTGTCCGAATACAGTCGTAAAAGGCAACTGGTCTACGTCAGCAGCTGTTCTATAAACGTGGCTGATATCAGTCCACGTAGCCTGTTACAGCCATCACCTTAAAAGGAAGTTTGATTGTCGATGGTAGAAGGGACCTCATCCGGTTACCTTCGCTCGGGCGGTGCCAGGCTTGGTTTGATCACGTGATGTCAAATAAGGGCATTGGTACTTCAACAACAAAGGAAACATTGAAGTGGGGATTATAATTTTGTTCGGTTGTCTTTACTTTGGGAATATTAATTTATTGTCCTGTTCCGATTTATTATGAATATTTGAGGAGCATCAAATTCTCTTGATCTTCTCAGCTGGATAAGTTAAGTTCTTCTTCCCGTCTCTCCGCCAGAGCTGGTATAGAGGGCGGGTTCAGCAGATGAGGTCAGTAAACGAGAAGATCAGGGTCCCCTGGGTATTTACGTCACAACATGTTGTGTCCCCTGTAATAACACTTCCTTGGGTCCTGTCCGTTCTTGTACTTTATATAAGAGACAATATTCTGTCATCTTCTTTACCAACATCCACCATTCTTTGTTAACTCAAAGACTTCACAACAGATTAACGGGAACGAGATTTTAATCTTACATTATTATTATTATTAATTCTCTCCTCGAGAAGTTATTGATGATTCTATGATAAAATGAGATGTAGTAATAGAAATTCATACTTAATCGATCTTGATCTCGTACATTTAAATTTATTCACCTCATAAAAAGCGACGAAGAAAGTCATCATCAGGGATGAGGGAGCTAGTTCTCCGTAGTGGAGAGGAGCTCGTGAATTATGTCAGACGTGAGAGGGTCAACTTTGATTCGACTTACGTAAATTAGTCCGTGGGAAGAAACCCTGTAGTAGGAGGAGGTAACTCTGCCAGGAGGATAGATATGAGGACTTCTAAATCCAGTTGGCTAATCAGAGGTTTATGTTTATACCTATTCAGAACTTTTCCAACATTTAAATGGACTCCATCAAGAGTCTCACACATTTATTGCCAGCTCAGCGCCAGCAATGAATTCATTATAACGTCTCTGAATATTCACTATACACAGAAACTTTATCAAGGACATAATTCTGCGTATTCTAATCGATTATTCGCTTATATTTATTCACAAATACGTCACAGATGAAGTTGGTAATCAAGGTGTTAAAATATCACTGAATTAACTGACTTACATTTAGTTCATGGAATCTTCTGAACGAAACAGTTCGAACTTAGAAGGGCAGCCATGGCGCCCCCAGGACCTCCACAATAGAAGATACAGCGAACTGTTATCAATAAAGAATGGATACCTGTAATACTTATCGCCGGCTCTCGTGGTGATATCGAGCGTATACACAGTGATAGTCTGTGTGATAAATCGTCACATTAACAAGGACCGAAATATTTCCCCGTCTCAGGCTGACTGGGTCAGGGTCTTTGATTAGTAGATAAAAAGGTAAGCGCCCGTATTCAGAAAGTTACTTCGTTACCTTTCGTACGTGACACCTGGAATTTACCTAATTAAAGGTATTCGGGTGATATTCAGACAACACATTTCTGAAAATTATTGCTTACTTGCAGGCGCCGCTGTATGTAACAACAGGGGTCCTGACGATATCCCATTGGCACTGAACCACCGCTGATCTCTCCTGATGGATCTCCTTCACCAAACAATAATTAATATTTTAAAATAATTAATTATCCTATTTTACACCTGTGGATGCACCAATATATGGCCCGGGACAGGATGACGATGAAAGATATGTGGTTGCAATAGTAACAAATCATGATGATGATGATGATGATGATGATGATGATGATGATGATGATCAGAGCTCAGAAGTGAGGAAGATGACTGATTTATTGGAAACAAATGGTGGTCTGCTTCACACTAAACCGCTTATACGACTAATAAACAGTCTCACCTCTGTGGCAGCTACACACAGAGTATTTAATGTCACCTCTTAGCGGGAAAAAAATAGGATTTTACATGTAAACGAGTTTGGTCCGTGTTTTGCTGTTGTTGCTGTTGTCGCACTTAACAGTTTTATTTAAGTTGGAAAGGTTTCAGACTGCGGCGTAGAGTTGTCTGGCTTTGGTTTGACTGGTTCCAGATTTCGCCGCCGCGGCCTGTTTATAAGCGAGGCTTCGGAGGGGAGATGGATTTACCTCCCCCCCATGTGCTTGCCTCAGAACAAGAGTTCTCTCTCGCTGTATCTCCCCTCGGTCGCCGTCTTCTGAAGCCATCCGACACCCCCCCCCGTGCAGCTTTAGAGAAGTTCCCGTCGGATAACTTTGGAACCTAGAACTGCTGCGAGGAGCAAAGACAAGCGACCGGAGATCCACCTCCCGGGCGACGCATTCCGACAGAACTCGGGCTGGTAAACAAAACCCGGGAGTCACGTGCCATACTTTTACCTGTCACGTGATATTTTACAGGAACTTAAGATAACCCAGATCGCGGGAATTACTACTTCACCTTGTAAGTCACGCTCTCGATGTCGTCGTAGCCGACCCACTGGTCTCCACGGTAGGCGTATGGCACCAACTGCTCTCTCTGCCATTTCCTTGTCCAATTCCCGTTTCTGATGAAGGCACAGATCTAAAGGGATGCAAAAGGAAAACTCTTGAAACAATCGTTTTAACTTCCCTCTCTACTGCAGCCAAAGTCGGCCGATAACCATCTCCGTTACACCAGGTTCAGTAGACACATCTACCTCTCTGGTTTAGATGCGGTAGTCTTCCTGTCAGAAGAGCACCAAGAACTCTGCGCGAGGTCAGGGTTCTGCCAGATTACAGTACGTAAGAAGGCATCTGCCAACAGCATTATACTCTTAATTCAAAAACAGCCAAAACGACCAGATTCTGGCCTCCAAAATAATGGTAATCGGTTCTTATTACTTTTAACACCAGGCCTGAATCGTAAATATTGGTAGCAGCGTATAAAAGATTCTTTTACTTTCACGTCGGATCTACAAATCGGCCCGTCTCGTCATCCGAGGAATTGTAACGAATGAGAACTTAGAAGAAGTCTGGAATTGTACTTAGGTTTACTTCTCCTGCAAGACCCTCAGTGAGAACTCGAATATTGGCGCTGGCCACACACCTCGTAATATGCTAGAATCCCTTGGCTGAGTTTCCCGGACCGTCCTGGCCCATTCGCAGGAGCTCCGGGCTCGGTCACTCCAACGATTTCCAAAGTGTAGGAAGTTCCGTAGGCAGGAATTCCCAGCACGAGCTTTTCTGAAGGTAAATCTTTCTGCAGTAAATAAGTCACTGCCCAGTCCTGTATAAAAGCCAAAGTCAAAAGGCGAAAAGAAAACAAAAACAACATCTTATTATGTTAGGTTTAAAACTAAAATATAATTGTACTTTATTTCATGCAATTTCATAGTGGTGAAAAGGCAGGAGAGACGCCATCATGGCTTACACAAAGCCCGAACCGAACCGAGTTACGTTGTCACCATCTCTCTGCTAGAAGCTCCGTCTTACCTGGTTTAGGGTTTCCGTCGTGTACACTTGATTCCTTCTGGCATAAAGCGGACTATGGTTATCGACGTACGATGTGCTCATAGAGAATCTGTGATAATCATACGTCATCAGGTTTATGAAATCCACGTACCTGTTGATTTTTTTTTTTTTAAAAGAAAATCGATTCTAATGCTTCAGGTTTTGACAGACATTTATAAATCACTGAGACAGTTCTAGTTTTAACAATAATAAGAAAAAATGGTCTACATTGTAGGCGGACCAATACAACATCCAAGAAGAAAATTTTAGATGTAATGTTAATGTGATCGATGTTAATATACAGTGTTGTATATATAATTCTGACAGCCATATGTTAGTATACAAGTTACTGCACACACTAATATGATGAATGCCAGTTTATAATATTTCATTATGCTGATGGTTACATATCCATGGCAACTGGAGTTCCCTAACAACCATCGGAAGTTTAAATTTAGCTCTTTGTGAATAAGAAAAGTAAAGGGAAGAGAGATCGTAGGATAGAACGCAATGGACAAACCTCGCTATGGAAGGGATCTCGTAGTATCCAAACAGGTGCTTGGAAGCTCCAATGGCTTGCCGTGAGGATGAGACGCTCCAGTCCTGTTCGCGAGGATTCTGATTCAAATTCTTCATACATAACCTACCACAGAAACAAAGATACCACCCTCATGCCAAATCGTTTCGATTAAAGAAATTATATATTGATCGCGACAGGTGAGCTTTAATTTTTAAAGATTGAAATGAATAAAAATACAAACAAAAAACCCATCTTCATTAGAATAAAGGATGATCTAAGTAGCACTTACACGAAGAAGCTGTGTGAATCTGACTGTGTCTTCAGGTGTCCCACCCCTCGCGACATCGCCGGGGTATTCCCAGTCTACATCGATGCCGTCGAATTCTTCTCTTCTCAGAAAAACCCACCGTGTTAATGGCAAACATCTTCATATTGTATCCGCTGCTGGCGATATTCGAAAACAGGGTTTGATTTGCGCTATAGCCACCGATGGCAAGCAGGATTTTTAATCGAGGATTCTTCTTCCTTAACTCCATCAGCTGCATGTATTTACCTGAAGTGTAGAAAACGCTGAGCTCGGCGGGTGATAGATGAGATGATGCGGAGTAACTGACCGAGCTCTCGAACAACCATAATTTACTCATATCATGTAATCCTCTTCCTGTTTGTCCCCCCGAGTAAATGCAGAGCATCCACACACACATATTTTTCTTTTTTTAAAGAAAATGTTAAAATAACAGAAAGTCCAGTAGTAGAATTCTGTAAAATGTTTCTCGATTTTACTCATTTAAAATGAGGATATCATAGCATTAGGTTTAACTACTTTTAGGTTTAGAAGTTCTGTTTTATTCGGTTATCCGTCACGCGCCCGTTTCTTCCGGATACTCCGGTTTCCCCTGTTTCTGCCGATGAAACTTTCTCTAGCCCTATAAAACTCTTGCTGGTGCGGCCGCCACATCCAGCCGACCGACCGACTGACTTCTGCCGGCCGCCGAGTCTTGATAGGCCGAAGCTTTCTTTGGGTAATTGCGAAGGTTTCTAAAGTCCGGCAGCCATGGACGGCCTTAACCCTTCCTCCACAAGCTAAATAAACATACCTCTGTCGAGCCCCCACTGGAGTCCGCGACAGAATTCCACCGACCTCGCCAAAGGCGAAGATGCTGTGGGTGCAGAGAAACGGATCAACG